>CM065718.1:73233527-73236027 GCA_033310375.1 Conus canariensis
TATTGGAGACATTTGATCATACTTGCAGAATGAAACGTTTGCTTTTTTTTTTTTTTTTTTTGCTCATTAAAAATTCTTTTCATCAGCAGGTACGCAGGATCTAGTGACAAGCATGATAAAAACACTTCACACAGTAAAAAAACGGCTGTCGCTTTCTGTTCCAGCTAACCCCCCTCTTTGGCATAACAATAACACTAACAGAGCATTTGCCGTAGAAGGTATAATGATTTCTTATGCGTCCTTTCCCTTGACCGGGAGTCCGTACTTTGATGTTCGCCTCTTTCCCTGTCTTGGCCTCTTTGTCTCATCGTTTCCCTAACCCCCCCCCCCCCCCCCCCCGCTCTTTCTACCTACCCCTCCCCCCCCCTTACCCCCGCCCCCTTTCTTAGTTTTCCATCCAACTCGTCCCAAGTGAGCGTTAATCCTAAACTGCTAAGCGCTTGGTCTCTAACCGAGGATAGGCGCTATATGATGGTAATGATGATGATGATGGTGATGATGATGATGATGATGATGAAGATGATGACAATGATGATAAGAATAATCATGATAAAAGGTATATTCCTCACCGTGGGTTCGTCAAATACAAAATGTTATTACTGTAAATGTGGGCTTGATTGTGCATGGGATACTCCAAAGTTTTGATCTAAATCTTTATCCAAGTATTAGTGATTCAGTCCAACAAAATGCCAGGATGAGTGGCGCAATGCCCGCGAAAGCAGCAGCAAATGCTTAATCTCTAGAGATGTCCAATGCTTAATCTCTAGAGATGTCCAATGCATTAATCTCTAGAGATGTCCAATGCTTAATCTCTAGAGATGTCCATCTAATCTCAGAGATGTCAATGCTTAATCTCTAGAGATGTCCAATGCTTAATCCTAGAGAGTCCAATGCTTAATCTCTAGAGATGTCAATGCTTAATCTCTAGAGATGTCCAATGCTTAATCTCTAGAGATGTCAAATGCTTAATCTCTAGAGATGTCAAATGCTTAATCTCTAGAGATGTCAAATGCTTAATCTCTAGAGATGTCAAATGCTTAATCTCTAGAGATGTCAAGATCCACTTTAGAAAAGACAAGTACATATCAGAGTGACCTGAGAACATGTAAATCTTCCATTTCAGTTTTGAGTATGCAAAATATAATCAGTTTTGGAACAGATTTTTGCGCCCCCCCCCCTCCCCCCCTTCCAACTTCTTGCTGTAAATTTCATTTGTGTAATCTTCTAAGTGAAAACAAGTCTGTCCTGTCAAAAACATATTTAGGAACGAATTGGTTTGCAAATTCTCTTTTTCTGTACTTTGGTTTTATTTTCATTTGTAGTATGATTGACTCGCAGGCTGCTTTGTATTAATGCTGGCCAAAATGAATTTGTCAACCGACACGTTCCAACAAGAGGAGTTAAAGAACTTTTCCAACTTTGCGCGCGCGCGTTCGTGTGCGTGCGCGTGCGTGCGAGAAAAAAAAACAACCTCACGTTTATGTATAAAAACGCAAAGTTCTGCCTGCTCTTAAACCAGCAGGGATTATTCCAATGTCTAAGTCCAGAAACGTCTCAGACTTGAACAAGTTGAGACCTATTTTCCTCTTGTTTGTTGTATTAAAGCCGCTTGCAAAAGATCTCATTCAGCATCTGGAGAGGAACTAACTTTTCCGTCCCTTTCAATCAGGTTTTCAACATCAGCATTTATGTCAAACTCCCGCAGTCTATCTCTGTGATGCATAGTTTTCCGCAATCAATCAAAGCAGAATAACACCTGCTGTCTTCCTGATTGAAAGAAAGCCGGCATGCTCAACACTGATATTACATTTTCAGGTACATACCTGTTTGCAACTCTCTTCACCCAAGTGTGCCGTTCACTATCTCAAAAAAAGCCTGTGAACACATCTCACCCAGTCTTTGGTGTAGCCCACACTGTCTGATCCAAGTACCTGCAGGTGTAAAAGTATCCAAGTACCTGCGGGTGTAAAAGTATCCAAGTACCTGCAGGTATAAAAGTATCCAAGTACCTGCAGGTGTAAAAGTATCCAAGTACCTGTAGGTGTCAAAGTATTTGCTGTGACTCCCTGAATCATCAACAATAGCAGACATCGTCGTGATAATTGCATAAGTGTCCGTAAATGGTATTACTCACTGCAGGTCTTTCCCAGTGAGAACAACTACTGTCTTTAGAATACCTAGATTTATTTAGTGCCATGATCACCAGCTATCATTAACATGCCACAGTGATCATCGTATAATCATTACTGAGATAATCATTTTTACAGATGTGTGTGTGCGTGCGTGCGTGCGTGCGTGTGGCAAAGAGTGGTTTGTTTTTTTCTCCTTTTTAGGATCTGGTACGTCCCCCATGCTTCCCACTCCAGTCTTTCCGCCTCTACATATATATATATATATATATATATATATATATTATATTGTAGTGTTGTGTGTGTGTGTGTGTGTGTGTGTGTGTGTGTGTGTGTGTGTGTGTGTGTGTGTGGCGTGCGTGCGTGCGTGC
>CM065718.1:73241027-73246027 GCA_033310375.1 Conus canariensis
ATCGTTCCTAACCTCTGTTCACAGGGTACTGTCTGACCTCTCTCCCTTTAGCCCTCCCTCCCCACTCTTCCTCTCTATCCCCTTCCCTTCCTCGCCCGCCCAAGTTTGATATGAATAGAACCTTTTCCTCCTTTGACGAGCGGGACAGTGTGTGTGCGTCGCGCGCGCGTGTGTGTGTGTGTGTGTGTGTGTGTGTGTGTGTGTGTGTGTGTGTGTGTGTGTGGTGTGGTGTGGGTGTGCGCGCGCGCGTGTGTGTGTATGTGTGTGTGTGTGTGTGTGTGCGTGTGCGTATGTGTGTGTGTGCGTGCGCGTATGTGTGTGTGTGCGTGCGTCGTGCGTGTATGTGTGTGTCTCTGTGTGTGCGTGCGTGCGTGCGTGCGAGCTTGCGCGCATGTGTACATAATGTTTATTTATGTGTGTGTATGTGTGTGTGCGTGCTTGCGTGCCAGCATGCGTACACACACACACACACACACACACACACACACACACACCACGCACGCACGCACGCACGCACGCACGCACCACACACACACACACACACCACGCACGCACACACACACACACACACACACACACACACACACACACACACACACACACACGTGCGTTTTTGCATGAGCGCGTGCGTTTATGCGTGTGCGTGCCTCACACGCACATGCACACACACACACACACACACACACACACACACCACACGGCGTTTTTGCACAATGTGCGTATTTGCGCGCGCGCGCGTGTTTGTATGTGTGTGTGTGTGTGTGTGTGTGTGTGTGTGTGTGTGTGTGTGTGTGTGTGTGTGTGTGTGTGTGTGTGTAAGTGTGAGCGTGCAAGCGTGAGTTTGTTCATGCGGGTGTGTATGTAACTGCACAAATCACACACATGTAGTATCACCCCCAATCCCCTTCTGTCTCCTCAACAGATAAATAGAAGTCTTGACAATTACCAACTGGCAGGAATTTACAGAATTCGTCATATCGCATTGCCCAACAAATGTTTTAAGGTAATGTGTATAAATGAGATGCATGGGAACGAAATTCTTCAGCAGCCTGGTCTCTAATTCAGATCCACTTCACCTTCGGTACTAATGAAACAAAGGTTGCCTGTAAAAGAATAGACGTCAAAGAGGAAGTCATTTCTGATGACATACTTCCAATTGTTTTTCCACTCTGCACAAATTGTCAGTTTATATTCTACTTCTTCTGCGATCGATTTTAATTGTTGCGTCAGATCTTCAATCTGGATGCCACGATGAACGCCACAATCTTTTCGAGGTCTGGACGGCTGCCCCAAAGCTGCATCTGTGGCTCTGGCCAGGTTTGACGCCATAGAACATCGTGGGCTGGACAGTGTTGAGGATGTGTTCTGGGGTCTGAGATCCAGTTCCACGCTGACATATATCTATGTGGACAATTTTAATTCGGCTGAAGTTACTCAGCAGTCAGCCGGTGCCGGTTCTCAGTCTGAAGAGGATTGTTTGCTGGTGTCTTTGGAGCTGATGGATTGGATCAACATCACTGTCTTCACCCAGCCTTCTCTTCCACTGGTTCTGGTGTTGCTTGTGGATGATATTTCGTCCTCTGGGTGGCTGAATTGCTCCACATTGCTGCTGCCTTGGACAGAGCGTCAGCCTTCTTATTCCTGGTGATCCTACGGTGGGATGGAATCCACTGGAGTAGAAAGGTGGGTCGTCTTTGAAGATCATGGAGGGTTTCTCGTATTTTTTTAGCTGCTGTTCTTTGTTGTTGCTCTGAAGTCCCTGCAGCAGAGATCTGCAGTCAGTGAAGAAAGCAATCTTGGCTGTTTGGTTGTTTGATTCTGTGACCTCTTGTACAGCTTGGAGGTGAACTGAAATCTCTGTTCTGTAGTTGGAGGAAATTGTTCCAGTCAGGAAGGCTCTGGGGGTCAGTCTTCAATCAGTGTGTTTGATGAAGATAGCTGCTACTCCGTTCTTCACTGTTCCCTTTGAGGATCCATCCATGAAGACGTGCGCCCAATCACTGAGGTTCTGCTGGCCGTCATCTTCTCCACTGCCAAAGCTTTCAGCAGGTGAGGGGCTTGGCAATCCTTCCTGTCTATGCCAGGAACTTCCGTGATGACCAAGACTTCCTGGTGGTCATCTGGCTCCTCAAAGTGGGGAAGTGTTCCCATTTCAGTTGAAGACGTGAGCAGCAGGTCTTCATTTCGGCTGTGAAGGCTTGGAGATGTAGTTGAAACTTTTCCGCTTCAGTCTGGTCTTGGTGGGATTCTTCTTTGGCATATGTTGGATGGGGGATTATGCGTAGGAGCATCTCTCTGTGGACTTAGACTTTCGTCTCACGTCAGTTTTCAAGGGGGAGGAGGCTTGTGCATTGTTCCATTGCCTTGACGGGTGTTGCTTTCATCCCGCTCGTGATCAGCCGTAGTGCTGCATTGTGAAATCTGCTCAGGCGACGTGTGTTGGTTTTTGATGCCGTGGCCCAAGCAGTGCTGCCGTACTCTTGGGTCGGTCTGACGTTACCTGTGTAAACCTTCTGCAGGATGTTGCTGTTAGCTCCTCAAGAGGTTCTGTCTGGTCAGCTTCTTCATGGCGGCGAGCTTCCTGGTTGCTTTCTTTTCCGTGTCCTTGAGAGGGGGGGGGGGGGGGGGGGGGGGGGGGGGGGGTTTCCAGGTAAGGCGTGTGCGCAGGTTCACTTCCGGATACGTTGGCACGTCTTTATGACCCAGCTCCCCTCCGTTCAGTTTCAGTTTCATATTTTCAGGCATTGGTGACAGAAAGAAGACTGGAGTCACTGTATTGGTGACATTGATTTCTATACCCCAGCCAGATGCCCATTTTTACCAGTGTGGTCAATTGTTCCCTGCACTTTGTGGCTGACGGATGTGAGGTATTCTGCAGCATTCCAGGCAGCAACATCGTTGGCATGGAGGGCTTTGGAGACATGTTTAATGGGTTTCCCATTGATGTCATCAATGAAAATGAGAAAAAGTGTCGGGGAGATAACTCCTCCCGATGGCAGCCTTGCTGGAGTGTAACACGGCGGCAGATTTTTTCATCCAGTTTCACGCTTTCCGTTCGGTGCTGAAGGAAGTCGCAAATCCAACGGAAAATCTTCCCGTCCACTTTCTTGTTCAGATACTTCATGAGCAGTGCTGCCTTCCATACTTTGTCGAAGGCCTTTGTCAGGTCTACGGAGAAAGCTGGTTCCTTTTTCTCTCTTTAAAGGCATTCCCAATCTCCTAGGAAAGATATACCAGCTGATCGTCTATACTGCAGTTAGTCTGGTAGGCTGACTCTATCTTGCTGAGCAGGGTTTTTTTTTCCAGGTGTTTCAATAGTCTTGTGTTCATCATTCTTTCCATCACCTTCCATCACACAGATGAGGAGGCTGATGGGTCAGTAGCTGGATTTCTTGGTTTCGTCCTAATTTTTCTTTCTGATGGGGATGATGACTGATTCTCTCCATCGGTCTGGAAAGTCCGAAGACTGGCTGAGGATCAGAAGGAGTGTCTGTCTGGCTCTCTGGAAAGTCCAAAGACTGGTTGAGGATCAGGAGTGTCTGTCTGGCTCTCTGGAAAGTCCGAAGACTGGCTGAGGATCAGGAGTGTCTGTCTGGCTCTCTGGAAAGTCCGAAGACTGGTTGAGGATCAGGAGTGTCTGTCTGGCTCTCTGGAAAGTCCGAAGACTGGTTGAGGATCAGGAGTGTCTGTCTGGCTCTCTGGAAAGTCCGAAGACTGGTTGAGGATCAGGAGTGTCTGTCTGGCTCTCTGGAAAGTCCGAAGACTGGTTGAGGATCAGGAGTGTCTGTCTGGCTCTCTGGAAAGTCCGAAGACTGGTTGAGGATCAGGAGTGTCTGTCTGGCTCTCTGGAAAGTCCGAAGACTGGCTGAGGATCAGGAGTGTCTGTCTGGCTCTCTGGAAAGTCCGAAGACTGGTTGAGGATCAGGAGTGTCTGTCTGGCTCTCTGGAAAGTCCGAAGACTGGCTGAGGATCAGGAGTGTCTGTCTGGCTCTCTGGAAAGTCCGAAGACTGGTTGAGGATCAGGAGTGTCTGTCTGGCTCTCTGGAAAGTCCGAAGACTGGTTGAGGATCAGGAGTGTCTGTCTGGCTCTGGGTTCAAGGGTCTTGATCCTTTTGTTCTGGAGCCGTCTTTCCCTGGGGCTTTCATGCACCTAAGTTTCTTAATGGCTGCGTTGAGTTCTGCCATAGTGTTTTATTATGTTGGTTGAAAGTCCCTGTGACGCTGTTGTGTCTCTGGGTGTTCTCTAGAGTGGGGCTCTGCTCCATGGTTTCTCTGACAAAGTTTTTAAATTTGTATGTAACTGTTCTAGAGTATCGCTCCAATAGGGCCTGTGGTGCTTCATTTTGTATGTAGCTGTTCTAGAGTATCGCTCCAATAGGGCCTGTGCTGTCTTCATTTTGTATGTAGCTGTTCTAGAGTATCGCTCCAATAGGGCCTGTGCTGTCTTCATTTTGTAAGTAGCTGTTCTAGAGTATCGCACCAATAGGACCTGTGCTGTCTTCATTTTGTATGTGGCTGTTCTAGAGTATCGCTCCAATAGGGCCTGTGCTGTCTTCATTTTGTATGTGGCTGTTCTAGAGTATCGCTCAATAGGGCCTGTGGTGTTTTCATTTTGTATGTAGCTGTTCTAGAGTATCGCTCCAACAGGGCCTGTGGTGCCTTCATTTTGTATTAACTGTTCTAGAGTATCGCTCCACTAGGGCCTGTGGTGCCTTCATTTTGTATATAACTGTTCTAGAGTATCGCTCCAATAGGGCCTGTGGTGCCTTCATTTTGTATATAACTGTTCTAGAGTATCGCTCCAACAGGGCCTGTGGTGCCTTCATTTTGTATGTAGCTGTTCTAGAGTATCGCTCCAATAGGGCCTGTGCTGTCTTCATTTTCCCCTTAGGACTGACTGCGTGGCTGCCTGCAGTATTTCATCGCTAAAGTACTGGACATTTTTGTCGAGGCTGCTGGATGTGTTGATGTCCTTGCAGAACTGGTCAGTTTTGTGTGAA
>CM065718.1:73261027-73351027 GCA_033310375.1 Conus canariensis
TCACAAACTGTAACCACATTCAGTGAAAAAAAAATCATGACTACAGGATTCACATGTTGAAAAGCTAGCGTGGAACGTGCAGGGTAGCCGTGGCCCTGTTACATCATGACTACAGGATTCACATGTTGAAAAGCTAGCGTGGAACGTGTAGGGTAGCCGTGGTCCTGTTACATCATGACTGCAGGATTCACATGTTGAAAAGCTAGCGTGGAACGTGTAGGGTAGCCGTGGTCCTGTTACATCATGACTGCAGGATTCACATGTTGAAAAGCTAGCGTGGAACGTGTAGGGTAGCCGTGGTCCTGTTACATCATGACTGCAGGATTCACATGTTGAAAAGCTAGCGTGGAACGTGTAGGGTAGCCGTGGTCCTGTTACATCATGACTACAGGATTCACATGTTGAAAAGCTAGCGTGAAACGTGTAGGGTAGCCGTGGTCCTGTTACATCATGACTACAGGATTCACATGTTGAAAAGCTAGCGTGGAACGTGTAGGGTAGCCGTGGTCCTGTTACATCATGACTACAGGATTCACATGTTGAAAAGCTAGCGTGGAACGTGTAGGGTAGCCATGGTCCTGTTACATCATGACTGCAGGATTCACATGTTGAAAAGCTAGCGTGGAACGTGTAGGGTAGCCATGGTCCTGTTACATCATGACTACAGGATTCACATGTTGAAAAGCTAGCGTGGAACGTGTAGGGTAGCCATGGTCCTGTTACATCATGACTACAGGATTCACATGTTGAAAAGCTAGCGTGGAACGTGTAGGGTAGCCATGGTCCTGTTACATCATGACTACAGGATTCACATGTTGAAAAGCTAGCGTGGAACGTGTAGGGTAGCCATGGTCCTGTTACGCCTCCAAACGTCGCAACCTCACCATTTGTTGCGATGCACCTACACATTGTCTCAACGCCTACATCCCAATTTGCAACAAACTGAGGCCATTGGTCCATATTGTGGCGAGACGATTCATGTGAGTTATTTTGACAGCTAATCAATGTTTTACCTAGAGACCGGTTGGTTTTTTTTTTTTTTTTTTTTTTTATTCCTATGCTATAGCTTAGAGTCTCCTTTTGTACTTCTTGCTTTCCTGAACATACAACTTTTTTCAGTTTTTGCTCCTTTGAAGAAAATGAACGAGAGAGAGAGAGAGAGAGAGAGAGAGAGAGAGAGAGAGAGGAGAGAGAGAGAGAGAAGAGACAGACAGACAGACAGACAGACAGACAGACAGACAGACAGACAGAGAGAGGGTGCACTGATGGAGAATTTCACGTTTAAAAAAAAAAGTAAACATAATTATATTCTATAGCCACAATTTATGTAAAAACTGCGATGAAGTCGTGGGAGAGCCTCTCCCCCCCCCCCCCCCCCCCCCCCCCCCCCCACTCCCGCCGCACCCCCCCCCTCCTCGCCTGACCCCCACCCACCCTACGCCACCAGCAACCGACCCTCCCCAGCAGGATTTGGTCGTGGTGACACAGCGTGCTATATAACAACAGATCCTTCAGCAGAGATAAAACAAACACGTTAGGTGTGTACTTCTTTCTTCATACCCTAAACTTACCTCAGCGAGGCAAAATAACACAAGTACACAGAACGAAGAGCAAAGTAACGCTCGTGGTGGTAGCAATACCAAACAGACTTGTGAGTTTTCCACAAACATGTCTTTCTCAGACGTCGAAAATATAACGCATAAAAATGCACAAAAAGACATGCCATTTTTTCCGGTTTTTAGGACTAGATCGATAAATCAAATGTCTCATCGAATAATGCATAGCAAAAACTAACATGGAATATGTTTATTTTTCGTACAAATGGCATCGTAATATAAACTGCTGATTGACAACTAGGATACAGCTGTATTCTATATCCTAAGGACTATGTCAGGAAGAGCACTGTCGGTGAAGAGTAGTATGACGTCATGATCTCAGCCGTTACTTTATTTCCACTGTGGACGTCCATTTCTGTGCTTTTCTGTACCATTTTTTTTTTTTTTTTTTTTTTTTTTTGGGGGGGGGAGATCTTTTTTGGTGGTGGTGGGGGGTGGGGGTACTTTGTATTGCTCTCTCTTCTCTCTCTCTCTCTCTCTCTCTCCTCTCTCTCTCTCTCTTATTTCATGAGAAATAACGTTTATTGTGCGACATTTTGAGCTTAAACAAGATGTGTGTGTGTGTGTGTGTGTGTGTGTGTGTGTGTGTGTGTGTGTGTGTGTGTGTGTGTGTGTGTCGCGCGCGCGTGCATGCCTGTGTGTGTGTGTGTGTGACGTGTGTGCGTATGTGTGTGTATGTGTGCGTATGTGTGTGTGCGTATGTGTGTGTATGTGTGTGTGTGTGTGTGTGTGTGTGTGTGTGTGTGTGGGGTGTGTATGTGTGTGTGTGTGTGTGTGTGTGTGTGTGAGAGAGAGAGAGAGAGAGAGAGAGAGAGAGAGAGAGAGAGAGAGAGAAAGAGACAGAGAGAGAGAGGATCTGCAGTTTGATGTTGCCACTTTGAGCATTCTTTTCAATTTCACTGTCATTTTGCAAACGCCTTTGATGAGAATAGAAATAATAATTTTCACAGCAAAAAAAAAAAAGACAACAAAAAACAACAACAAAAACGCACCAACCCCCCCCCCACCTCCCTTCCCCCTAGATGACTGTCAGCAACAGCAGAAGCAGTGTGCGTGCGTGCAGGTGCGAGATGAAGGTGAAGTACCGAGATGGGCTGAAGGTGTTCCGGCACTTCGGCCACAACGCCACCCACTGGTGGGTCACCAAGGGCTGCGGAGGTTGGTTCCGCATCACGGCGTGCCGAGGGACCACCGCCATCTCCACCACCACCAACGGCGACAACGTCGACCCCCACACCACCCCTACCCTGGTCACCGTCATCCCTCACGCCGACGGCGGCAAAGCCGGGGGCAGTTTACTCGGTAGGACGTGTGTGCGTGCAGCCCAATGGACTCCTTGTTCACGTGTTTGGAGGCGAATGGTGGTGTTGGCATTGTAGTCATCGTCATCATGATGTGTAATTCATGTGTATTCAGTGCTTGTTAGTTCAGTACATCTATCTAGCTAGCTAGCTAGCTGTCTGTCTGTCTGTCTACCTATCTATCTACACTCTCTCTCTTTCCCTCTCTCTCTCTCTCTTTCTTCCCCCCCCCCCCTCTCTCTCTCTCTCTCTCTCTCTCGCTGTGTGTGTGTGTGTATATATATATTATATATATATATATATGGAGTTTTCATCAGCATTTACCTATCACAGTTATTATACATAAGTAGATATAGGTATAGATTCTTCACCATAGACAGAGATAGATACATAGACATATAGACAGATAGGGAAACGTACATATTACGTTGTATCATATTATGTTACGTTATACCATATACATACATATGTATATCTATATCTATCTATATATACATACATGTATACACACACACACACACACACACACACACACACACACAACACAACACAACACAACAAACACAACACACACACACACACACACACACACACATATATATATATATATATACATATACATATACATGTATATAATTATGTATGTATGTATGTATATAGGCACATACACACACGCACAGAGAGAGAGAGAGGAGAGAGAGAGAGAGAGAGAGAGAGAGAAGGCCCCATGTCTTCCATCTCCTTAAAAAGCGAAATGCAAACGTCAAAGACTGTCTACATACTCAGAGCCGCGTATAAAGGGAAAGGAGCAGCCATCAAGTGCTCGAGATGCCTTAAAGTTCATCCCAAGCCATCTAAATGCTCGATATACTTTAAACTTCATCCCAAGCGGAAGTCGGCAGGATCAACCAGCGATAACAGTCTCGCTCTACAATCTCATGGGGCTTACTACTGGATTCTTGTTATGTGACTAAAAAAAGGAACTTTCACATTAACAGATAGAAGTCCGCGAATTCAGCAAGACCTTCCTGTGTGTAGATGAAAACGTGTCCAAAAAAAAAAAAAAAATGAGCTGAGCGTTCAGTGAGAGAAAAGACAGCATGTTGATTACTGTGGCAGACTAAATATTGTCCAGAAATCAAAAGTTTGAAATGTAAAAGGCACACACTAGGGTTTCCAGCAACCTGGATAAAAATCCAAACGTATTAAAATCACCTTTGAAAAAACAAAAACAAACAAACAAACAAAAACTCTTACTTTAAAACATTATATGCTGTTGGAGACCATCATAAAACCTGGCCCTAAGGCCTTCTACCCCAATAGAAATAGTCACGCAAACGTCAAAGACCGTCCCAGTAGCTATGTAACACTTTAGAAAATATTCACTTGCCTGTTTTGGTTTGAATCGTGAATTGTCGTTAGTTATCACCTTACTTTGTGCGTTCATTGGAATTTCGCCTTGTTTTGAGTAACGCTGCGGTCGGTTTGATTTTCATGCCACCCACTACAGAGCAGTACCCCCCCCCCCTCTTTCCCCCAATCTTAGCCCCTGTGAGCCCCCCCCCCCCCCCCGACCCCCCCCCCCCCCCCCCCCCTTCGTTCAGAGGTTGACAGGTGAGACGAGGAAGCAGTGTTGTTGACTAGAACTTCCTGATATTGTCAAGCAGTGGCAAGCTCTCTGTGTGAGAATGTCGGTACATGCTGTTGTTTTCCGTCATCTACCCACTCCCTTCCAAAAACCACATCAGCTGCATTCTCCACTGTCATTGTGCAAAGATGCCTATGGCCTACATGCATTCAACGATCGTTTTTTTTCTCTCTCTCTCTCTTGGGGCATGCTGGCGAGTGCTTTCTCTGGGGTCCAAAATCTTTTTCCCCCAATGAACTTCCGTTTATTTGCGGAGTCACAGCGTGCGAGACCATCCAAATGCATAACCTCAACTAGTAAGCCCTAAGCCAAAGGGATGTCAGATAAAACAAACAAATCAGGGTGATTTCTTTTTCCTTATTTTTTTTTTTTTTAAAATAAAACGCCGATCTAGAAAATCTTTGCCGATGCAAATGAGCTGAACATGATTCAAGGTTGTGGGGTCAGGCCCTCAACCGCTGAAAACCGATAGCAGTCCTGCCAATCACAAAGAAGCATACAGAACTCGAGAGTAACGCATCCTGACGTATAGGCCTATGCTGATATTCATAGAGACAAGACACACATTAAAGACAAAGACGAATTAAGTTCAACAATCTAGTTTTTGGTTCAGCTTCTTTCCGTTTCAGATCCATTTCATCTTTGATGGAGAGAGAGAGAGAGAGAGAGAGAGAGAGAGAGAGAGAGAGAGAGAGAGAGAGAGAGAGAGAGAGAGAGAGGAGTTGACTTTTAAGGTTACAGGTCAAAAGGTTAATGTTTTCTATGTTGATCCATGTCCACCAACCCCGTTTCTACTCCCTTCCCTACTACTCTTTACCCCGTGCGCGGGAACATTTGTGTCCTGGGTGTCTGTCTGTTGTTATGGGGGGCCGGGGTGATCGTTTGACAGATCGATGAAGGAAATTACGCCAAACTCATGATGTGGCGATGTGTGCTTTGCTCAGGTGACGATAAAGGTGTGTTCACGAAAGTGGAAAACATTACTTATTTACCTAAGCCTTTCGCCCCCTGAGAAATATTCGCCACAAGCAAAAAATCTCTAGTGTGCTCGACTCCGAGTTATCCTCTGTCCAGTTGCTTCCCTTTTTCCCTAACTCTGCCTCAGCAGCGTCTCTGCTGGGTTTTTTTTTTTTTGGGGGGGGGGGGGGGGGTGGGGTGGGGTGGGGGGGGGGGGGGGGGGGTGTCATTCCGTCTCCCTCATCCTCAAGGGGTTCCAGGTTCAAGCCTGGCGGGTGGTTGTGGACGCTGGCTTCCAGGGGATGTTTCTTCTCCATCCCCACTTCCTCCTCAGGGTCTGCAGAGTGACCGGCTCTTGTCCCCGCCTTTTGCCCCAAATCCTCACTGCTGACTTTGTCTGGCTACAGAACGTTTAAGATGCGCTTCAGCCGAGTGTTCCTGAATGTCTGTATTAAAACGAGGCAGCCTACATGTCAATGACATCAAGGACTCACAAGAAGACACTGATGATGGAGATGGGCTCTTTACTCAGATGAAGAATGAAGATGTTAGTGTGTTAGTAAAAATGAAAAAAAAAAAAAAAACTCGTATCCGTTATCTAGAACCTGATGACATCTCAATCTCAGAAGAAGATAACAAAATGGATACATAATTCATATATTCTTCAACTAAAAGATGATGATGTCATCGAACAGCAAAGGAGTGGAGGGAAAAAAGGTCAGTGGCTCTCCCATCATGACGAAAAATGATTCAATAACATTTTTTGTTGGGGGGGGGGGGGGGAGGGCAACGGGACACGCTGGGGTGAAAGAGTAAGGTGTGGGAATGGGCTCGATTGGTCTGGTGGGTAAGGCGTCGGACTGACGTCTGAGGGTCTTGGATTCGAATCCCATTCGAGAAAAACAAGTCGGTAGAAATTTTCACTTACGAATTACATATATATATATATATATATTATGTGTGTGTGTGTGTGTGTGGGGGGGGGGGGGGGGGGGGGGGGGATTAGTGCTTCTGTGCAGATTCCATTACCCTCCAGATCCGTCGGGTGAGACTCCAAAACCAATGTCACGTGCGTGAACGCACGCATACAGAAACGTTTGTGCTTAACGAACATTAGATCTTGTTCTAACTTTTTCGACGAGAAGGCCATCGATGATGACACGAATATAAACTTTACATGCACATTGGAGCAGCAGAATCTTTAAAGCTATGTCGACCGGGAAACGGGAGGTTGGACGGGGGATGTGGGGGTGGGGCAGATGAGCAGGAGGGGAGGAGCGGGGGAGTTGATTCACAGGATGCGAGAAAACGACCAACATAACGAGGTGGTGCTGTGTATTTTACTCAGGACAGCATACTGCGTTGGAGGGAAAACGGGCAGACAACACGCTGCACTTAAAAGACATAGACTCCGGTGCTCTGGAATCCTTGCAGCAGTGGCTGGTTGAACTGAGAACTCCCATACATGAAAAACTGGTCAGTGCTCTCTCTGTCTGTCTGTCTGTCTCTCTGCGCTGTGCATGTGTGTGTGTGAGTATGTGTGTGTGTGTGTGTGTGTGTGTGTGTGAGTTGTGTGTGTGTGTGTGTGTGTGTGTGTGTGTGTTGTGTGTGTGAGAGAGAGAGAGAGAGATGAGAGAGAGAGAGAGAGAGAGAGTTCAATTCATGTTACGTATAGCCCAGCCGATACCAAAGAGCCATATCAGGGTAATCAATATAGGCCTAATTCTGTACATAGATATTGGAGAGAAAAAAAGGAAGCCCGTGTGTGTGGTATATGTTTCTATATGTTTGTGTGTGTGTGCGTGCATGTTTGTGAGTAGTGTTGCGTTGTGTGTGTGTGTGTGTTGTGTGTGTGTATACGTGTGCGTGCGCGAGAGTATGTGTGTGTGCGTGCGCGCGTGTGTGTGTGCACGCGCGCGCGCGTGTGTGTGTGTGTGCACACGCATGTGTGCGTACCCACACGTGAGAGAATAACGTGTAGAAACCTCGGACATGATCTAATTTTTCAGGGAGGAGGCTCTAACCGCGTGGCACGTTCTGTGGACGAAGAGTTTGCTGCTGAGTTTGGCCACAATTAAACAGAAACAACGAGGCCAATACAACTGGCCTCCGGACTCAGCTCTAACCTTCACTGCTGTCGAAGATAAGGAAAATCGAAGTGACCTTTCAGTTTCCCATCACGAGAATACAGACCCTCAATGCGGTTCTTTGTCCATTTACACACACACACACACACTCCTTCCCCCCCCCCCCCCCCCCTCTTTCGGCGAATCTCTCCGTTGTCTCTCACCGTCTCTGTCTCGCACTCTCTGCCCTGTGCTGCATGTGTTGAATCACACCGAGCGTCAGGGGGTGAGGAAAGGGAGGGGGTGGGGGTCATTCTCTAGTTCGATTGTCCTGTTACTGGAATTAAAAGTTTCTTGAACACAGTTGTGTGGGGACTGTTACGTGATGAGCGTTTGCGACGGACAGACACGTTTGCCTTAAAACTGGTATTTGGTGTGCTTTTCAACAAAAAATGAGATTACTTTTGTGTAGACATCTTCGAATTTAAAAACAAAAACAAAAAAAAGAAAAAGAAAAAAAAGGAGGGGGGACGGAGGTAATCTCACATTTTTGTTGTTGTTGTTGTTGTTGTTGTTTTTGTTTTTGTAAAAGCTGGATGGAGAGGAACCGGTGGGAGGGGATGGGGTGGGGTCGTTTTCACCTACCATCACAAAGCAGAAGACAGAAGGATATCTGAATTCTGACTGTCCATGAACTACAGCTGAAATTTGTAGTCTTTCCCAGTAAAATATTACTTTCATCAAACCTGGTTCATGTTTTCTCACCATTTTTTTCTTCCACATTTCTGGGCCTTGTAGTCCCTGCTATTGTCCAAAGTTTCAGCATGATGTTGAAGACTTGCACACAGCCATTGCGATCTCACAACGCGAGTGTAAGTGGTTAAGTTGTCAGAACACACCGAGATAACACAGATTGCAAGCGTTAAGTGCAACCACCACTCAAGAACTTTTTCTTAATTTTTTTTCCCCAATTCCTCCTCCCATTCCCCCAGTTCGTTATATTGTTGTATTTTCGCAAAACATGTGTACAAAATACAGCGAAATCATATGAGTAAACAGGTCTGGTATGAGAATGCAGATGAGCCTGAGTGTGTGTGTGTGTGTGTGTGGTGGAGCAAGAATGAACCTGAGTATGTCTACAGGGGTGTAAAGATGAATCTGAGTATGTCTGTAGGGGTACAAGGATGAACCTGAGTGTAAGTAGGGCTGTATGGATGAACTTGGAGTATGTACTGGAGTGAAAGTATAAACCTGCTTGTGTGCAGGGGGGTAGGTATGAACCCAAGTGTGTTTATAGGGGAGTAAGGATGAACACGAGTGTGCACAGGGGTGCAAGGATGAAGCCGAGTGTAAGTAGGGCTGTATGGATGAAGTTGAGTATGTGCAGGGGTGTAAGAATAAAATTGACTGTGTGCAGGGATGTAAGTATGAACCTGAATGCGTTTATAGGGGCATAAGGATGAACCTGAGCGTGTATACGGGTGTAAGGATGAACCCGAGAGTGTGAATGGGGGTGCAAAGATAAACCTCCACATGTGTATAGGGGTGTAAGGACGAACCTGAGCGTGTGCAGTGATGTAGGGATGATCTGGGTGTGCGTATAAGGGTCTAGGGATGAACCTGAGCGTGTGAATATGGATGCAAGGATAAACCCCAATGTGTGTATAGGGGTGTAAGGATGAACCTGAGTGTGTGCATAGTGATGTAGGTCTGGGATGATCTGAGTGTACGTATAGGGGTCTAGGGATGAACCCGAGTACGTGCATAGGGTACAGGATAAACTTGGGTGTGTGTAGATGAATGTGGGGATGAAGCTATGATTGGGTGCAAAGGTGCACGATAGGGAAAACTGTTTTTCAGATACAAGCACCTTTGAAGAAGGAAACTCGACATTTTGAGTCACAGACTCTTCTTCTGGTGACGGGAGATGAAAGATGGCAGGCAGTAATGAATTCAGTTAGCGCATTTGATGGTCACAACTCAATCACTGAAATGGGGGAGGGCGGCAGGTGATCTGGGATGGGTCAAAAGAAAAACGCATGGACAATGTTAACCAAGAAGAGAAATGGAGGGGGTAGAAAAACAAGGGCCAGTTGTCACCAATTCTTTGACTAAAAGAGCTAGTGTCAACATATAGGGGTGTAGGAGATAGCCAGTGTGTCTGTGTACACGGGTGCAAGATAGAGCAAGTGTCAACATATAGGGGTGCAGGAGACAGCCAGTGTGTCTGTGTACACGGGTGCAAGATAGAGCAAGTGTCAACATATAGGGGTGCAGGAGACAGCCGATGTGTCTGTGTATACGGGTGCAAGATAGAGCAAGTGTCAACATATAGGGGTGTAGGAGACAGCCGATGTGTCTGTGTATACGGGTGCAAGATAGAGCAAGTGTCAACACATAGGGGTGTAGGAAACAGCCAGTGTGTCTGTGATTAGTGCTATGGGAATGAGCCACCGTGTTTGTGCATTAGGGAATCGGAAAGAGCCAGTGTTCTAGTATATAGGGGTGGAGGAAAGAACCAGGATGTTTGTGCACAGGGTGCAGAAAAGAGCCAGTGTCTGTGTGTAGGGTTCCAAGAAAGAGTCAGTGTGTGTGGCTGTGGGAGGATAGGACAGAGCCAGTGAGTGTGTATGTTGGGATTTTTTTTTTTACTTTAGTAGGTGTGTAGTAAAGTGCCAGTGTGTCTTGAGAAGGAAACGGGGATAAGAAAGATGGCTGCTTGGGGTGTGTGACTCACAGAATGCTGGGATGAGTGGGACAGGAATAATGCCACAGAGATGACACAGAACATGGTGCAGAAAAAAGAAAACAAAAACAGCGGAACAAATCATAGCACACCTCTTCCTCTCTGTCCTTTCACACACACACACAACACACACAACCACACACACACACACACACACACACACACACACACACACACACACACACACACACACACACACACACACACACACACACACACACACACACACACACACACACACACACACACACACACAAAACACACACACACACACACACACACACACACACACACACACCACACACACACACACACACACACACACACACACACACACACACACACACACACACACACACACACACACACACACACACACACACACACACACCACACACACACAACACACCACACACACACACACACACACACACATGCACACAAAACCACCACACACACACACACACATATGCACACACACACACACACACACACACACACACACGCATACACATACCCACTTGCACACAAGCACACACCAACACACACACACATGCATACAAGCATGCACACACAAACGCACACACACACACATGTAAACATATACACATATTCTCTCTCCCTCACACCAATCATATTTTTACTACTCAGCATGAGCATCAGCAGATTCAAAAACATAATCACAATGTGAAAACAAACTTTCATACAAGGCATCATTAAAAACACTCTCTTTACATTCACACGTATCAAATATCTTTAAAAAACAAACAAATCAACCATACAGTCCAATCCTTCACCCATCCTCCGTTCATCCCAAGCCGGTCATCTGTGTCAGCGATGTCTTCCTTGTGTTCAGTTCTTTCACCAGCTCTGTTGTTGACCTCACACTCCGAAGGTCCTTCAGAGATGGGCGATTTGTGGGCAGCAATGGAAAACACAATGTGAATGACAACTAGAGTAGGCAGGCTCACAGCAGTTAGTCCTATCAGGCTGGAGGAAACAATAAAGAGTGCAGACCAACTAGGAAGAAGAAAAAAAAGCCCCAGGACCGTAAAAGGGAGGATTCATATCACATCACAGCAGTTCCAAAATCTGTCACTTTCCAACACCTGATGAATGTCCGCTTCCTTTCATTTGCACAATGACAGATACAGATGTTCCAAATATGCTTTAATGAAATTTCAAGTCACATATTTCTCTCTGCAAACTTTGCACAGGCGCGCGCACACAGACACACACACACACTACTAAAAAGTTCTGAGAAAAAAAAAACGGGGGTAGGGAAGGGTGTGGGTGAGGGTGGATGTGCTGGAACAAAAGAAAAGCAAATCCACCAAAACGCCCTTGGCATGCCTGCATAATAGGACACAGGCACATGATTTCAAACAAGTGCTGCTTGTGCTTTGCATCAACCACCAACACAAATGTGTTCCCACTGCCACAGCACCCGGCCATTTCTGCCAGAAGGCAAATCCTCAGACCCTGAAACACAAATCTGGTGGCATCCATCTGCTCTGATCAGCCACTGTGACTTTGCCACTGGGCATCACCTACCACTTCATGTCCTTGCCCACAGCATCATGAGGAATGAACTTGGTCTTGTGACCTTTGACCCTGACCCCTGACTCGTCACTTGGTGTCCAGTTTGACCTTGATCCCCATGACAGCAAGTTCCACCAGGAGGTATTTGAGGATGTAGGGCACAGCAATGACAGACACTGTGTCAGAGCGATTGCAGGTCATACACCGCCACTTGCACTTGGCTTCAAAGGAGACAGCAGCCATGTTGGGAGGTGGTTTGTCCTTGGTGGCTGACAGTAGACTGCCACACTGCTTACATATGTAACTCTGCCAACAGAAAACGGTGCCAGCATTTCAGCTGGAAGCATCTGGACAGCTTTCCATCATGATACTGAGCTTGAATAGCTCAAATCCATACTTGGCCAAGAAAGACAAATCTTTAGGGCTCCTTTGCAATAAACATCAATTAACGTATTAGAAACACACACACACACACACACACACACACACGCACACACACACACCACACACACACACTCAAAAATCATAAGATAATTTCAGCTTACACAAGGAATACCTGAAATATCTTTTTAAGTCACCTCCAGTACAAGGTCACATGTCTGACAATGTCACATCAACACTACTGTGACAAAACCTTCACTGTAATCCTGTGATAAAAGCCTGAGACAGCCAAAGTGTTTACCACTTACACTGGGATCCACTGAAAACCAACTTTTGTGCTGCGAAGTTATGACAAAGTGTTGTCAACTTTGGTGCTTATGGTGACAAATACAAAACATTTTGAAAAAAAAAAAAAAGTTTTGAATGTGTCCACACATGCAGCTCTTCTCTCACTTGTTGGAATGAAACAACCCATCCTGAGAGCATGGATCAAGATAATGTAACTTAACAGGGTTCCTACAAACTCCCAAGAACAAAATTCAAGGAGTTTTCAAGGAAATTTTTTGTTAATTCAAGGCTACAACACATGTCTAAATGGATATGCCCCTCACCTGTTTTCTGCCCTTTGTCGACTTGATCAGCTGGTACTTCACACAGCAGAAGTACTATTAGTTCTAAGTCGAAAGTCATTTTACACAAAAGAACTGCTAAAAGTCTGGAAAGTCAAATGCGCACATATATATCAAGCTGTTTAAGCGTCAGTTCTTTGTTTAGACTTTCATCAAACAATAGCACGTAGTTTGATTCTTCTTGTGTTCTTTTTTTTTTGACAATGAATGAAAGTGAGGTGCAGTGCTAAATGTCGCCAAATACCCAGATTTTCCCTCACCACACTGAAACCCTTTGCGTTTTGACTATCTGCAAACATTGTTTGAAAAAGCTTGAGAATTCTGTTCACAAGAGTTGAAGCTTTAGTGTGAGTTTACAGTGTGCAGTGTCCAAAGAATTTCAGATTTCAGCACATGTGTCTTTGAGCAAAACGAGCCCATTGTGTCTGAAGAGCTGGTACTGGATTCGCACACGCACACATGAGGATCAGGATTTAATGGCAACACAACATTCATGTTCAATGCTGCTGCTGCCATATTGTTTGTAAGAAAGTGCGAGATGGGTATCGCTGCCGAAGATTTGGTCGACACGAATACAGCCATGTGCGTTTTTCCTTTGCTGTGGCTAACCAGGGCACTCTCGCCCATTGCTTGTACAATGAAACTTTTTTCATAGACTGTGCAGTATCAGGCATGTTTGTTTGCTTTGTCTTCTCTTGCCCAGTCAGAAAACTCGGGTTTCTCCAACCACAGACGTTGAAAGCACATTTTCCCCTCGGCATTTTCAAGCTTTTTCCATGAACCAGCAGTCATAAGGAATTGAACAAGCAGGAAGCGCAGACTTTTGCACATGCATAGAGTTGAAAAATGACTGGTTACAAATTATCTCCCTTGGTTAAATAGCAGACGACAATGTGGGATTGTGACTTTGTTGTAAAAATTTGTTTTTAAATCATTTTTCATCAACATGAACACAGAAAAATCAAACTGCCATTTTTCTTCTTGCCACATTAAAATTTTTTGAGCCGATGGCTTGATTCCCAAAGGTTTTCAAGGAGGTTTCATCAACAAAACCACATTTTACTGATTTTCATGGTTTTCAAGGATTTGAAATTTGCTCCCAGAGTTCAATGAGTTTCAAGGAGCCTACGAACCCAGCTTAAGGACTAGCATCATGATCAAAGACAGATTCCACACACCACTAAGACAAACAAATTCACTCCAACTAAAATCAAAAGACTTTCGATTTACTCACCAAACATCTATCTGAATTCTGGAAGAGCCGGTCGTGTAAGAGGAAGCTTGTGCCATGCGAGATGAGCCCATCCCGTTCCATCTCCCCAAATCGAATGCCTCCCATCCTCTTTCGACCCTGCACTGGCTGTTGTGTCAGAGGGTCCACTGGGCCAGTGGTTCGGACCTAAGAGAACAGTAGGGACCATTACTGAGGAAACTGGAAAGATGATTCGAATCTAACAATGGACAGGTTGAATAAAGAAGCAGTCAACGCTATGGCTGAAAAACAGACAGGCTGGCTCAATATCAGTACTTCAACTTTACAAACACTGTCAAGCTAATACACATTATTAATAAATAAGAGAATATCTCTAAAAACCAACAAACAAAACATAAAAAAACTTGCACAAGAAGATGTTCCAAATCACCTGCTCAAGCATACAAACACAAAAGTCGATATGCACACACATGCACGTACGTAAACACACACACACACACACACACACACAGAGGAATAAGCATTGATGCATACACATCACCACTTTTGCACTCAAATAAGGAACTTGGCAGAGATTCACAGGTACTCAGAATGACCACAACGCACACGTATTCACAGAACACTATGTCAGACCTGGAACTTGTCGGACACCATGTGACGCAGTCGCTGGTAGTACACCACACCCATGAAGATGTGAGCCTCTAGCTCCGTGCCCGTCTCTCCACAGTACATGGTCTCTGTGCCCAGCTCGTTGAACCCCGCTGAAAGCACATAACCCATCACCACATAATTTAAACGCTAGTACAAATATCAATACAAACATTAGAACAAACATGAAGACAGAAAAACTTCAATACAAACACCAGATAAACACTAACACAGAGAAACACCAATACAAACAAATGCTAATTCAGGCAACCATTAATAGAAACATCAAAGCAGACAAAACACCAACAGTACATATAATGTACAAGAAGACCAGAAAAAACATGTTCCTGAAAGAAATGGTGTTTTCACTGTACTTTGGTAAGATCCTTCATGTTACAGCTGACTTCAGCTGAACTCTGGACTCTGATAATACATGTTTAAGATGTTCAGGCAGACAACTACAAACAAACTCAATGCTACAATGAATTTTGAAATCCAAAAGTTTGGGGTGTTGCATGCTTAGCTGTAACAAAATTTGAAGTATGACAGCTTACAGGCGCCAACAAGAGAATCTGAGACTGCGCCTGGGAAAGCCACAGATTTGAACCTCATCAGAACAATGATCACTAAGTGAATTTTTCCAGTCTGGCTAAGTCCTCCCCAGACCTACTGAGAATAGCTCCAATGGGAATGGTGGGACCATGCAGCTGTGGCTCACTCACAACACAGATGCTTTGCTTATAATGTTGCTGAAATTTCCAGACCAGCACTGCCTGCATCTTTTGAACCTGGTTAATGCTGAGGTCTGTTATGAAAGGAAGCACAGAATTACAGTCCAGTCACAAAGTCCCAGACCAAGATGGAAAAGCATGGTGTCAGTTCTAAAACTGCAACACTGTTGCAGTCCACAGATCATAACTAAGAAATCAGCAGAGTCTGATTAGCAATCTGTGTCATAACGGGATACTGTTCCGTGAAAAAAAAAAAGAAATTCTAACAGATCAAGTATTTCAACACACACACACAAAACAGTCATTCTAAAAGTTTCATAAAATGAATTATAAAAGCCACAAAATTCCAGTGAACACAGTATAGAACACTACCATCCTACCAGCACGCAGCAGATCCCCAAAGTATGTGATGGCTGGTTGATCCTCGGAGAATGTGAAGGGTGTAGCATCGTGATACATTCCATGTAACGCTCCTGACTTTCCAGCCATGCTCTCTATCATCATTCCTGCACATACACAACTTGTATAATTCACTTCCTGTAAAATCTCATGACTTTCCCGCAGTATTCTTTATCATCACTCCTGCACATAGGCCACTTGCACATCATAATACATTCCCTGTATATATTCTGCTCTTTCTTGCCATACTCTCTTTTATAATTCCTGCACACACACTGTTCCTATGTCTGCACTTACACCATTTATATATCATTTACACATAAGCTATTGCTGAACGTCCCTCCATTTACACCTAATGATATGGTATATGGAGAATTGGGGCGTTTTCCGTTATATATTACTTCAGCAACGAGATGTATTCAGTTCTGGTTCAGACTACACAGGCAACCACTGACAAGGTACTCCAGAAAAGCCTATGATATGCTTTTTGATTTACAAAATAGAAACAAGAAGATGAAAAATTGGGTCACACATATTAAAACACTGCTTTGTTCAAATGGTTTTGGGTATGTCTGGATGTTTGGAGAGGTAGGCGACGAGAAACATTTTATACAGATATTCAAAGAACGCCTACAAAACTGTTTTTGCCAACGTTGGTATGCGCATGTATCAGGGAGCAATCGGTTTGAATTATACTACTCATTTAAAAGCATCTTTGAACGTGAAAAGTATTTTGAATTCATTAAGAACAGACAATTTAAAACTGCCCTCGTGCGTTTTAGAATGGGAGTTTCGAGCATAAACAGCCATGTTTTCCGCTTTTCGGCAATAGATCAACCTGGTTGTCCCCTATGCCAGGCGGACGATGAGGACGAATTCCATGTACTATTCGAATGCCAGCAGTATAGTGACCTACGAGCTAAATATTGCATTCAAAGTGCAGGGACCTACCTTACCAAACGTGACCAATGCACAAAGATTTTGAGTAGTAGCCTTGATACTCAACTGAATTTGTCTAAATTCCTCTTTTTGGCTTTGAAACGCAGAGCAAGTTTTGTTTTATGAACACATTTTTCTGAGATTACTGCGGTTGATATGGGATTTTTGGCAATGTGTGAGTGTTACGTTTGTTTGTCTCGTTTTCAATTTAACAGTTGTTTGCCTTCTCTTCATTGTAACGGGCCACAGGCCTATACACAATAAAACATTTGTCAATATCATTTACACATCATTCCTGTACACACACCATGTCTACATCAGGATACACTGAATTTAGTAACTGTGACTTCTCTATCATCATTCCTTCACAAATATCACTTTTACATCAGCATACACTCTGTACAATATTCCGGACTTTCTTGCGGTATTCTGTTACTATTCCTGCATGCATACCACTTCTATGTCAGAATACACTTTATTTAATTTATGTAACTGACTTTCCTGTCATTGTCTTCATTATCACACCTGCACACATATCACTTCTACATCAAGATATACTGCATGTAATACTCCTGACTTTCCTGTAATTCCTGCATGTATACCATTCCCACATCAGGATACACTCAACGCAGCACACCTGATTTTCCTATCATTCTTTTTATAATCATTCTTGCAAACATATCAAGTCTATCTCTGCCTTCACTGTCACTGAAAGATATGCTGCAAGTGTACAATGTGAATGCATACAGCCTTAGATGCAAACATGCTCGCTCTCACACACACACACACACACACACACACACACACACACACACACACACACACACACACACATACACTCTCTCTCTCTCTCTCATGCGCACATATGCACATTCATGCACATCTGTACACACACACACAACACACACACACACACAACACACACACACACACACACACACATACACACAAACACACATGCATCAGGACAACATGGGTACTAACCTATAGTCATTCTGGACGGGAAACCGTGAGGGTTGAAGCAAATATCAGGCACCATACCACTTTCTGTGAAAGGCATATTCTCCTGTGGCCATAGCATACTGCACACAAACAAACACACGAACATGGAGACCCACACACACACACAAACATGTATACAATTTGCCCAGATATGAAACTCACAATCAATCAACCATACACACACAAATCAAACCATGCATATGCACATACAAGAAGACACACAACACACACACACACCACACACACACACACACACACACACACACACACCACACACACACACACACACACACACACACAGCACAAACACAACAAAACCATGCATATAACTCAACAACATATGAAACTCAAACTAACTAGTGTTGTCTGCAACTGTATCAAATAAGCAACCAGTGCTATGGAGATTTCTCTGCCTTTTCTTCTTTTTTTTCACTTTCACTTTCACTTTCACACACACACACACACACACACACACACACACACACACACACACACACACACACACGTACGCACACATAACACACACACACACACATACATACATACATACACATACAAACACACACACACATACACACACACACACACACGCACACGCACACACACACGCACACACACATACATAACCCCTTTCCCATAAAAACAAGCCAAAGCAATTGCTGGTGTCACCCACCAGTCATACCTGCAAACCCCTTTCTGTCCGTGACGACTGGAAAACTTGTCCCCAATGGTGGGATTCCTCTGCAACATACATCATGATGCACCACAGTGAGCCAACACTGAACTAATGTTGAGTGTGATCACAGTATTTGCAAAGTACCTTATCTTGCGTGAAAGAACAACTTACGAAACTTGCAGTCATTTGCACACAAGCATACCACAAATTTCGGAAAATAGGTGTAAGCACACACTTACACCAGGAGAAAATAAACTGACTGAACAGATGAGGCGGGGGTTGGGGACGGGGTGGGGTATAAAGATGAAGACTATCACAAAGGTGGAGCAGATTACTGACCACATGCTAATTTGAAACTATGGTGGGATTCTGCCATCATATCATTAGTTTGAAGACAGTCATTGATTTAGAAAGGAGCAGGGCTGTGAATATAATTCTTGCCAGACTACTGATCTACACACTAGTTAAAAAGAATATGTTGTGACTCTGCCATTATATCTTTAGTACTGTACGACTTTTATATGGATAGGTCAAAAAGAAGACCAAACAGAATCTTGGGGAATGTAAAGATAGAACTATTGGGAACGAATTTCACTCTGTTTTACAATGTATGAAATATACTATGAATCAATGTAGGCTGATTCCAAAAAAAAAAAAAAATTACGTTCATCAATGTTAATTCCATACTTGTAATCTATTTGCTGCAGGGAGGGAGACACGGCTCAGTTTAAATAATTTCATAAACCTAAGTACTTAAAAAAAAATTATAATCAGTTTTAGAAATAAAAGCCTGTTATACTTCCAACTGTTGTTTTCTTTGGTTTTGTTATATTTGGTGTGTTACTTTTGACTGCAGCTTAATATATCGATGATTTAAAAAAAAAAAAAGCTCCTTTCTACAATTCAAGTTTCTCTGTTTTCATTGGTTTTACTGTTTTTTCACCTGCCTGAGGAAGACCAGTGGATCAGAACCTGTTGTGTCTGTTCTGTAACTTGCCTGTTCCAGTCGTCTGGTGGCCAGCCTTTCTACTTTTGCTCCTACAAAGAGCCTGCTGGTAGACAGACTATCCTATCTCCATACCTGTGTGTGAGTGTGTATTCATGTGCAACCTGAAGAAAACAGCCTGCAAAGAAGGAGTCATGTACATACCTGTAATTCAGTGCGCAAATGATGATATATAATCTGAGAACAATTTGATCACTAGCAGTTATGTATTTTTCACCTGTATGACACAGTGTTAGAGGTAATATGTAACCTGAAGAAAATAACTTGTACACAGACAGTCATATATACATACACCTGTATGGCAGTGCATCAGTGGCGGTATGTAACCTAAGACACAACCTGTACATGGACAGTCATGTACCCCATGGACAGTCATGTAACCTAACACAACAACCTGTACATGACAGTCATGTACACGATGGCAGTGACCACACTGAAAAATGCATATGTAACCTAACACAACAACCTGTACATGGACAGTCATGTACACACGAGTGGCAGTGCATCAGTGGCGGTATGTAACCTAACACAACAACCTGTACATGGACAGTCATGTACACGTGGCAGTATGTAACCTAACACAACAACCTGTACATGGACAGTCATGTACACACGAGTGGCAGTGCATCAGTGGCGGTATGTAACCTAACACAACAACCTGTACATGGACAGTCATGTACACGTGGCAGTATGTAACCTAACACAACAACCTGTACATGGACAGTCATGTACACACGAGTGGCAGTGCATCAGTGGCGTATGTAACCTAACACAACAACCTGTACATGGACAGTCATGTACACATGGCAGTATGTAACCTAACACAACAACCTGTACATAGACAGTCATGTACACACAGTGGCAGTGCATCAGTGGCAGTATGTAACCTAACACAACAACCTGTACATAGACAGTCATGTACACATGGCAGTATGTAACCTAACACAACAACCTGTACATAGACAGTCATGTACACACGAGTGGCAGTGCATCAGTGGCAGTATGTAACCTAACACAACAACCTGTACATAGAGCAGTCATGTACACAGTGGCAGTATGTAACCTAACACAACAACCTGTACATAGACAGTCATTACAGTGCAGGCATCAGTGGCAGTATGTAACCTAACACAACAACCTGTACATAGGACAGTCATGTACACGTGCAGTATGTAACCTAACACAACAACCTGTACATGACAGTCATGTACACGTGGCAGTATGTAACCTAACACAACAACCTGTACATGGACAGTCATGTACACGTGGCAGTATGTAACCTAACACAACAACCTGTACATGGACAGTCATGTACACGTGCAGTATGTAACCTAACACAACAACCTGTACATGGACAGTCATGTACACGTGGCAGTATGTAACCTAACACAACAACCTGTACATGGACAGTCATGTACACGTGGCAGTATGTAACCTAACACAACAACCTGTACATAGACAGTCATGTACACATGGCAGTATGTAACCTAACACAACAACCTGTACATAGACAGTCATGTACATACATGTGTGGCAGTGCACCAGTGGCAGTATGTAACCTAACACAACAACCTGTACATAGACAGTCATGTACATACATGTGTGGCAGTGCACCAGTGGCAGTATGTAACCTAACACAACAACCTGTACATAGACAGTCATGTACATACATGTGTGGCAGTGCACCAGTGGCAGTATGTAACCTAACACAACAACCTGTACATAGACAGTCATGTACATACATGTGTGGCGGTGCACCAGTGGCAGTATGTAACCTAACACAACAACCTGTACATAGACAGTCATGTACATACATGTGTGGCAGTGCACCAGTGGCAGTATGTAACCTAACACAACAACCTGCACACAGACTGTCATGTACACACATGTGTGGCAGTGTGTCAGTGGCAGTATGTAATCTAACACAACAACCTGTACACAGACTGTCATGTACACATGAGTGTGGCAGTGTGTCAGTGGCAGTATGTAACCTAACACAACCTGCACAGAGACAGTCATGTAACACATGTGTGTGGCAGTCCGTCAGTGGCAGCGTGTAACCTAACACAACAACCTGTACATGGACAGTCATGTACATATGTGTGGCAGTGTGTCAGTGGCAGTGTGTAACCTAACACAACAACCTGTACATGGACAGTCATGTACACATGTGTGGCAGTGTGTCAGTGGCAGTATGTAACCTAACACAACCTGCACAGAGACAGTCATGTACACACATGTGTGGCAGTGTGTCAGTGGCAGTGTGTAACCTAACACAACAACCTGTACATGGACAGTCATGTACACATGTGTGGCAGTGTGTCAGTGGCAGTATGTAACCTAACACAACCTGCACAGAGACAGTCATGTACACACATGTGTGGCAGTGTGTCAGTGGCAGTATGTAACCTAACACAACAACCTGTACACAGGGAGTCATGTACACACATGTGTGGCAGTGTGTCAGTGGCAGTATGTAACCTAACACAACAACCTGTACACAGGGAGTCATGTACACACATGTGGCAGTGTGGCAGTGGCAGTGTGTAACCTAACACAACAACCTGTACACAGGGAGTCATGTACACACATGTGGCAGTGTGGCAGTGGCAGTGTGTAACCTAACACAACCTGCACAGAGACAGTCATGTACACACATGTGTGGCAGTGTGTCAGTGGCAGTATGTAACCTAACACAACAACCTGTACACAGGGAGTCATGTACACACATGTGGCAGTGTGGCAGTGGCAGTGTGTAACCTAACACAACAACCTGTACACGGTCTGTCATGTATACATGAGTGTGGCAGTGTGTCAGTGGCAGTGTGTAAACCTAACACAACAACCTGTACATAGACAGTTATGTACACACATGTGTGTGGCAGTGTGGCAGTGGCAGTATGTAACCTAACACAACAACCTGTACACAGACAGTCATGTACACACATGTGTGGCAGTGTGTCAGTGGCAGTATGTAACCTAACACAACAACCTGTACATGGTCTGTCATGTACACATGAGTGTGGCAGTATGGCAGTGGCAGTATGTAACCTAACACAACAACCTGTACACAGTCATGTACACATGAATGTGGCAGTATGGCAGCGGCAGTATGTAACCTAACACATCAACCTGTACACGGACAGTCATGTACACATGAATGTGGCAGTATGGCAGCGGCAGTATGTAACCTAACACAACAACCTGTACACGGACAGTCATGTACATATGTGTGTGGCAGTCCGTCAACAGCAACGTGTAACCTAACACAACAACCTGTACACGGACAGTCATGTACATATGTGTGTGGCAGTCCATCAGTGGCAGTGTATAACCTAACACAACAACTTGTACGCAGACAGTCATGTACACACATGTGTGGCAGTGGGTCAGTGGCAGTACATGACCTGAAGACCACGGTGTGTTCGCAGATGGTCACTGTGACTGATCAAAACGAAACGTCAATGGTGTGGGAGCACTCACCACAATGCGCAGGATCAGACAGATGTTGTTGAGGGGACCTTGACCCGTTTCTGACCCCAAGATCTTCACCTGGTCCACGTAAGCATCTTCCGCACCACGGTAACGCTCCACCTTGACTGTGCCTGTCTGGAGGTTGATGTAGCTATCAACACACACATCACCCATGTCACATACACAGAACGAAGTTTGACACATCTGCATACCAGAAAACAAAAAGTGTACAAAAAGTCAGGATTCAGACCACAATTTCAAAATTCCAAAATTGTTCCTAAACTTTTACAACTCACTCATTCAGAATTCTCCCAAATCAAATTTGAACCAATATTCATGGCTTTCGTGTTGGTAACGTAATGTTGCTTATAGCCCAGCCGACCGCAAAGGGCCATATCAGGGTTTTCGTGTAGAGGAAGAAAAATGCAGCATGCTTCTTGCAGAAATCTTTTTTGATTCAAAACTCGTTTTGTTTGTTTGGGTTTGTTTTTTTTTTAAGCCAAACTTTACAAAAGCAACACATTATATGTACTGTAGATTTCCTTGCAGCTTGCTGCCATCTGACTGGAAATGTGAATTTAAGTCAGCGGAAAGAACTCCAAATTTAAACAGTGCTTAGCAACTGAGAAGCATCAGTCTTTATTCAGATTCATTTGTTCACAATCCAACATGATGTGGTGAGCAGCTTGTCAAATTTCTCCAACATCAGAGGCATTATACACTCTTCCCAAACCTTTGAAGGCCTTGAAAACGCCAGCTCAGGTTCCCCTCCTTTCCCCAACTCTTCAAAGACTGCACAACACCTATCTTGATTGTACCATATTGGTATTGTATGCCCATACTGGTACAAAATACCCATCTAGAACTGAACAACACCAACTAAGTTAAATTACTCCTTTCACATGAATGCACACAACATTCTCAAGATGGCAGCCGGATATGTTTTCCACAGCAGAAACGCATCCTTACTTTAGACTCTCTTCCGCTGTCCGGAACTAGTGTTAACTCACTTGATTTGGAAACATGATTGTTGACAAAGAAGAAATGAGTTTTTTCCCTTTTAGAAATATTGCAAGAATGAACCAAGTATGCCAGTACACTTGGGCCACATAATCATAACCATGAAAACTTCATGGCAGGAGATGCGTCCGTTTACCTGTACATGGGGTCCCCAGTGGTCAGCCGCTGACCAACAGGAGGCAGGCCATCAGTGTCCAGTCCTTCAATAGGCGAGTCGCAGCCTGGAACATCAGGGATAGACCATATCTTTTGCTGATGTCCTCAGTACTTCATCACACACACAAACACAAATACAGTCCTTTACTGAAGTTTAGTATTTCTCTCTTTACTGAAGTTTAGTATTTCTCTTTCTCTCTCTCTCTCTCTCTTCTCTCTCTCTCTCTCTCTCTCTCACACACACACACACACACACAGATCTTAACTGACAATGTAGTACTTTAAGCACACACACACACACACACACACACACACACACACACACACACACACACACACACAGATGAAATCTGAAACATTTAAAGGCAGACCAGATCTTCACTGACAACTGAAATACTTTACTAAACACACTCACACATACTGTACACACAAATTACACACACACACACACACACACACACACACACACACACACACACACACACACACACACACACACATCTTCACCAGTCTTGCAAAATTCACATCAGCTGATTTTAATTCATCATCATAAAAAGGGGAACTCTTACCAAAAATCACAGACTGTGATGTCACTTTGTCCTTATGAATTGCTGTTAGATTAACAACCTGAAACACAAAACAGGCTGGATTTTCCAAGTAAACTCTTCAACTTTTGTGTGCATGTTTGTGTGTGTGTGTGTGTGTGTGTGTGTGTGTGTGGTGTGTGTGTATGTGTGTGTGTGTGTGTGTGTGTGTGTGTGTGTGTGTGTGTGTGTGTGTGTGCATGCCTGTGCACATCCATCTGTGCATGTCTGTGCACATCCATCTGTGCATGTGCGCATGCGTGTGTGTCCTTGCATTTTGAGTATGCGGTTGTGTGTGTGCGCTTGGGTGCTTAGTAATGCATCTATACAAAGTTACCAGTTGTATGGTCTAGAGACTGTTCTAGAGCAGATAGTGTTTCATGGGAGATGTGCAGTGGGGTAGAGGAAAGCAGAGGTGGGGTGGACAAGAACACCAGGATACTAATCATATGAAAACTAGTGGGATACTAATCATATGAAAACTAGTGGGATACTAATCATATGAAAACTAGTGGGATACTAATCATATGAAAACTAGTGGGATACTAATCACATGAAAACTAGTGGGATACTAATCACATGAAAACTAGTGGGATACTAATCACATGAAAACTAGTGGGATACTAATCACATGAAAACCAGTGGGATACTAATCATATGAAAACTAGTGGGATACTAATCACATGAAAACTAGTGGGATACTAATCACATGAAAACCAGTGGGATACTAATCATATGAAAACTAGTGGGATACTAATCACATGAAAACTAGTGGGATACTAATCACATGAAAACTAGTGGGATACTAATCACATGAAAACTAGTGGGATACTAATCATATGAAAACTAGTGGGATACTAATCACATGAAAACTAGTGGGATACTAATCATATGAAAACTAGTGGGATACTAATCACATGAAAACTAGTGGGATACTAATCATATGAAAACTAGTGGGATACTAATCATATGAAAACTAGTGGGATACTAATCACATGAAAACTAGTGGGATACTAATCACATGAAAACTAGTGGGATACTAATCACATGAAAACTAGTGGGATACTAATCATATGAAAACTAGTGGGATACTAATCATATGAAAACTAGTGGGATACTAATCACATGAAAACTAGTGGGATACTAATCACATGAAAACTAGTGGGATACTAATCATATGAAAACTAGTGGGATACTAATCATATGAAAACTAGTGGGATACTAATCACATGAAAACTAGTGGGATACTAATCATATGAAAACTAGTGGGATACTAATCACATGAAAACTAGTGGGATACTAATCACATGAAAACTAGTGGGATACTAATCACATGAAAACTAGTGGGATACTAATCACATGAAAACTAGTGGGATACTAATCACATGAAAACTAGTGGGATACTAATCACATGAAAACAGTGGGATACTAATCATATGAAAACTAGTGGGATACTAATCACATGAAAACTAGTGGGATACTAATCACATGAAAACCAGTGGGATACTAATCATATGAAAACTAGTGGGATACTAATCATATGAAAACTAGTGGGATACTAATCACATGAAAACTAGTGGGATACTAATCACATGAAAACTAGTGGGATACTAATCACATGAAAACTAGTGGGATACTAATCATATGAAAACTAGTGGGATACTAATCATATGAAAACTAGTGGGATACTAATCACATGAAAACTAGTGGGATACTAATCATATGAAAACTAGTGGGATACTAATCATATGAAAACTAGTGGGATACTAATCATATGAAAACTAGTGGGATACTCAGGAGAGCACAGACCTCACTCAAGGTCAGGTCAATGATCTGCCCAACGGATCTGCACCAAAATTTTCATTGCTTTACCTTTGGGTCACGTTCCACCGGTCCATTAAGTGCCCTTCAAATTGGTGCTGTAGTTTTCGCAAGTTCTTGCTTATACAAGAGATACCAGCAGACACAGTTGAAAACATAGCTTTGGCATCAGTAATTATAGAATCAAGATCCCTCGCAAATGATCTATTTGCAGATGAACAGGGTCTCGAAAAGTATCCATTTGAATTGAAAATTAAAGCATAAAATGTATGTGTAAAACTCAGTGTACTGAATTTTCAAAAAGATTTCTCATACCTAGGATAACACAAACAAAACACTTGGGTGGTAAGTGGTCTGACTACAACAAACAATGTTATTTCAAAGTGACATGAACTGTTTTTCTACTAGTAGTGACTTCACATCTGTAGAGAGTTTGTTATATGTTTCTTATGAAGCAGATCATATAGATAACAAAACATGATGTAGGATCCATCTCTTGATCCAAATCCACAAAACAGATCGGTCCTAAAATTGTATGGTTCACTCCTGGGCTATGTTGCATCTATTGACCAACCTTGATGGAAAAAAAAAAGGTGAAGTAATTTTCGCATAATCCCACTTACAGATAATACGCTGACAAGCCACTGGACACAGATTAAAACCTAACATCTCTGATATGAGTGTGTGTTTGTTCTAAGCCATTTGTTATGCTGGAATCTCCAACATATTGTCTTTGGACATCTTAACTACTGGTTATCCACTCCTGGGCATCACCCTGGATGGTAAAAAAGGGAGTCACTGTAACAGAAGATATGCTAGTTCTTGTCATGTGATCATCGATCAGATTGACTCTGTTGAATGGTACAACATCCTTGGTGGAGGTAAATACAGAAACAATGAATTAGATAGAGAAACCTGGCTCACAGATGACTTTGCTGATGATCACTCCTGTGATGGGACAGCAAACAGCTTCAGTGATGGGCATTCTGAACAACAGGACCAAGCAGCTAGGGTCTAAACTATGCTACAATAAGTTCTTTGAGGCTGTCTTTCCTGACCTCCAAATGTCGACGACCCAATATCTTCTCTCCCTCACTACCCATTGCATAAATTAAACTGCCAACTTGAATCTCTCCTGATTCATCATTTTGCTGACGTCTGAATGGGAGGAAATGCTACCCCTATCATAACCATACCGTTGTTTGTGTGAAGTCAGACAACTCACTTCTACCAGCTCTCTCTTGAAAAATCTTTTCTGACATCAGGTTGTAAAGACCACCCATCACTCCATCTACCTGCCATTCTAACGCAACAACACAGCCATGAGCAAAACCCCATTCCATAGGATGCTTTGCTGATGATCACAGGGCAGAAAGGAGACTTACTTGTGACTTGTAGACACAGCCGTGAGCAAAGCCCGTTCATAGGAGGCTTTGTTGATGATCATAGCGTCTTCCATGTCATAGCCCTTAACACACAGGTGTCCATCAATCTTTTCATTCTCGACAAGAGAGACAGACAGACAGACTGTGACAGACAGACGGACGGACGGACAGATGGACGGACGGACGGACGAACGGACAGACGGACAGATGGACAGACAGACAGACAGATAGACAGACAGACAGAGCAAGAGACAGACAGACAGACACACAGAGTGGAACTGTACAGGTCTTTTTGTGTACAGTACACATCAGACAGATCATATTAAAGCGACAAACTGAACCATTTCAGCCAATCAATTAGTGCTTCAAGTCTCTCACTCTGTCTTACATAACTCACTCACACACGCACACACACATACACACACACACACACACTCACTCCCTCTCTCTCTTGCTCTCTCTCTCTCTCCCCTGCACACAGACAGACACAGACACAGACACAGAGACACACAGACACACACACACAGACAGACACACACACACACACACACACGCGCGCGCGCGCGCGCACACACACACACACACACACACACACACACAGTCTGCCTGAAACATAAGAGTTAAGTGCACTGCCGCGTTTTGAATACTAACATCTCTTCCCTTCACCGTACTGTTGCATTAAAACTGAAACTAATGCGATCGTCTGACACAAAATGATCTGCATTTTATCTGTCTAGCATACAAAACAGTCATTAAACCATATTCTCAGAAGATTAGCTGAAACCTGTTCTGTGTATGGAGCAAGTGGATAGACAGAAACATAGACCAGGCTTTACACACTCACACACATATATAGACAGATATAGAAAGATAGACAGATATGTAGATAGATACACTGATAGATATAGATATAGACATAGATATATTACAAACACACACACAGATACAAATATGACCACTTGTTCCCCCCCCCCCCCCACCACCCCCACCCCCACTTCCTCCCCTCCTTATCCCAATCTCCTCCTTTCCCTTAATAATAATAATAATAATGAATACTTATATAGCGCCTATTCTCGACTAGAGACCAAGCTCTAAGCGCTTTACAATCAACTCTCGTTTACACAACGGGCTGCCTACCTGGGTAGTGCCGACTGAAGAGCTGCCAGCTGGCGCTTCATTCAGTCGTTTCCCGTGTCATCCAGTCAGTATCGTTCAATATCGATCACTCATTTTCCTTACTTCCTTCATTCTTTCCATTTCTCACGCAGGGTGCATGCTATGTGTAACGTGTCATCCATACCAACGGCCAAACTGGCCTACTCTTCCGAAAGTTGGTGATGGGATTTTACGTGTGTGCAAGATCTTATGCGTGCGTTCACACACGGAACCTCGGTTTATAGTCTCATTCGAAGGACTGTATGGGGAATGGAGTCAGAACCAATGTTAACTCCGAGGGAAAAAATCCCCCTGTACCGAAACGCCCCGGCGGAGGTTCGAACCCGCAACCCCAGGATCACCAAGATTATGAGTCCGGCGCTCTACCAACTGAGCTATTCCGGCTCCCCGTCCCCTTAGACCCACTTTGAATCCAAACATCTTTTCACTTTGTGATACTGTCATATTAAAAACATGACTAACATAACTGTCTACCACAAAGCTGATTTGCTGTTCAGTATGCTAATGCATTGCCAGGCCAAATTTGGACGAGATGAAAGCTGTGAATCTGTGTAAGAAGCGAGAAGACAGACAGATAAATACGCAGACAGACACACACACACACACAAAGAGAATATGTTTTAATAATAGATTATAGAAGAAGACACATCTTCACTGATAAGATCAGTACTTTACTCATTATTCCACATAAACTGAAAGTCAGAGGTATAGCTTAATGCTAGGAATCGTGTACTGAAATCTTACCAAAAAGGCATAAACACAAACCGTTTTTTTCCTCCCCAGAATATGTACATGCAAAATGCTTATGTTCAAGAGATACAAGCAGTTCTTTTGCCCACTGAATGTTATGCATTTCCTTATCATATTATCAAGGAAAGGATCACAGAGCAGCTATTTTCACCTGCTCAGTATCACAAGTTATGCAATTCTTCATACACTAGATCTCATTTTTCTCAACTGAATTACTGACCACATTCTATTGTCGATGATTTTAAAGTTCCAAGCATCAATATGTCTCAGAAATGTCTTCTTGTCTTGTTTCGTTCCAGCTTATAAATATTTTGCTTTCTTTCATATTTTTTTTCATTTTAATTTTTTTTCTTGTTTATTTCATTTCTTATTTTTTAGTTCTTATACTGCTTCCACATCCCTTCCCCTGCCACCCCCCCCCCCCCCTCCAAGGAAGTAAGAATACCTTTCACATATGGAGACAGGAATGATACCTTCACACAATTTTAAAGCGTTGGATACTGTTATAATCAACACACTCAGAACAAGCACAACACATCACTCACGGTGGCCGAAGTGACAGCAACAATAGCATTCATGCCCATGGGATATTCGTCAATGAGGTATTGTTCATGCGCCTGTGGCCGGACAATGGGGCTTTGCGGTGTGATGATGCGGTACAGCTTGTTGTCAGCGCGGTGCTGGTAAGCATGAAGAGGTGTTCCCATGGTTTGTTTACCCATCTGAAACATAGCTGTCACTCATATCACACTTAAACAACATGAAGTGACCACAGTCAAAAATATGGAATGTCAGAAATAAGAAAAAAAAAAGAAAGAAAGAAGAAGACAAGACCATGGCTCTGAATGCAATTTATTTACGCCACTTAAAAGCATAGAAAAAGCTCTTTCCAATGGTACAAGGATTGTACTATTTGATAAACATTACAAAAGCTGTAGTCATTAACTTTTCTAAGCAGAAAGCTACAGGATAAATTGTGATCAATATGTTATATTTTTTTAATAATACAGCTGCTGCTTTTTCTCCTTTTTTTGTATATTTGTTTCGGTTTGGTTTGGGTTTTTCTGTTTGTTTATTTTCCAAATAATCTCCCTTATCATGTGAAATTCATGCCAAAAATGTGAAGCCTTGAGGTAGCTTAACATACAAGGCGGAGAAGACTCACAGGTGAAACCATTTTGACTCCAAATGGGAAGACACTCAAAAAGAACAAAAGAACTGAAAAGTGCCCATACTGAAACCTGCTATACCAGAAACTCTATAAGTATATAAAGACCATTCAGAAACTTGAAATCCAAAGTATCTATTCCAGAAATTCTACAAAATGACCATTCATGAACTGGAAATCACAAATGTCCAGACACTTCTATTTGGGTGTAGGCAATCAAAACACAGAAATTATGACTATCAGATGCAATAAACACTGGCAAAAGAAACAAATAAATAAATACATAAAATAAAATAAAACAAAATAAAATGAAATAAAACAAAATTAAATGAAACAAAATCAAAGTGAGATAAAATACAAAAGAAAAACAATTGATGCTGTACCTGACACTGGTACATGTTGCGAGGACTTTGGTTGAAGTCGGAGAACGGAGTCAAGGTGGCAATGACACTCAGCATACTCTGTTCTGATGGCTCCATGTGGGTGGTGACCTGTCACGACCTGACCTAGTTAGTACACACTTTCTGTATTAAGTTGTCATTTATCTCTCTGTAAACAGACAAATGTGAGGAATGGCAGCACTGTTACAACACATGAAGATTCTAACTGTGACTGCATGACCTTGTTCCATCACAGATGGTTGGAAAGCTTGACATGTCAGAAGCTTTCTTCCAAATTAAATAATTTTCTCTGTGAAGATGAACACCTTAATCAGCTCCAAGACAAAACAGATCAAAAACAAGAACAACAAAACTAATAACATAGAAATGGGGAGTTTGTGTTATACTCCCTGTTTGGCTAGTATACTTACCATGTCAGACCATAGCATTCAACGGCAGTTAGCCAGCTCTGTCAGGCCGAATTTTTTCCGTGGCCAATGCAGTCATAAGACAGTCACGTGATGTCACCCCACTTCCGGCCCCGGAAGAAGCCAGTGTCAACTTCCTATAAGTCATTCAGCGAGGCCTGGTGTATGGTGACCCCGAGAACCTTGGCGCCAGAGGGGAAGGTAGGGAGGGAATTAGAGTCTGACATGGTAAGTATACTAGCCAAACAGGGAGTATAACACAAACTCCCCATTTTGGCGTCATATACTTTACCATGTCAGACCATAGCAGAATTTAAAGGAATCGGAGGAGGGCGAGCGCCCTAGTGGTTCTTGGGGTTGACCGATATGGCTGCATTGGCCGCCACAAAGGAAATCCCCTTAGACCCATCAGCTCTGGTCATGCGGATATCCCTCAGGTAAAAATTAATGAAGGGATTTTCCGAACGCCAGTAGGCTGCCTCCAGCAGGTGGCGCACGGGGACAGAGTACTGGAACGCTGTGGAAGTGGCCAGTGCTCTGACCTCGTGGGCCCTGGGTGATAGGACAGGGAGATCCTTGTACGCCTGAGCGTAGGTAGATCTCACCGTCTTGGAGAGCCACCTGGAGATAGTTCCCGCCGAGATATCTCTAGTATTGTTGGGGTTGAGGGAGATAAGGAGTCGTCTCTGGGAGGAGCGCCTGGGGCGTGTGCGTTCCCAGTAGTACCTGAGACACCTGGAGGGGCAAAGGTCCATGTCTCCATCTTTTTCTCCCTTTCCCAAGATGTCAGAACTCCGGAAGGAACTTGAGAGAGACTGAGCCGTCCCTGTGGAAGGCGATATCTGTGGGGTCACCGCTGAGGGCGTGAATCTCACTTCGTCTTCTGGCCGAGGCCAGGGCGAGGAGAAAGGTGGTCTTAAAGGAGAGGAGGTCAAAAGGAATAGAAGCAATGGGTTCAAAAGGGGTTTTTCTGAGGGCATCGAGGACCGTAAAAAGGTCCCAGAGGGGAATGCGCCTAGGGGACTGAGCTTCCCGTAGAGCAACTCCTCTAGACACCTCTCTGAGGAGAAAGTCATTGTCAAAAGAAGGGCCCCCCAGTTGACGAATGGTAGTGCAGATAGCTGATCTGTAGCCCCGAATGGAGCTAGCCGACAGCTTAAGGGAAGAGGATAGGTGGGAGAGGAAATTTCCTATTTGGATGTTGGAGGGGCAGTAATGGGGAACAGAGTTATCTGAGCACCAGGTTATCCATCTCTCCCAACGGTAGTTGTAGAGGGATTCGGTGCTGGCTCTGCGAGATGCCGAGGCGAAGTCCCGTAATCCCTGAGAGGCCCCTGCCCCGGCTAGTGTGTCTAGGACGGACTGGGGTCTCTCCGAGTGGGGGGTAGATGCAGATGTTCGCAGTTGGGCTGGCATAGAAGCCACGCGTGTAGGCGAAGCATCTTGGGATTGGAGTGAGGAAGACCTGACCGGGGTTGTCTCAGCATGTCCCAGCGAGGGCTGAGCCGGAGGGGGGGAACGTGGGTGAGGGACTTGGGGTCCGGGAACCAAGACTGGGTCGGCCACCATGGCGTTACGAGGATCAGCCTGGGTCTTTCCAGCCTTGCCTTCCTGATCACCTTGTGTAGGATGGGGAAGGGGGGAAAGGCATACGCCAGTAGGCCCGTCCCGGGGAGGGATAGTGCGTCGACTGCATCCGCCTGGGGATCTGGAACGGGAGAGACGTACAGGGGCAGGTGATGGTTGAAGCTGGTGGCAAACAGGTCGATCATGGGCACAAACCAATGGTTGCGCGACACCAGCGAAGGAGGGCCTCTGTTCTGAGGGAGAGGCCTATGGAGCGGGCCTCTCCCCCTTTGTTGACATAGCAAGCTACCGACGTATTGTCCGTGAGGAGGAGAACAAGTCGGTGCGCGACCTTGTGCTGGAGTTGGAGAAGGGCTAGCCTGACCGCTTCCAGCTCCCACTCCCCGAGGCGTGACTGTCCTCCACGTGGGCCCCCCAGCCCAAGTTGGAGGCGTCTGTATAAAGTTCCAGTGGTTGGGTTGGGTTGGGAGGGAGATGGGGACCCCGGTGGAGAGAGTGGCTGGAGTGAGCCGCTCCTCCGTCGCCGAAATGAACCAGTGTCCGAGGGGAATGACCTGGTCCCAGCGGTCGGAGGTCTGTGACAAACGTCGGCGGAACTCCCTCTGAAGTTGGCGTTTGGGGACCCGCCGCAGGGGAATGAGGGGAGACAGGGACTCCATCATTCCTAGGAGGGAGGACAGGGTTCTGGCCGAGGTGTGGGGTGCCTGTGACAGGCAGGAGATGAGGTCCACTATGCGTGCAGGCCTCTCCGGGGTCTGCCAGACGAACCGTAGGAATCGTCTGTGGGCCGGGTGAATCAGGATCTGAAAAATAGGCGTCCTTCAGGTCTACGGATGTGGCCCAGTCGCGATGATGGATGGAGTCTCGGATCTGGGTGGGGGTCTCCATCTTGAACTTGGTGGGCCTGAGGAACTTGTTGAGGGGCGAAAGATCTAGAATGGGCCTCCATCCTCCCGAGGCTTTTGGGATCACAAAGAGTAGAAGCCGGGGTTTGGGTGGGAAATCTCCGAGATGGCCCCTCTTTTGAGGAGGTCTTGGACTTCCGTGCGAAGAGCTTCTGCTTTGGCGGGGGAGGGTTCGTTGGGGGAGGGAGGGGGAGATAGCATGAGGGGGGGGACGCTCGTGGGCCCAAGGAAGGCGAAACCCTTCCTGTAGCACCGCCACTATCCAGGGGTGAGGCGTATGCGTCTCCACTGGTGGGCATGCCGGGAGAGGCTGCCCGCCAGGGGGGGCGAGGGTCTGGGCTGGTGGGTGGGGGATAGGGCGAGGGGGGGTGCTACCTGATCTAAGTCCCCCTCGGGCTGTCTCCCTAGTCAGCTCCGGGAGCGTGACTGTTGGCCTAACCGAAAATTTTGCTGATGGGGTTTTGGCTTAGGCCTTGGGAGAAGATTAGGTCGCTTGGCGGGCCGTGCGGTGCGGGAAGGCGATTGTCTGGGATAGGGTCTGTGCCTGGGGAAGGAACGAAGTGGGGGTCTAGCAGGGCGTGGCGGTGGCCTGGGCGCAAAGGACACAGCCTGCTTGCGTTCCTCAACTGCTTGTGCTATGACGTCAGCCGAGTAGTCGCCAAAGAGCGACTGGACCTGGCCCGGGATGCATCGCAGGGCTGCCTTAAGCGTCGGGGAGAGAGAGGTCCGCGCCAGCACGGCCTCTCTCGCGACCAACAAGCAGTTGAAGTGGCTTCTGGCTGCGCTGTCCGCCGCAGCCGAAAGGTGATGCGAAATCCTGTTAACTAGGTGTCGCATGAAAGGATCGCTGAACAAGCGAGGGTCAGGCTCTTGGTGCGCCTCAGAGCCCGGGTCCCCCGGTACTGGGATGGCACCATCGTCCTCCGGCCATAGAGCCTCCGCTCGCTGAAGGGGCATGTCCAAGTAGGTGTGTCCCGCCGTGGTGTGGAGGATGCCCATCCTGGCTACTCGGACCCATTCCTTTAGGTTCTTAAAGGAGATGGCGCCGGAAGTAGGGGGGGGCAGGTGGGGGATCAACCGACGGTCCGACTGGGAAATGCCCATCTCCCTGGTCACGGGATTGTCCGTAAACAAGGAGGCGACTGAGGGGTTCTTGGGTAGATTGGTCTAGATCTCTGGGCCGGGGGAGAGGGAGAGAAATTCGTCAGCGGGTGCGGCCTCCCTCCTAACGAGGTCTGGTCGCCACCGTTCTATCGTGCGGACATCGTACAATGAGGTGGGGGCTAGCTCCTCGTCATCGTCCGCCTCAGGGAGGTACTGGTCCTGAGAGGGTTCATAGCACCCGTCTTCAGGAGGTAAGTCGAGGGGTGCCTGTAGTGTGTCCCCGGTGGCCCTATAATCGGCGGCCGGGACATCGTCCTGCCGATAGGACAGCGCCCGAGGAGGGAGACCAAGGTCGACCCAGGTAAGTGAGGCCGGGTGCCACATTCGACCATGTAGCTGGTCGTGCTGGGTGTTGGCGTTAAGCCACTGGTCTCTCTCGGGGGCATAGAGCCACCGGTCCCCGGGGAGGTAAACGGGCTGTGGCGGCCCTGGGGAAAAACCATGGTAGGTAGGCCGCACTCAAGGTCTGACCAGCGCGTTGGGCGAATGCGTAGGTCAGACATCCGCCGAGTCGTAGCCACGAGACCCTCTTCTTCTTGTAGGCAGAAAGTCCCCGGGGACCCGGGTAACCTGAATCACTGTTGGGGGGGGGCTTGAGAGGCCGTGGCCTGTCGTCCCCGTCCAGGTCCGTGCACTGCACCATACACGTCCTTGGAATGGGCCTGGGAGGGCCATAATGGTATGGAGGAGGATGCGGAAGTCGAGCCCCCAACCCGCGAAAGTGCGGATTGGTCAGGATGCGGTCCCGTGTTCCTCCCCCTGGAGGAATATGTCAGGTTACCCTTGGTCCCGCTGGTAGATCCTCCCCCCGGAGGAGCGGGACCGCGGACGTTGCCCAAATGGGGATCCGAAAGGTCGGTTCCCCAACGTCCAATACCCCTAGGGAAGAAGGTGACGTTCGATCGGGGTAGGTCGACCGTCCTTGTGCATGGGCACGGCCGGGCCCATGGCGCGGCGTGCCCGCACGCCCAGGATTATGGACACCACCGAGGTCGTGCGTCGGGGTGACCATAAGGCTGCTTCCGGAGTCGAAGCGCTCCTCGAGCTCAGGTGTTGGCTGCACCTGTGCCCGGTGGGGCCGAGCGCTATGAGTGCACGTATCAATTTGGGGGGAAAAAGAGATACGTGACTCATCAAGGCGAGTGACGGATGGTGATTCCATCCCAGATCCGTCACCCGTGCTGGTCCGCGGCTCGGCAAGGTGCCCCGGGGGCCGAGATTCGCGTGACTCAGCATGATAGTTAGAAGTCTCCGAGCGAGTCCGTAGGCTAGAGGGCAAGCTGGCCGATGGAGAAGGGGTGGGGGAGGGCGAATTCCGTTGGCTAGTCTTTGCTCGGCCGGGCCCCTTGAGGGGAGCCTTGCCATTAGACTTTCTGGGCAGCACCTTGAGGGGAGCTTTGCCCTTAGACTAGCAGGCAGATCAAATGAAAGGCATTTTGAAATGGTGGCCGCTTGCCTATCAGCCTTGGGACGCCGCGGTCGTGCGTCCGTCGGTTTGGTAGACGAGGAAGATCACGCGTCCCTTCCGCGGAGAAGTCGTCTCTGTCTACCCGAACCGTACGTTCATCAGTGCGAACGGATTGCTCCGAGATGGAATCGACCCGCGGGTTCTCCGGGAAATTGAGCGAACTCCGAGCAGTGGAGTGGCTCGACCCGGCGGTGTCCTTCACCATGTTGGGCACAGGTGGATAGAGCAAACCCGGAACACACGACCGCAAAGAGGAGACAAGGTGGCCGATCGAGAAAATCAATTAATCTCGATCGTCCGTGTGGTGTCGTGCAAAGTGCTCGAGAGATCGACTGAAAACTCGAACTACCCGTACACGCCACCGGTCGTGTGACTGGTATGGCTATTAATAGCAATCTCTACACGTGGAGTATCACTGTGTATAGGTGTGATAGTTCTTGGGCACTAAATCTTAATAAGCAGATCAGTGTCACACACCCTTACTCGAACACGTTCTACCTGTGAAGGGTAAAGAGTACAGGTGTGATAGTTATTGAGCCCTAAACCTTAATAAGCGGAACCAGCACAAAATGCGTGCTGAACCCGAGGCTCGGCAATATGGTGGGGGAACACGACCGGCGAGCGGTGCCGACGATCGCGAGTAACAAAGTCGCGAGAGTGCCGGTAAAAGAGACAAATCTTTAATAAATACGCTCCCGAGAGTGCCGGTAAAAGAGACAAATCTTTTAATAAATACGCTCCCACCAAGAGCCTCACACGGCAAAAATACTCAGGGTCTAGTGCAAGCCGGAACCAGCACAAAATGCGTGCTGAACCCGAGGCTCGGCAATATGGTGGGGGAACACGACCGGCGAGCGGTGCCGACGATCGCGAGTAACAAAGTCGCGGGAGTGCCGGTAAAAGAGACAAATCTTTTAATAAATACGCTCCCGAGAGTGCCGGTAAAAGAGACAAATCTTTTGATAAATACGCTCCCACCAAGAGCCTCACATTTGCAAGCCACAACTGAATCAAGTATAGAACAAAACACAGCAAAGTTAACACAAAGGCAAGTATAGGCGAGACAGAGCACAAGACTTATCTTGCTTTGACGGCAGGCCGAAGATGAATGACTTATAGGAAGTTGACACTGGCTTCTTCCGGGGCCGGAAGTGGGGTGACATCACGTGACTGTCTTTGACTGCATTGGCCACGGAAAAAATTCGGCCTGACAGAGCTGGCTAACTGCCGTTGAATGCTATGGTCTGACATGGTAAAGTATATGACGCCAAATTTAAAACAAACAAACAAACAAAAAACCAATAAGAGTTATGACCTTAAGCAAAGACAATATGTGGCCTAAAACCTATTTTTTAATGAAGCTTAATCATGTTACAAAAGTCTGTGTCACAATTTCAAGCTGGGAAGAAATTTCAAGCTGGGAAGACACATGACAGTTCACTCACCTCAGGGACTACCTCCTCACTGGAGACGGCAATGTCCATGTAGACCTGTTCAAAGCTGCCAATCATCTCAGTGGTCTGGTGGGTCAGATTGAGGACGGGGCGGATCATGCGAGCCAGGGAGGAGAAAAGGTACAGGCCAGGGTACTGACTGGACACCGAGCTTTCAGGCACCAGGCAGATCTCCAGCACTGGGGGGATCTGAACACCCACGTCAACTGGTTTTGTGTGTCCATGGGTAGAAAATTTCACACACAAAAAACAGTAGCGAGTCAATTCTTTCAGTGGCCAGAAAATATCTCAAAGTGTTCAAGATGGCCAGTATAAACTGAAACTGAGCAAATTGTGGACCACTTAAGGTCAAATGGTTAAAGCCTCATTGTCTAATGGCCACAGAGGCCCTGACCTGCCAAAGGTTCAACATGTCTGGGACAGAGCAAATTATGGACCAATTAAGGTCAAATGGTTGAAGCCTGAAAGTCTAATGGCCCTGGGGGCCCTGACCTGTCAGGGGTTCAACATGTTTGGGACACAGCATGGTTGAAGGCTGAGCCCAGCCCTCTCCTTTCACCACCTGTAACCTTCCCTGAACTGAAGCAGGCACCCATCTACCACTGGGTGGACAGACAGGGTTTTCAAGCAGAACAAACTGGACCCTTTTGGTGGTAATTCATGAGCATCAACTCTGCAGGCAACGCTCTAACCATGACTATGGGGCCCTGACGAGATCAACACATGACAACAAAATGGACAAAAATGTGACTCGAACAATTCCGTTTTTCCCTGTTTGCTAAAATGCCATGTGACTTGGTCACTGGAAGAACAGACTCACTCCTATTTCACTAGTCACCAAATAAAATGCCATGTGACTTGGTCACTGGAAGAATACGTTCCAGACATGTGTTGTGATTAAACAATAAATTTACATGATTCAACGTTTTACAATAAATCATGCATTACAATTCACTTTATCAGTGATCTGGTCACATGTACTGCCAGAAGTCTCCTGCAACAAGAAATTCATCATTTAATCAGCAACCACATACTAGCAATCATAATAAAGAATGATTCTTAATCTACAGCCTGCGATGAAATCATACAACAAATGTGCACCTCGCTCAGGTCACTATACCATGCCAGTGTGTGGTGTAGGTGCTGAACAAAGCTCTCTTTTTTTCCATCCAGTACTAGAAAACAGAGTTGATTCATAACAGAATTACCTTCCTTTCAGCCTCCCTTTTGTGTGACTCTAAGAAGCTCTCAATTTTGCCATGTGGACATGAAATATCAGATTTCACAGCGCACTTTTCTACTCAAAGTTAGGCCTCCCAGTACAAAATATGCTGTCCTGGCACATCAGATTCCTGCTCAGTACTTTTTCACACTCAGATTTTGCCACAACTGCATGATCAAGACAGTGGGAATGAACAACTGAATGCAGCCAGTGACATCTGATCAGACTGAGCGAGGTGGATGCAAACAATCCCAAACTGGCACATTTGTACAATTCACATGAAGACGATCCTCTTTGCAAGCGATCGTTGACTAAGAAAACTTATAAATGACTCAGATTTTTGTTTATTTTTGATAATATACACTTTTATAGATTCTAGCTAAAATAGAATTCAGAAAACATGAGCCAAAAAAATTACGCGTGAGAATGTCTGGATCATGTTAGAATTTTTTTCACTATACAGACAGGCAATTCTGTCTGCAGGATAAGTATTAAACAGCACATCTTTTTTAAGGCACCTTATTGTGCTAAACACTAAAACATATAATGTATCCCTGTTTTATGCCCCCCCCCACCCCCCAACCTTACCGTCTCTCACCCCTTTCCTCTCCCCCTAACCACAGCCTTTCTTCAACCTCTCCCCTCTTCCCTCCCCTCTCCCATTCCTCAACCATTTTCTTCCCTCTGAGCAAATGCATTCATAGCATTCGTGACCTGAACTTGCTTATTTGACTGACCTGCTTCAAACTTTTTACTTTTAAGGCCCGGAGCTGATTGGCCACGTCTTGAGCCGAGTGGTGCGGTAGGTAGCCCAGCAGTTGACCATCGAGGATCACATGGTAGCATTGGGAGAGGGGGAGGGGAAGGGGGGAGGTGACTGGCAACAGACCCATCTTCTGCAGCTGGTCCACGATGGGCTGGGTGGGGAAAGCCATGTTCACCGCCTGCAAAATAGGTCTCATGTCACTGGGAACATCATCTTTTTGTTGCCTGAAAAAATATGTCTCATATCATTTGGGCAGTTGGCACACCAACTGTTCACTGCCTGCAATATACATCTTACATCACTGGGCACACCAACTGTTCACTGCCTGCAAACTACACCTACACTGGGAACACCCACTGTTCACAGCTCACTTAACAGATTTCATGTCACTGAGCACAAAATGTCTTCACTGTCTGCAAAACACATCTTAGGTCACTGGGCACACCAATTAGTCACTGCGTACAAAATGCATAATGTCATTGGGCACACCAACGGTTCACTGCCTGCAATATACATCTTACATCACTGGGCACACTAACTGTTCACTGCCTGCAATATACATCTTACATAACTGGGCACACCAACTGTTCATTGCCTGCAAATCACATCTTACATCACTGGGCACACCAACTGTTCATTGCCTGCAAATCACATCTTACATCACTGGGCACACCAACTGTTCACTGCCTGCAAATCACATCTTACATCACTGGGCACACCAACTGTTCACTGCCTGCAAATCACATCTTACATCACTGGGCACACCAATGGTTCATTGCCTTCAAATCACATCTTACATCACTGGGCACACCAACTGTTCACTACCTGCAATATACATCTTACATCACTGGGCACACCAACTGTTCACTGCCTGCAATATACATCTTACATCACTGGGCACACCAACTGTTCACTGCATACAAAATACATCTTACATCACTGGGCACACCAACTGTTCACTGCCTGCACTATACATCTTACATCACTGGGCACACCAACTGTTCACTGCCTGCAATATACATCTTACATCACTGGGCACACTAACTGTTCACTGCCTGCAATATATATCTTACATCACTGGGCACACCAACTGTTCACTGCCTGCAATATACATCTTACATCACTGGGCACACCAACTGTTTCACTGCCTACAATATACATCTTACATCACTGGGCACACCAACTGTTCACTGCCTGCAATATACATCTTACATCACTGGGCACACCAACTGTTCACTGCCTGCAATATACATCTTACATCACTGGGCACACCAACTGTTCACTGCCTGCAATATATATCTTACATCACTGGGCACACCAACTGTTCACTGCCTGCAATATACATCTTACATCACTGGGCACACCAACTGTTCACTGCCTGCAATATATATCTTACATCACTGGGCACACCAACTGTGCACTGTCTGCAAAATACACCTCACTAGGCACACACACTTTTCACAGTCTGCAAAACAAATCTCGTGTCACTGGGCACACTGTCTATTCACTGCCTGCAAAATAAATTTAATGTCACCATGGACACAAACTGTTTACTGCCTGCAAAATAATCTTATGTTACTGTGCATACCAACTGTTCGGTGTCTACAAAATACATCTTATGTCTCTGGGCACACCAACTGTTAATCGCCTGCAAATTGTTTTTTTTTTTTTTGCTGTCCCAACCTCTGCGCCACCTCAGAGGCAGTGCATCCACGCCGCTCATTCCGACACCCCGTCCACAGCCACAGCCCGGTTGGCCCCGGCACCGACAATCCATAGGGAGCAGTCAATGTCAAGTCGTCAAGAGGCATCCCACCGGAGGAGATACTGCACTGCTGCCGAGTAACTTCGGTGGTGTTCAGTGGTGCCTGTTCTGATCTAACATACGCAGCCCCTACTGACTACATACTAAGCCCCCTACTGACGACAATAATTGCTTAGTTGCAGAGCCGGCGTGAGTGAGCTCTCCCTCCGGAGGGCGCCACCACGTCTGTCCAACGACAGCCCCCATGGACTCGCCGTTACTGGTGACCCCAATGGAACCAAACCAAAGCACAGACGTGGAGAGGACATCAAAACTGAGGTCACCATGACAGCAGGGCATGAAGGGCCACAGAATTTGAGACATTTTTTTTTAATGCTGATCGATGAGAATGAGGATGATTAAGATGATGCTACGGATTTCCATTTCAGTCTGAGACTATATGACAGGGCTGTACTCTACGCTTCCTTTCATAATATATCCCGGCATCAGCCAGGCCCGAGAGATACAGGCACCTGCAGTGTTGGTCAGGAAATTTGAGCAACACTCTCAAAACGCATCCATTAAGTGGATGAAACTCGACTGTGTGGTCCCAGTCTTCCCAACTGAGTCCATAGCAAACTCAACTCTGGGTAGGAGCCAGTCGGGGCAGAAAAACCCACATGACTCTGATGGGATTCGAACCCATGACCTCCCAGCAGGGAGTCCGCGATGCTAACCGCTTCGCCATGGCGGCTGGTGCAAATTGTATCTTATGTCTCTGGGCACACCAATTATTCACTGTCTGCAAATTATATCTTATGTCACTGGCCACACCAACTGTTCACTGCCTGCAAATCATATCTTATGTCACTGGGCACACCAACTGTTCACTGCCTGCAAAATTATATCTTATGTCACTGGGCACACCAACTGTTCACTGCCTGCTAAAATATATCTTATGTTACTGGGCACACCAACTGTTCACTGCCTGCAAAATACATCTTATGTTACTGGGTACACCAACTGTTCACTGCCTGCTAAAATATATCTTGTCACTGGGCACACCAACTGTTCACTGCCTGCAAAATATATCTTATGTCACTGGGCACACCAACTGTTCACTGCCTGCAAAATTATATCTTATGTCACTGGGCACACCAACTGTTCACTGCTTGCAAAATACATCTTATGTTACTGGGCACACCAACTGTTCACTGCCTGCAAACTGTATCTTATGTCACTGGGCACACCAACTGTTCACTGCCTGCAAAATATCTTCTGTCACTGGTATTATTCAAAATAAAGCTAATACAGCTAAGAAACTTTATTTATGGCAAAAAGGTGTTTAAGCAAAATGATGAGTTTATATACTTTATCATTTCTTAAAGCCATACCAGCCTTTTGTACGTGATCACTTATGATCAATTCATAGCCAGCAAAAGTCACAAAATCAATATCTATATTACATATTTCTTTAACTCTCTAGGGACGAAGGGCCCCAATCAGGGCCCCAACTCATGCACATGCTTTGGACAAAGGGCCCTGATCAGGACTTTTGTACGATTTGAATTGCTGGACTGGCACATGCCTCCCAGAGGATGTGATAATTCAATTACAATATTCACTGCCTTTTGCCTTTCCAAACCAACCAATAGTTGCAGAAATTTTCGCTGGGCAAGCAAGTCTCAGACAGTTTTTGCGAGTAACCGTCCAATGTTAATGCGTGTCAACAATGGCATCTCCACCAAGCACTACATGGCAGCAAAGCTCAGACAGAAGTCATGGTGGTTGGTGTTTCATGGCATTAGAAATGTTATAATTACCTCAGAATGAAGGTTTGGGCATTGAGGAGGACTTTTACATCAGTAATGAGGATGTTATTGAAAAAGGAGGTGAGAGAAGTTCAGATTCTGAACTCAAAGTGGCTGCACTGTTAACTGAGGTGGGTGATAGGGAGAGGGGTGGTGGTGATAGCGATAACGCGGCGCAGGCTGAGCAGAGAGGAGAGCGTGTGCTGGACATTACAGGGAAGAGTTTGTGTGGTTCATGATGCAAGATTGGCATCAAGAACTACAATTTGTTCCTGCTGTGCCACCTTTCACTGGTGAACATGGCTTACTCATATCACAAGAATGCCATGCCCCCTTCCAGTTTTTTCAGCTGGAAACGCATTGTCTGCCACCACATGTTCATGTCCAGACTTTCTGGCAAGGTGTGTATATTTTATTTTGTAATCATCCTATCACTGTTTGTTTTTCTTTTGTCTTATTCACTCACATATATGTGCACACACACACACACACACACACACACACACACACACACACACACGCACACACACACACACACACACACACTACCACAAACACACACACTTGTGAAAGTAACGACAATGATGATTATGACATATTTCTGTATTCTCAGGAAAAAGCAATGGTGAGTAAAATAAAAAGAAAAAACATCTTTTAGATAGACAATGATGTATTGTGCTGCTGTGTAAGGTGCTGTGAATAGGAAGCCAGTCTATGTCATCACTACCAAGGCAGTGTTTTAAACCAGGCATTTCTGTTCACTATACAAACAGCCTTACGAAGACGGATGCTTTGATCAGTCACATTCAGTTAGTGAAGTAACCCCTATTACAGCTGACTGCATCCAAGCACCCTGCCATTACAGCGTACTGCAGGCAGGTAGATTGTCAGTCAGCAGCCTGGGTGTTAGGTAGGCTGGCAGGACATGCAAACCACTGAGCAATGCATCACATATCCCCATTGCACTGACTTATCCCGGTTCACTTACCTGACAGTTGGCAGCCATGTGATTCAGCAAGCCACATGGTGTTCCATCTGGAGTGTGCACAGGACACAGGAATCCTGAATTACACAGAAATGCATTCATCATTCTGACACACACACACACAATACCAGAATCTGAAATACACAGTTACACACTTAACCTCAGGTGCGTGCGCGCGCGCACACACACACACACACACACACACGCTCTCTCTCTCTCTCTCACACACACACACACACACACACACACACACACACACACACACACAATCATGAAGAATACAGCTATACACTGCTTAATCTGATGTATGTGCACATCTGATTCCTGAAATATCCAGGCATGTCAGGTTCCCAAAGATTAAAAAATCAGCTAAAAACGGGACTATTGACATGCCTGATACCCAGCAAAACTTGTATCATCCCATAAGAAATTGTGCAACAGAGACTTCCTGAAACACACACCAAAACTCTTATAATCCTCAGAACTTGTGCTATACAGACATCCTGAAATACCCAGCAAAACATTTTTTCATGCATTAAGAAATTGTGCAACAGAAACATCCGGAAATATACTGCAAAACATTCATCATCCTCAGACTTTCAAATTCTTTTGAGATACCAGGGCTCAAAAAGGAAAAAGATCTTTAAAAGGTCCTTGAGATGCCAGCAGTCTTTCTGGCTCTCTACAAATGGTCACAAATTCTGTAGAGCAGGACTGTGATGGCGTGCACAGAAAACTCCAGTCGTAGCTTACTTGAAGAATCAGGGGGCACTCACTCCAGGTCCTTGAGCAACTTTGTAGTTTTCCTGTTTCTGCTCTGCCAGGTGACGAATTTCTCCCCCCCCCCCCCCCCTCCCCCCCCCCAGGTGAAACACATCCCAGGCAAGCTACTGGTCTGGCAGATTCCTCTTCAGAAAGGGACAGGTTCTCCCCGTGGGGTGGATGGTAAATAAGGCAGTGTTTCGCTCAATTTGCCTGGTTCTGGGAATACCTCACCTTTTCATCAGCAGATGGAGCAGCCAACTTCCTATTTCTCTGCATTCTATCCAGACCCGTCAGCCTTCAATGTGGATGCTCTGGCGATCTCAAGGGAAGGGTGTTCATTTATGCATTCCTGCTATCTCCCCTAATTCCCACAGAGCTGAACAAGGTATCCAGGGATTTCATCTATACCCGGAGAGGAATCGCTGCAAGAAAGTAAGGCAGATTTCAATTCGTTTAAAGTGAAAGGAAGATTGTAGTCTTCCATGTTATCTGATGAAAAGTTGCAGGGTGATTTTTCTTTGAGGGCTTTGATTTTGACAAAACTGGCTGATTTGTTAGAAGAGGAGGAATTCTTTTCAATGGTTGAAGCAAGCAGATTAGCAACTGCTTTTTTCTCTGTTATTAAAGAGTCAGAAAACTTAAGATGGTTCACAGTGGGACAGGTGTTCTTCCCTTTGATTTTCTTGATGATTTTCCACACTTTTTTCTTCGATGTCTTGGATGTGAGACTTGAGCAAAACTGTTTCCAAGATAAACGTTTACTGGTCTTATATATGTGTTTGGATTTGGCCCTCAGTTTCTGATGCGCTCGAACGTTGGGCATCGAAGGTCTGCAAGAGACCCGACGTTGAGCTCTTTTGTGGGTTTTGTTAATTTCCTTGCATTCAGAGTTGAACCAAGGAACTTTTGGCATTAGGGGCTTCTTGGAAGATGTGTGGATGGTTGACTTTGCGCAATTCAGTATGAAATCTGAAAGACTTCCTGCCGGATCTTCACTTTGCAGGATCTTGTCCTCTTCCAGATCCATAAGAAACTTAGTGGCAAAGAGGTCCCAATCTGCTTTGTTGAAATTGAGGCGTTCTGGTAAAGACTCACTCTCTGCATTCGTATACCGAAGCAACACAGGAAAGTGGTCGCTACCATGCAGGTCCTCATCAACCTCCCAAACAAAATCCGAAAACAAAGATGGGTCACAGACAGAAAGATCCAGACAAGATGTGGTGCCATTAGCGGAGTGAAAGTAAGTTGGCGATTTCCCATTCAAGACACACAGATCAAGCTCTGAAAACACTTCCTCTAAAAGCAGACCCCTTGGTGATGTTCTCTCACTTCCCCATAGAGGAGAGTGGCCATTCAGATCCCCCAACAGCAGGAAGGGTCTGGGAAGCTGCTCCAAGAGCGAAATGAGGCCCCTTTTAGTGACGCAGATATTTGGAGATAGATACAAACTACAGACAGTAACTGTTTTGTGAAGAGTAACCCGAGCTGCCACTGCCTGCAGCGGAGTCTGCAGAGCAACTGGGCTGTACAGAACAGAGTTGTGAATGAACAAAGCTACTCCGCCAGAAACGCCATGTTCAACAGATTGTGCAGGTAGGTTTAGAGAGCTGTAGCCAGAAAGTGAAAAAGTTTTGTCAGACTTTAGAAGAGTTTCTTGCAGTGAAACAAGCATGGGCCTAGCCTCACGGCACAACAGCTGCAATTCTTCAAAATTGGAAGACAGTCCCCTAATATTCCATTGCAAGACTGTATCCATTGTGGATGAGGATCTTAATCATCCATGTCTATGTCCTCTTCCTCTTCATCATATAGAGCATCAAATGTATTTTGTAATTTCCGCAAAAAGGTCTGCACATCCTGCTACATGTCTACAACCATGTATGGAATACTGGTTTCTTTCCACCTTCTTGGCGAAAAGCCCTCATCATTCCCATTCCCAAACCTGGAAAAGATCTTTCTAACCCATCAAACTACCGTCCCATAGCTTTGACCAGCTGTGTCTGCAAGCTGATGGAGAAAATGGTCAATGCTAGACTCATGTGGAAACTCGAAACCGATGGCCTTTTGGCGAAAGAACAGTGTGGTTTCCGCAAACATCGAACCACAGTTGATCATTTGATCCGTCTGGAATCTACGCTTCGGAACGCCTTTCTGAACAAACAACACGCAGTGGCTATATTCTTTGACTTGGAGAAGGCCTACGATACCACCTGGAAATCTGGGATACTTCATGATCTCCATGATCTTGGTTTTCGGGGTCATCTTCCACTTTTCATTCAAAATTTTTTGGCAGAACGACAGTTTCAGGTCCGGGTTGGCACCACTCTCTCTGATGTTCATGAGCAGGAGTTGGGTGTTCCGCAAGGAAGCATACTGTCTCCTGCCCTCTTTAGCATCAAGATCAACAACATTGTTAAATCTGTTCAACAGGGTTCAGACTGCTCATTGTTTGTGGATGATTTTGCTGTTTACGCAACTGGAAGCCTGTACCCGAGTGTCCAGCGCAGGCTCCAGCTTTGTGTAGATAAAATTCATAAGTGGGCGGATGAAAACGGCTTCGCTTTTTCTCCTACAAAGACACAGTGCATTCACTTCCATAATTTCCGTCAGTTTTTTTCCAGATCCTGTAATTCAAATAGGGAAATCTCCCATTCCAGCTGTCAAAGAGGCCAAATTCTTAGGAGTTATTTTTGACCAGAAACTCAACTTTCTCAGCCACATTAAAAACCTCAGAACTTCTTGCCAGAAAGCTTTGAATATTCTGCGGGTTGTAGCACACACTGACTGGGGCGCTGATAAGAAAACTTTGCTGCACCTTTACAGAGCCTTGGTCCGTTCCAAACTGGACTATGGTTGTGCTGTGTACGGCTCTGCAAGACCGTCTTACCTAAAACTCTTGGACCCTATCCACCATCAAGGGCTTCGTCTCTGTCTTGGAGCATTCCGCACCACCCCTGTGTACAGCCTGTATGCAGAGGCAGGTGAACCCTCACTGTCCAACCGCAGGCTGAAACTGTCTCTGAATTATTATATCAGACTGTTCTCAGAACCAGAAAACCCTGCCTATGACTGTATTTTTGACCCTCCGTTCCAAAATAAATTTGAAAACAACCCTAACTGTATTCCGCCGTTTGGTCTTCGTATGCAGCCTCACGTGCGGAATGCAGGTCTAGACTTAGGAGTTGTGTCCGATTTTTCCAAGTTTCCAGATGAGCCTCCGTGGACCTTTTTCACACCAGAGATTTGTTTTGATCTTGCAGCTTTTCGTAAAGAGTCTACCAGCTCTCTGGCATACAAGGCATTGTATTCTGACCTCTGTTCAAAATTTCCATCTTATCAGAAAATTTTCACTGACGGTTCCAAGTCTGAGGATGGAGTGGCCTGTGCAGCCTACTGCCCTGGGGCTCCTTCTCAGATACTGTTAGAACATATACCTCCAGATGCTTCTGTCTATTCCGCTGAACTTACTGCTCTGGTTCTGGCATTGAAGATAATCTCACAATCTAAGAAGAGGGACTTTCTGGTTCTGTCAGATTCACTGTCAGCGTTGGAGGCCACAGCTGGCCGCAACCTTCAGCACCCAGAACTTTTACACTTTTTTGAACTTTTGACCAAGTTGAAAGCGGATGGTTACAACATTATTTTGGCTTGGATTCCTGGTCATGTTGGCATTGGAGGGAACGAAACGGTTGATCGTTTAGCCAAGAATGCCACAAGAGAGAAACTGTCCAACATATATATCCCCTGCTCAGATCTGAAACCCAAAATTAACGATTATGTGAGAGACCTCTGGCAGGAGGACTGGAATACACAGACGGATAACAAACTCTTTCAGATCCGTCCAAACCTTAAGGAGTTCCTCCCATCTGCGTCTGGTGGTCGTAAAGAAGAAACAGTTCTGTGCCGGCTGCACACCGGCCATTCGTATTTTACCCATTTGTACCTTTTAAAGAGTGAAGAAGCTCCGTGGTGCATTCCATGTCATGTGCCACTCACAATGAAACATATTCTTTTAGAGTGTTGGGACTTGCACGATGTGAGACACAAACATTTTACGGCAGATTCCATGAAAACCTTGTTCAGAGATGTCCCACCTGATGCCATCTTTGAGTTCTTGAAAGAGATTAACATTTTTCATCAGATCTGAGTTTTTACAGTGGAAAGATTTTTAACAAACTTTCGGATGGTTTTTCGATGTATTTTAAAGAATTGTGTGAATGAATGACTTGTGAGTTGATTTTAACGTGGTGACAGCCCTGATGTGGCCCTTTGCGGTCGGCTGGGCTATAAGCAACATTATCTTATCTTATCTTAGGTATCCAGGGAAATATACCAGGTGATATTGGTCTGCCCTCTGACATGGCCGAAGTGATGGATCAATATATTGATCGCTCATCTGGTGAAAGGTCTCATCCCACTTCAGCCCCAAATGAGAAGATGGCATGAGATCCAGCACCTCTCTCTCTCCACACCAGTCTCACATCATGCCAGACTTCTCTGGACAGAGATATTTCCACCCTTCGTGTGTGGGTAATGACCTTCTACACAGAAAGTGTACAACAACAAACGGAAGGTGTTCTCAAAAAGTGTGTAAACAATCTGGTATCTCTGCGGTGAGTGCTGAGGTTGAAGATGTCACCAACTTCCTGGAAGATTTACAAACTTCAGGAAGAAAGGTGGGTACCCTGAGAGGGTTCAGATATATTATTGCTAAGACTCTCAAGCTGATGAGCAGACATACTGATACTAGCCTAACAGAGCTGATTGTACACTCTTCATTAGAATCACTGAGGCTCAGCTGGTGCCCAAAGTGGAGCCTACCTCTAGTCATGGAGTATCTGGCCTCCAGTAACTTTGAAACCCACACTAAATACTTGTTTTCAATTCACCCGGGACTCATGCCTTTATGGTTAGTGAGGTTCATGTTTTCAATTCACCCTGGCTCATGCCTTTATGATTAGTGAGGTTCATGTTTTCAATTCACCCTGGCTCATGCCTTTATGATTAGTGAGGTTCATGTTTTCAATTCACCCTGGCTCATGCCTTTGTGATTAGTGAGGTTCATATTTTCAATTCACCCTGGCTCATGCCTTTATGGTTAGTGAGGTTCATGTTTTCAATTCACCCTGGCTCATGCCTTTATGGTTAGCGAGGTTCATGTTTTCTCCAGGGAGCCCTAAGGTCCCTGACGAGGCATGATATTGGCTCAGTCACTCTCTCCATATGCCCTTTTTTCCCAACCAAAATTGTGAAACCAGAAGAACAGCCTCTGACTGTAATCTTGAGTCCACTGGCCCCTTCATTGTCTAATCCCAGGCCCCAGGTAGAAGGTGGAGTAGGTTCACTGTCCTGAGAAGAGTATCTTCAGAGGACAGAACTAGGCTTCTGTAGCACCCTTCTATGGTGTGACAGGTTGGTCGTCACTGTTAGACCCCTGGTGATAAGCTCCTGCACAAGGCAGGTCATTTGTCAGGCTTCCATTTATGGTCAGAAACCGATCCCCCTTAGATGGATATCTGGACAAGCCTGGGCCCTCCTAGCCAGTTGCGCCCTATGACCGAATTTCACTGTTGCCAACATCTGTCAGGCAGCAGGCTGGAGGTCACAAACCACTTTCGGCAGATTTTACTTTCAAGACATGATCAACGATCTTAATTGTCTGGTGGTAGCTCACAGAGCTACATACCTAAACTGAATTGGTCACTGGTTAACCAGAGCTTGTGTAAATTACCTGCCTACTGGTTAACCAGAGCTTGTGTAAATTACCTGCCTAACTGCTATTTCTTGACTGTGCGTTCGTTCATCAACATTTGGACATTATTTTTCATGTACAAAAGTATTTTCATGTTGTTGGGTTTTCTTTTCCTGACTGGGAATGCTTTATTTTCTTAATTTCGCTTCTTGCTAGGTGTTGAGCCCTTGAGGGAGACAAGGGACAATGCTTAAGGCCTATTGAAAGTCTTTTTAAACCTATTTGGGCTTCTGGCACCGAGGTCTTGGTTGGACAACCGTACAGAGACATTCTCATGTGGGTTGTTGCTGTGAGGGACAGTGTGAAGGGAGAGCTTGATCCCACCATGTTTTTCATTAGTCAGGCATTTGTTGACAGATGAAGCAAAGGAATTTTACTATCTAAAGTAGTTTTGTGAAATATTAACCTAACCAAACACTAGGGCGCTCTCCCACCTCCTGCTTGGATGGTAAAACTGTGTAAACTGAACTCGTTCAGTCAGGGCATGATGTGAGTTCACTGTGAGCGATCACTCTGGCCGACTTGGTGGAATAGGGGCAACGTTAGCTTCCTGCTTTCCTGATTTTGATTTTGTTTTTGTGATTCTGATATATGGCACTGTTACAAGCCAAGTAGGGACACAGCACTTGTTTGGACAGGTATGTATTTAATAACACTACTTTAGCTTTGGCAGTAAAAGAGCTTTTTTATCACAAAAAAATATACATCAATGTGTGTAACCTATATTTTCAAAACACACTTGTAAAGCAGTTTTTCAAGATGCACACTTATATGTTTCAAAGCACACAAAGCTAACTACAGCCTCAAAGTATATACAGATTACAAGAAAACACACACACACACACACACACACACACACACACACACACACACGCACGCACGCACACATGCACGCAAAAACACAAAGAAAAAGAACACAATCCTGATTCCAAAGATACACACAACAGTGCATTTCTCCATCACAGCCAACACACCCCACGCCTCAGGCAGGAGTTTGCGTACACCAGTGGTCCTCATCTGGGTGAAGAAGGCTCCTCTGTGCACGCTGCGGAAGTGAGAGATGAAGCGGTAGAAGTTGAGTTTGTCGGCAATCACACTCAGTCCTGCCGTCTGCATCAGCCCCAGGCCCGTGTGCGAGTTGAGGTTCCCCGTGGCCAGAAGATACTCCAGAGGTCGAGTCAAGGTCGGGGCAAATTTGTATGCTTCCATGATTGACGCTGGATATACAGGAGTAATGATAATGACAACAACACTAATGGCTGCTTATAATAGCAGAGCTGTTACGAGATTGTGTAAGAAAGCATTCAAACAGCAAATAACAGTTTCACAAAACAAACAACACAATGATATAATGCTGTGACCGTTGATAGAACAAGCAAAGACCAACAGACAACAAGATACATGCACAACATCTCACAGAGGTTTGTAAGTCACCTTTTTAACTTCCTTCTTTCCACTTCACTAACTGTGCCAACCTCATTTCCATCAGTTCCACCAAGCCATGGAATGAGGTCTAATTTAAGATACAAAGCATCAGATATACTGATCATATTACCAATGAACAAGTGCACCAAGTGCACCAAAGCATCAAGCAACACAGATGACCATGTGAGGACCTACTGACATCAGATCAACAAAGGAACTATGTTGATATGGCGTTGTAACAAAATCCAGTGGCCTAGCTGAAACAATCCTTCAGGGAACAGCTGCGGGTGGGATCCAACGAAGACAAAAAAACTGCAGATTGGCAACATTGCTGAACGGACACAGAAACCATCTGCACAGACCCAGGCATTGGTAAACAGCTGTCACACCTGGAGTAACCTGGTGAACAGCTCTCCCCTGTGGTACCCCGGTGACCTTCACAGAATTATTGGGGAGAACAACTGTGCTGACAGACCATGTGAGTGAGGCGCCTTGCTGTGATGGACCAACTTGAACATGGCCTTGTTCTGTGGCAGCCACTGTGCAGAAACTAGATCCAGCACGATCACCTCATCCCTTTGAAACAGGTAAGTCTTCGTGATTTCAAAGGCAATAACAGTTCTGATGAAGTTTCATACTGATACCTGATTTGTAAGTTCTTCAACATTGCCCTGAATTTTCTCGCAGATTTTTTTTGTTGTTTTTTGTCTCTTTATTCCCAGCTATTAATCCTGTTGACTGGCACAACGCCCCTCTGAATACAAAAGGAAATTTATAAAACAAAGTAGGCTTGCTTTGATAGGATTCCAAAATGGCAACACTACACTGAAAATAATGCCCTTGAATATTGGATTTCATTTAATTAAACCTTCTAGAAGCTGTGTCCCATTCTTATGCCAGCTAGTTAATACAGTGAAACAACATGAAATCTTAATGTATATTCAGGGGCCCCAATGTCTGTGTGAAATAAAATTGATGCTTTCTTCTTTTGGGTCAGATCACCGAAAAAAAAAAAAAAAGCGTAATGGATGAAATTCTATGACGTTCCCTGACTTTTTACTTTCGTTTTCTTTCCAATGTATAAACCCTGTCTGATTCTGATTTGTATTAAGAAGCAATGCTGAACAATTAAGTAGTGGGGGAAAACAAGTGCAGGCTAACAATTCTTCAGTCATTATAGTAATGACTTGGCAAAGATTTGAAGTTTTAGAAAAAAAAAAAAAAAAAAAAAAAATTAGATGAAGAAAATGGGGGAATATATTATAAATATGAGAAACCCTTCACTAGCTGCCTGAGGGAACCATCGTAATCCCTCTCGAAGGCAGATCTATTTGTATTGCCTGCTCCTAGGCCTTTTGTCCGCTGGATCGGACTCATCAGGGAGACACGGCTGATTGTGTCTGTGCTCCTGGCGTCAAATAGAGACACACCACAGTCCATAATTCTGTGTTCTCACCACCAAGGGTTCAAAAAAGAATCCAACAGCACCTCCAAAGCAGCCAGTGAACGATAGTAAAATGGAATAAAACGAAAGTGTGGAGAGGAAAAAAGTTGCTGAAAAACTAAAAGCATTATGCAAATAGTATAAAATGTAGGGGACAATCTTTGAGCCTATGCTTGAGGATCCATTCAAGGATTGTATTAAGAAGCATGCACAGAGACCAGCCGCCGTGGCGAAGTGGTTAGTGTCGTGGACTCCTGCCTGGGAGGTCATGGGTTGGAATCCCATCAGAGTCATGTGGGTTTTTCTGCCCTGATCGGCTCCTACCCAGAGTTGAGTTTGCTGCGGACTCAGTTGGGGAGACTGGGACCACACAGTCGAGTTTCATCCACTTAATGGATGCGTTTCTGAGAGTGTTGCTCAAATTTCCTGACCAACACTGCAGGTGCCTGTATCTCTCGGGCCTGGTTGACGCCGGGATATATTATGAAAGGAAGCGTAGAGTACAGCCCTGTCATGTAGTCTCAGACCAAAATGGAAATCCGTCGCATCATCTTCATCATCCTCATTCTCATCGATCAGCATTAAAAAAAAAAATGTCTCAAATTCTGTGGCCCTTCATGCCCTGCTCTCATGGTGACCTCAATTTCAATGTCCTCTCCACGTCTGTGGTCTTGGTTTGGTTCCGTCGGGATCACCGGTATCGGCGAGTCCATGGGGGCTGTCGTTGGACGGACGTGGTGGCGCCCTCCAGAGGGAGAGCTCACTCACGCCGGCTCCGCAACTAAGCAATTATTGTCGTCAGTAGGGGGCTTAGTAGGTGGTGTCCTGCATATGTTAGATCAGAACAGGCGCCACTGAACACCACCGAAGTGACTCGGCAGCAGTGCAGTGTCTCCTCCGGTGGGTTGCCTCTTGACGACTTGACACTGACTGCTACCTGTGGATTGCCGGTGCCGGGGCTGCGGCGGGGCCGACCAGGCTGTGGCTGTGGACGGGGTGTCGGAATGAGCGGCGTGGGTGCACTGCCTCTGAGGTGGCGCAGAGGTTGGGACAGCAAAAAAAAAAAAAAAAAAAAAAAAAAAAAAAAAAAAAGAAGAAGCATGCACAGACATCATCAAAGCTCAAACATGGGGGCATGCATTACCACACTCCTTTGCAAGGTAGCCCTCTCTTCCCACTAAATTGCTCACAACATACATGCACATACCATGCATACCAGCCCCCTGAGGGGAAAAACAATAAGAGAAAGTTTACAGAAATTTTTGACTGCTCCATCAGTGGAGGAAGGATGGGTAAAACAACAACAACAACCGCCACAATCACTAATGTCCACAGAAACAGACGATCAGGAAGGTCCTTTGGCAGATTAGAATTTTTTTTCCCCTTTTTGTCATAACCTAACAATTTCCTGCACTCAATTCCTAATGTATAAATAAAAAAAATACACAGATAAATGAATAAGTAGATAAATGAACAAAAACAAGAAAAATTACTTTCCTTTTACTGGATCCAACTCACAATACACGTGTCCACATTTCGTGAACTGTTCAATCACTTTTCTTTTCAACATTTATTTTTCTCCTTTTTCATTTAAAAAAAAAGTGGAAATTCATAAATTAATAAAGAGACAATCTGGTGAAAGCCACTGAGTTTGTACACCTGCACATCTAAAAACAACAACTTATAACTTTATAAGTAAGTAACCAAGTTCTTCCTTGACCCTAACCCTCCTCAACAGCCAGCCACGAGCAACAATGTGTTCTACCTGCATCCAGCTCCACCTTGCCATTTTTCTTCATGGTTCTGTCCAGTATTGACTTGATGGAGGTCAGCCACATCTCCAGCTTCTCCTGAACACACACACACACACACATGCACACACACACGCACGCACCACACACACACACATGCACACACACACACACACACACACACACACACACACACACACACTTTAGAGTGAACACACAAACACATTTCAATATTCATCTGTTTCATCTGGGAGCCAGAATAGCTCAGTTGGTAGAGCGCCGGACTCGTAATCTTGGTGATCCTGGGGTTGCGGGTTCGAACCTCCGCCAGGGGCGTTTCGGTACAGGGGGATTTTTCCCTCGGAGTTAACATTGGTTCTGACTCCTTTTCCCATACAGTCCTTCGAACCGAGGTTCCATGTGTGAACGCACGCATAACATCTTGCACACACGTAAAATCCCATCACCAACTTTCGGAAGAGTAGGCCAGTTTGGCCGTTGGTATGGATGACACGTTACACATAGCATGCACCCTGCGTGAGAAATGGAAAGAATGAAGGAAGTAAGGAAAATGAGTGATCGATATTGAACGATACTGACTGGATGACACGGGAAACGACTGAATGAAGCGCCAGCTGGCAGCTCTTCAGTCGGCACTACCCAGGTAGGCAGCCCGTTGTGTAAATGAGTGTTGATTGTAAAGCGCTTAGAGCTTGGTCTCTAGCCGAAAATAGGCACTATATAAGTATTCATTATTATTATTATTATTCATTGTTGTTTAGCTTTCTTCCCTTCAATGTTCAATGAAGACTTACTTGCTTATCTGTTCCAAGCATAAGGACACTGAACAGGATACAAAGACATCACTAATATCTCCTGCAGTGCCTACTACCAACCCACATCTTATGCACTCTTCAATCACTCCTACTTTAATAAAGGTCCACTTCTTTTCTTGACCAACTCCCAGGTGAAAAAACAACATTTCTCTGCTGCAATGTTCACAAACAAATCTGGATTTTCTGCATGAGGACACAGATCAGACAGACAATGCATACAAGGACACAGATCAGACAGATAATGCATACAAGGACATAGATCAGACAGACAATGCATACAAGGACACAGATCACACAGACAATGCATACAAGGACACAGATCAGACAGATAATGCATACAAGGACACAGATCAGACAGACAATGCATACAAGGACACAGATCAGACAGACAATGCATACAAGGACACAGATCAGACAGACAATGCATACAAGGACACAGATCAGACAGACAATGTATACAAGGACACAGATCAGACAGATAATGCATACAAGGACACAGGTCACACAGACGATGCATACAAGGACACAGATCAGACAGACAATGCATACAAGGACACAGATCACACAGACAATGCATACAAGGACACAGATCAGACAGACAATGCATACAAGGACACAGATCAGACAGATAATGCATACAAGGACACAGATCAGACAGACAATGCATACAAGGACACAGATCACACAGACAATGCATACAAGGACATAGATCAGACAGATAATGCATACAAGGACACAGATCAGACAGATAATGCATACAAGGACACAGATCAGACAGATAATGCATACAAGGACACAGATCAGACAGACAATGCATACAAGGACACAGATCAGACAGATAATGCATATAAGGACACAGATCAGACAGACAATGCATACAAGGACACAGATCAGACAGACAATGCATACAAGGACACAGATCAGACAGATAATGCATACAAGGACACAGATCAGACAGACAATGCATACAAGGACACAGATCAGACAGATAATGCATATAAGGACACAGATCAGACAGACAATGTGTACAAGGACACAGACAAGACAAACGATGCTATAAGGTCACAGAGCAGACAGACAATGGATGCAAGGACACAGATCAGAATACATTTGTTACAATGGATACAAGGACACAGACCAGACATACATTGTTACAATGGATACAAGGACACAGACATACATTCATTTGTTATAATGGATACAGGACCAACAACATCTTTGCTACAATGGATACAAGGACACAGACCAGACTACATTTGTTACATGGATACAGGGCACAGACATACATTCATTTGTTATAATGGATACAAGGACACAAACCAGACATACATCTGCTACAATGGATACAAGGACACAGACCAGACCTACATTTGTTACAATGGATACAAGGACACAGACCATACATTCATTTGTTATAATGGATACAAGGACACAGACCAGACATACATCTGTTACAATGGATACAAGGACACAAACCAGACATACATTTGTTACAATGGATACAAGGACACAGATCAGACATACATCTGTTACAATGGATACAAGGACACAGACCATACATTCATTTGTTATAATGGATACAAGGACACAAACCAGACATACATCTGTTACAATGGATACAAGGACACAAACCAGACATACATTTGTTACAATGGATACAAGGACACAAACCAGACATACATTTGTTACAATGGATACAAGGACACAAATCAGACAACAATGGATACAAAGGACACACAGCAGACAAGAATGTATAAAAGGACTCAGATCAGACAATGAATGCAGGGACAAAGACCAGATATACATTTGTTAAAACAGACGCAGATCAGACAACAATGGATACAAAGGATACAGAGCAGACAAGAATGGATAGAATGACACAGACAAGACAGACCAATGGACACAAGGACAAAGAGCTGACAATGGCCACAAGGACATGGACAAGACAACAGACAGAAGAGCACTGACCTGACAGACAAGACACTGACCTGACAGACAATGCACGCAAGGACGCAGATAAGATGGACAATAGATGCAAGGACATAGATTATGAATACAAGGGCACAGATAAGACAGACAACGGATACAAGAGCACAGAATGGGCAGTCAATGGATACAAGGACACAGATCAGACAGAAAATGAATACAAATACACAATGGATACAAGGATGATGCATACAAGGACAAAAACCGTGGATACAAGGACAAAGATCAGACAAATAATGGATACAAAGGACACAGAGCTGATAGACAATAGATAAAAAGACACAGAGCTGACAGACATTGACCACAAGGGCACAGATCAGAAAGACAATGGTTACAAGGACAGAGAAAATGAATAGGGCACAGATTAGACAGATAATGGATTAAAGGACACAGACAATGCAAACAGTACACAAACAATGATGCAAGGATACAGACAAAGAGACTAGGACACAAACAATGACTTCAAGGACACAGATAATGATACTTGGACAAAATGCAAAGGACACAGAGTTGACAGACAAAGAATAGAAGGACACTGACAACAAAATACAAGGACACAAACAATGGACATAAGATCACAGGCAATGACATTTGTACAATTACATTAACTCTTTCATCCCTACAACCCGATTTTCCGGTTTGCAGAAATCATACCCTTCCTTCCTGCAGCCCGGAAAACCGGGCAGCACAAAATTCCTCCTTTCCTTCCTGCAACCCGGTAAATCGGTTCTCGTGGTAAGCGCTTTGAACTTTGCACGAGTCGCGTCATCGGTACACGTCATGACCGGGTCACTTGCGGGGCAGTGTTTATGAATGGAATGGATGCCAGACAGCCCCTACAGCATAGGAAAGTGGTCGCCGCTCTACTCTGGCCGGTCTGCTACTGCATACGTGGCAGTTCTCACTTTACACTTCTTCTTTTTTTTTCTCTAAATCCAGGAATGAAGGGAATACTCGTATTATAAGAATCTAGGAACAAGAGGAAGTAATGGTTCATAGAAAAGTAGGAATGAAAGAGTTAATAGGACCTAAACAGTGGATGCAATGACACATACAATGGATGTACCAGAGGGGATGTAACAGAACGCACACGATGGACACCAGGACTCAGACAATGGATAGCAGGACATAGACTAAAGATGAGAGGGCACAGAACTGCCAGAGAAGAGTGTGGGAGTGTGTGAGCACCTTGAGCATCATCAACATGAGGTGTCCGCTGAGCAGCAGCTCCTGGTTCATGGGGTTGTCCGCACTCTCCTCACAGCACTCCCCCTTAGCAAAGGTCAGCAACCTCCTCCCCATGTACCTACACACAGTGCAGTGCCATGTCTCTGTTCATACTGGTCGATCCAGCATGCGTTCTGACGTCACATGAGTGATTCCCATGTGCCTGCCGTGCCATGTCTTTGTGTTAGTATCTGTAGTTATATCATCATCCCTTGCATGACTTAACATCACAACTTGCTCTCCATGTATCCAAGCACACAGAGCAATGCTATGCTCCCGTTTGTCGTTATTTGCAGATATGTCACCATCCCATGCATGTCTTTACATACAGCTTACTCTCCATTTGCCTAATCATACTGTGCAGCCCAATGCCTTCATCATGATACGTAGATATATCATCGCCCCATGCACGACTTTATATCACAACTTGCTCTCTATGTATCCAAAATTCTAAGCACACAGTGCTGTTTGTCGGTGTATGTAGATATATTACCATCTCATGTATGACTTTATATTACAATGTGCTCTCCATGTATCCAAGTACACAGTGTAGTGCTATGCTCCCGTTTGTCAGTACATGTAGATATATCACCATCCCATGCATGTCCTAATATCACAGTTTCCTCTCCATCTACCAAAACACACACATGTATGCTATGTTTGTTACTACTGTAGAAGTATCATCATCCTGGCATGTTTATGTATCGCAGCTTTCCCTCCATTTTCTATCCACTGTGCAATCAATGCCTTCATCATTACGTAGATTATCACTATCCCATGAGTGTCTGTATCGCAGCTTCCACTCCATATGTTTTAACACATACGCAGTGCTGTGTCTTTGTTTCATCTGTAAATGTATTGTCATCCCATGCTTGTTTTTGAGCACAGCCTTCTCGCCAAGTACCACTACAACATCTGTGCAGTGCTTGTCTTTGTTACTACTGTAAACTATATCTCACTCCATCACGCTTTTTTTTTTTTTTGTCCAACCTCTGCCCGAACTCAAGCAGTGACCACGCGTCATGTCCGACACTCCGTCCACAGCCACAGCCGGTTGGCCTCGCGCTGCCAGCACTGACATCCATAGGCGTAGTCATGTCAAGCTGTCAAGAGCAACCCACGAGGACACTGCATGCTGCGAGTCACTTCGTGTGTCATGCGCCTTTCTGATCTAACATATGCAGGACACCCTACTATAGCCCCTATTGACGGAATAATTGCTTAGTCGCGGACGGCGTGAGTGGCTCTCCCTCCAGAGGGCGCCCAGTCGTCCAGCGACAGCCCCCATGATCGCTGATTCCGGGACCCTGACGGAACCAAACCAAGGCCAGATGTGGAGAGGACATCAAAATTGTGTCCCATGAGGCAGGCATAAGGGCCACAGACTTGAGAAGTCTTCTTTTAATGCTGATCGTGAGAGGAGGATGATAGATGATGCGAGGATTCCATTCGGTCTGAGACTACATGACGGGCTGTCCTATGCTTCCTTTCATAATATATTCCAGCGTCAACCAGGCCGAGAGATACAGGCACCTGCAGTGTTGGCCAGGAAATTGAGCAACACTCTCAGAAACACATCCATTAAGTGGAGAAACTGGGACCGTGTGTCCCATCCTCCCCCCTGAGTCCGCAGCAAACTCAACTCTGGGTAGGAGCTGGTCGGGGCAGAAAAACCCACATGACTCTGATGGGATTCGAACCCACAACCTCCCAGCCGGGAGTCCGCGACGCTAACCACTTCGCCACGGCGGCTGGTACCCATGCACGCTTTTATATCACAGCTTCCCCTCCATGTACCTAAATACACAGTGCTGTGCTGTGTCTTTGTCAGTATATGTAGATACATCATCATTCTATGCATGTCCTTATATCATAACTTGCTTTCTATGTACCAAAACATACACACCAGTGCCCTGTCTTTTTTAATTTTTTTTTAAACTCTCTGCATGCACATTATCATCCCACAAGGTTTTCCTAAACTCAAGACTAGTTTACTGTCTCTACACAGGTAAAGGATTTTATTGTTTGCCACAAACACAGGTAAAATGTGTCACAACTTTTTCCCAAGGGTATGTCTTTGTTAGTGTTTGCATACAAATCATCATCCCATACATGCTTTTATTGCACAACTTTCTCTCCATGTCCCTTCACAATGCACAGTGCACTGTCATGTCTTTTTATAGGTGCCACTGTTCACATATCTCCACTCAACAAATGTTTTTTTCCCTCACTCACCAAGACTCATGGATAGACAAAACCCAACTTGGGCATGGACTGACAGGAAACACAAATTTCAAATGCAATTAATAGCAAACCGCCAAGAAAATGTAGACAAACAAATCACAAGACAAAAATGGGGAGTTTGTGTTATACTCCCTGTTTGGCTAGTATACTTACCATGTCAGACCATAGCATTCAACGGCAGTTAGCCAGCTCTGTCAGGCCGAATTTTTTCCGTGGCCAATGCAGTCATAAGACAGTCACGTGATGTCACCCCACTTCCGGCCCCGGAAGAAGCCAGTGTCAACTTCCTATAAGTCATTCAGCGAGGCCTGATGTATGGTGACCCCGAGAACCTTGGCGCCAGAGGGGAAGGTAGGGAGGGAATTAGAGTCTGACATGGTAAGTATACTAGCCAAACAGGGAGTATAACACAAACTCCCCATTTTGGCGTCATATACTTTACCATGTCAGACCATAGCAGAATTTAAAGGAATCGGAGGAGGGCGAGCGCCCTAGTGGTTCTTGGGGTTGACCGATATGGCTGCATTGGCCGCCACAAAGGAAATCCCCTTAGACCCATCAGCTCTGGTCATGCGGATATCCCTCAGGTAAAAATTAATGAAGGGATTTTCCGAACGCCAGTAGGCTGCCTCCAGCAGGTGGCGCACGGGGACAGAGTACTGGAACGCTGTGGAAGTGGCCAGTGCTCTGACCTCGTGGGCCCTGGGTGATAGGACAGGGAGATCCTTGTACGCCTGAGCGTAGGTAGATCTCGCCGTCTTGGAGAGCCACCTGGAGATAGTTCCCGCCGAAATATCTCTAGTATTGTTGGGGTTGAGGGAGATAAGGAGTCGTCTCTGGGAGGAGCGCCTGGGGCGTGTGCGTTCCCAGTAGTACCTGAGACACCTGGAGGGGCAAAGGTCCATGTCTCCATCTTTTTCTCCCTTTCCCAAGATGTCAGAACTCCGGAAGGAACTTGAGAGAGACTGAGCCGTCCCTGTGGAAGGCGATATCTGTGGGGTCACCGCTGAGGGCGTGAATCTCACTTCGTCTTCTGGCCGAGGCCAGGGCGAGGAGAAAGGTGGTCTTAAAGGAGAGGAGGTCAAAAGGAATAGAAGCAATGGGTTCAAAAGGGGTTTTTCTGAGGGCATCGAGGACCGTAAAAAGGTCCCAAAGGGGAATGCGCCTAGGGGACTGAGCTTCCCGTAGAGCAACTCCTCTAGACACCTCTCTGAGGAGAAAGTCATTGTCAAAAGAAGGGCCCCCCAGTTGACGAATGGTAGTGCAGATAGCTGATCTGTAGTCCCAAATGGAGCCAGCCGACAGCTTAAGGGAAGAGGATAGGTGGGAGAGGAAATTTCCTATTTGGATGTTGGAGGGGCAGTAATGGGGAACAGAGTTATCTGAGCACCAGGTTATCCATCTCTCCCAACGGTAGTTGTAGAGGGATTCGGTGCTGGCTCTGCGAGATGCCGAGGCAAAGTCCCGTAATCCCTGAGAGGCCCCTGCCCCGGCTAGTGTGTCTAGGACGGACTGGGGTCTCTCCGAGTGGGGGGTAGATGCAGATGTTCGCAGTTGGGCTGGCATAGAAGCCACGCGTGTAGGCGAAGCATCTTGGGATTGGAGTGAGGAAGACCTGACCGGGGTTGTCTCAGCATGTCCCAGCGAGGGCTGAGCCGGAGGGGGGGAACGTGGGTGAGGGACTTGGGGTCCGGGAACCAAGACTGGGTCGGCCACCATGGCGTTACGAGGATCAGCCTGGGTCTTTCCAGCCTTGCCTTCCTGATCACCTTGTGTAGGATGGGGAAGGGGGGAAAGGCATACGCCAGTAGGCCCGTCCCGGGGAGGGATAGTGCGTCGACTGCATCCGCCTGGGGATCTGGAACGGGAGAGACGTACAGGGGCAGGTGATGGTTGAAGCTGGTGGCAAACAGGTCGATCATGGGCACAAACCAATGGTTGCGCGACACCAGCGAAGGAGGGCCTCTGTTCTGAGGGAGAGGCCTATGGAGCGGGCCTCTCCCCCTTTGTTGACATAGCAAGCTACCGACGTATTGTCCGTGAGGAGGAGAACAAGTCGGTGCGCGACCTTGTGCTGGAGTTGGAGAAGGGCTAGCCTGACCGCTTCCAGCTCCCACTCCCCGAGGCGTGACTGTCCTCCACGTGGGCCCCCCAGCCCAAGTTGGAGGCGTCTGTATAAAGTTCCAGTGGTTGGGTTGGGTTGGGAGGGAGATGGGGACCCCGGTGGAGAGAGTGGCTGGAGTGAGCCGCTCCTCCGTCGCCGAAATGAACCAGTGTCCGAGGGGAATGACCTGGTCCCAGCGGTCGGAGGTCTGTGACAAACGTCGGCGGAACTCCCTCTGAAGTTGGCGTTTGGGGACCCGCCGCAGGGGAATGAGGGGAGACAGGGACTCCATCATTCCTAGGAGGGAGGACAGGGTTCTGGCCGAGGTGTGGGGTGCCTGTGACAGGCAGGAGATGAGGTCCACTATGCGTGCAGGCCTCTCCGGGGTCTGCCCGACGAACCGTAGGAATCGTCTGTGGGCCGGGTGAATCAGGATCTGAAAAATAGGCGTCCTTCAGGTCTACGGATGTGGCCCAGTCGCGATGATGGATGGAGTCTCGGATCTGGGTGGGGGTCTCCATCTTGAACTTGGTGGGCCTGAGGAACTTGTTGAGGGGCGAAAGATCTAGAATGGGCCTCCATCCTCCCGAGGCTTTTGGGATCACAAAGAGTAGAAGCCGGGGTTTGGGTGGGAAATCTCCGAGATGGCCCCTCTTTTGAGGAGGTCTTGGACTTCCGTGCGAAGAGCTTCTGCTTTGGCGGGGGAGGGTTCGTTGGGGGAGGGAGGGGGAGATAGCATGAGGGGGGGGACGCTCGTGGGCCCAAGGAAGGCGAAACCCTTCCTGTAGCACCGCCACTATCCAGGGGTGAGGCGTATGCGTCTCCACTGGTGGGCATGCCGGGAGAGGCTGCCCGCCAGGGGGGGCGAGGGTCTGGGCTGGTGGGTGGGGGATAGGGCGAGGGGGGGTGCTACCTGATCTAAGTCCCCCTCGGGCTGTCTCCCTAGTCAGCTCCGGGAGCGTGACTGTTGGCCTAACCGAAAATTTTGCTGATGGGGTTTTGGCTTAGGCCTTGGGAGAAGATTAGGTCGCTTGGCGGGCCGTGCGGTGCGGGAAGGCGATTGTCTGGGATAGGGTCTGTGCCTGGGGAAGGAACGAAGTGGGGGTCTAGCAGGGCGTGGCGGTGGCCTGGGCGCAAAGGACACAGCCTGCTTGCGTTCCTCAACTGCTTGTGCTATGACGTCAGCCGAGTAGTCGCCAAAGAGCGACTGGACCTGGCCCGGGATGCATCGCAGGGCTGCCTTAAGCGTCGGGGAGAGAGAGGTCCGCGCCAGCACGGCCTCTCTCGCGACCAACAAGCAGTTGAAGTGGCTTCTGGCTGCGCTGTCCGCCGCAGCCGAAAGGTGATGCGAAATCCTGTTAACTAGGTGTCGCATGAAAGGATCGCTGAACAAGCGAGGGTCAGGCTCTTGGTGCGCCTCAGAGCCCGGGTCCCCCGGTACTGGGATGGCACCATCGTCCTCCGGCCATAGAGCCTCCGCTCGCTGAAGGGGCATGTCCAAGTAGGTGTGTCCCGCCGTGGTGTGGAGGATGCCCATCCTGGCTACTCGGACCCATTCCTTTAGGTTCTTAAAGGAGATGGCGCCGGAAGTAGGGGGGGGCAGGTGGGGGATCAACCGACGGTCCGACTGGGAAATGCCCATCTCCCTGGTCACGGGATTGTCCGTAAACAAGGAGGCGACTGAGGGGTTCTTGGGTAGATTGGTCTAGATCTCTGGGCCGGGGGAGAGGGAGAGAAATTCGTCAGCGGGTGCGGCCTCCCTCCTAACGAGGTCTGGTCGCCACCGTTCTATCGTGCGGACATCGTACAATGAGGTGGGGGCTAGCTCCTCGTCATCGTCCGCCTCAGGGAGGTACTGGTCCTGAGAGGGTTCATAGCACCCGTCTTCAGGAGGTAAGTCGAGGGGTGCCTGTAGTGTGTCCCCGGTGGCCCTATAATCGGCGGCCGGGACATCGTCCTGCCGATAGGACAGCGCCCGAGGAGGGAGACCAAGGTCGACCCAGGTAAGTGAGGCCGGGTGCCACATTCGACCATGTAGCTGGTCGTGCTGGGTGTTGGCGTTAAGCCACTGGTCTCTCTCGGGGGCATAGAGCCACCGGTCCCCGGGGAGGTAAACGGGCTGTGGCGGCCCTGGGGAAAAACCATGGTAGGTAGGCCGCACTCAAGGTCTGACCAGCGCGTTGGGCGAATGCGTAGGTCAGACATCCGCCGAGTCGTAGCCACGAGACCCTCTTCTTCTTGTAGGCAGAAAGTCCCCGGGGACCCGGGTAACCTGAATCACTGTTGGGGGGGGGCTTGAGAGGCCGTGGCCTGTCGTCCCCGTCCAGGTCCGTGCACTGCACCATACACGTCCTTGGAATGGGCCTGGGAGGGCCATAATGGTATGGAGGAGGATGCGGAAGTCGAGCCCCCAACCCGCGAAAGTGCGGATTGGTCAGGATGCGGTCCCGTGTTCCTCCCCCTGGAGGAATATGTCAGGTTACCCTTGGTCCCGCTGGTAGATCCTCCCCCCGGAGGAGCGGGACCGCGGACGTTGCCCAAATGGGGATCCGAAAGGTCGGTTCCCCAACGTCCAATACCCCTAGGGAAGAAGGTGACGTTCGATCGGGGTAGGTCGACCGTCCTTGTGCATGGGCACGGCCGGGCCCATGGCGCGGCGTGCCCGCACGCCCAGGATTATGGACACCACCGAGGTCGTGCGTCGGGGTGACCATAAGGCTGCTTCCGGAGTCGAAGCGCTCCTCGAGCTCAGGTGTTGGCTGCACCTGTGCCCGGTGGGGCCGAGCGCTATGAGTGCACGTATCAATTTGGGGGGAAAAAGAGATACGTGACTCATCAAGGCGAGTGACGGATGGTGATTCCATCCCAGATCCGTCACCCGTGCTGGTCCGCGGCTCGGCAAGGTGCCCCGGGGGCCGAGATTCGCGTGACTCAGCATGATAGTTAGAAGTCTCCGAGCGAGTCCGTAGGCTAGAGGGCAAGCTGGCCGATGGAGAAGGGGTGGGGGAGGGCGAATTCCGTTGGCTAGTCTTTGCTCGGCCGGGCCCCTTGAGGGGAGCCTTGCCATTAGACTTTCTGGGCAGCACCTTGAGGGGAGCTTTGCCCTTAGACTAGCAGGCAGATCAAATGAAAGGCATTTTGAAATGGTGGCCGCTTGCCCATCAGCCTTGGGACGCCGCGGTCGTGCGTCCGTCGGTTTGGTAGACGAGGAAGATCACGCGTCCCTTCCGCGGAGAAGTCGTCTCTGTCTACCCGAACCGTACGTTCATCAGTGCGAACGGATTGCTCCGAGATGGAATCGACCCGCGGGTTCTCCGGGAAATTGAGCGAACTCCGAGCAGTGGAGTGGCTCGACCCGGCGGTGTCCTTCACCATGTTGGGCACAGGTGGATAGAGCAAACCCGGAACACACGACCGCAAAGAGGAGACAAGGTGGCCGATCGAGAAAATCAATTAATCTCGATCGTCCGTGTGGTGTCGTGCAAAGTGCTCGAGAGATCGACTGAAAACTCGAACTACCCGTACACGCCACCGGTCGTGTGACTGGTATGGCTATTAATAGCAATCTCTACACGTGGAGTATCACTGTGTATAGGTGTGATAGTTCTTGGGCACTAAATCTTAATAAGCAGATCAGTGTCACACACCCTTACTCGAACACGTTCTACCTGTGAAGGGTAAAGAGTACAGGTGTGATAGTTATTGAGCCCTAAACCTTAATAAGCGGAACCAGCACAAAATGCGTGCTGAACCCGAGGCTCGGCAATATGGTGGGGGAACACGACCGGCGAGCGGTGCCGACGATCGCGAGTAACAAAGTCGCGAGAGTGCCGGTAAAAGAGACAAATCTTTAATAAATACGCTCCCGAGAGTGCCGGTAAAAGAGACAAATCTTTTAATAAATACGCTCCCACCAAGAGCCTCACACGGCAAAAATACTCAGGGTCTAGTGCAAGCCGGAACCAGCACAAAATGCGTGCTGAACCCGAGGCTCGGCAATATGGTGGGGGAACACGACCGGCGAGCGGTGCCGACGATCGCGAGTAACAAAGTCGCGGGAGTGCCGGTAAAAGAGACAAATCTTTTAATAAATACGCTCCCGAGAGTGCCGGTAAAAGAGACAAATCTTTTGATAAATACGCTCCCACCAAGAGCCTCACATTTGCAAGCCACAACTGAATCAAGTATAGAACAAAACACAGCAAAGTTAACACAAAGGCAAGTATAGGCGAGACAGAGCACAAGACTTATCTTGCTTTGACGGCAGGCCGAAGATGAATGACTTATAGGAAGTTGACACTGGCTTCTTCCGGGGCCGGAAGTGGGGTGACATCACGTGACTGTCTTATGACTGCATTGGCCACGGAAAAAATTCGGCCTGACAGAGCTGGCTAACTGCCGTTGAATGCTATGGTCTGACATGGTAAAGTATATGACGCCAAACACGATGCATTTCGACCTCTCAGGTCTTCTTCAGGCAAGATACAAAACACTCAGGACAACGAAAATGAACGAGCAATCACTTATCTTCATTCATTCAACGCCCATCTTTGCCCTGAAGTGAATGAAGCTAACCGATTGCTTGTTCATTTTCGTTGTCCTGAGTGTTTTGTATCTTGCCTGAAGAAGACCTAAGAGGTCGAAATGCGTTGTGTTTTGTCTTGTGATTCGTTTGTCTATGTTTTCTTGGCGGTTCCCTATTAATAACATTTAAAATTTGTTTAGATTTCCGCCTGCAGTCACCTCACTTTGCAGCTAGGAAAGACAAAGTTACAATCAACTAGTGAGGCTAAACCCTTACTGACTTCAGCTGACTGTAGAGTTGGTTGGAGAGTTTCTAAAAACACATCACAAGGGAACCTGCGTTCAAATCCTTTCTCTTGGTGTGCCTGACAAAGTTTTGCCTTCCAAAAAGACACTGCAAAGTGCCATTTTTGATTCTCACATCTCCTTCCCACTTGGTTCACATCCTGACATCTTAGACTTTCTCCCCAAAAGGGTACATACAGTATGCTGTATTTGTCAGTTTCTGTGCACCATCTATAAATCAATCATGTGCTTATATAACAATTATTTTCTTATGTTCATACACACATATATTACAAAATGTCTAAGTTTCTTCAATACACACACAAAATGTTTCAACGTCATAGTTCCTTTGGCATGCACTTGTCCATACACTGTTCTAGTGTTACGTACCTCATTCTGCATGCACACACAATACGTAAATATATGTCACAAGTACTTTGCCATGTACCTGTGAACAAACTGCTTTGCAAGATATCAATTACATATTCACATACATCTGTTATGTACTTGTATATATACACATATATTCACAACTCTTATGCAACACACCTGTGATCATTCTCAGATAATTTCTTGTGTATCTCTGCACAAATCTATCTTCAGCACATATTTGTCAATATACATGTGTTTAGATCATGATTTCTTCATCTTGTGTATGTGTGTGCCCACATGTTCACCTTTACATCAATTCTTTGACAAATGTCATTCCCATTGCATACATATCTCTCTCTCTCACACCTTGTTAGTCTCATCCATCTGTCCACGCACATATCCTTTCATCACACCTCTTAACACACTCCCTGTACTGTACATAGACTAGTCCCCTTAAATGAAGCCGCCTTCTAGGATCTAAACCTGAACTTCATAAAACTAATTCCTTGTAGTTTAACCTTCCCTACCAGAATACTGCTAGATGAGTGAAAGTCTGCCTGCCTACACCACAGTGGAAAAATGAACTTTGAATTACAGACAATCTCAGAAAACCAGAAATTTTTGCTGCCTGTTTATTTAAAGATGGCTCAGAAATGACAAAAAATGTGCCACTTTCAACCACAAGTCAGACTGAAAACTGAATCAGAGGAAATCTAAAGCCACATAACTAAATATCCTTTTCATATCTTTCACAGCATTAAGTATATGATCCCTACACTGTTGGTAGCAACTTCTTTGAATAATATTGTACATGGCAGCTTCTATGCTTACCTTGTGTTCAGATGTCCTTGACATGAAATTGTTGGGTCACTCACTTATCAAACAAACTTGCCAGCCCCTAACCAAAACTTCAATCCATTCAAAATCATTATAAGTACTGGCAAAAATTCTTGTTAAAATTGCCCTAACTGGTTTAGCTTCATTTGCCTTGGCCAATGATTTCAATCCATTCTTTGCAGAGCTGAAACACTTTTTAACTGGCTTAGCTGAATCATGTGACTAAGAACCAGTACTGCAATACTTTTAAGATTGATAAGTTCCCATTTATTACAATGAGATAGAGAAAAAAGAAGAAAATCAGCACACACACACACACACACACACACACACACACACACACACACACACACACCACACACACACACACACAACCCAGACAGAAGAAACAATAAACACCTACACCATCATGTTGAACTTGTCTTGGTTGGACTGCAAATGGACACAGATACACTGTCTGAAACACAAAGACATAAATAAGGTGAAAATCAATATTACACTTGATTTACACAGTATGTTTCTTGTTTGTTTGATAGCTTTTAATTTACAAAACATCTTTTCTTAAAAAACAACAACAAAAAAACATGACAACTAAACACAAACCTGTTGCACTACTAAATGCTCTTGTCAGCAAAACATTTAAATGGAATTATAACTGTAAAGACATTTAATTTTCCTGTCTCTGGCATTTTGTCTCTTGTACAATTAGACCCCCCTAAATGTCATCATCTTAACATCCTGTAATTAAACAACTCTGCAAAACTGAATAAAAATCTGCCCAACTGTCTCTTAATTTACTTACACACACACACACACACACACAAAGAAGCGGCAGAAAAAATCAAAAAACAAAAACCAGTCAAGTCCTTCCTCCTAAAAGCCTGTCTGTATAATTTCTTCTCCATTCACTGGGGTGTGAGGTGTTAAAACCACACCGTCTCTGCCAGCCAGCATTCAGAGAATTGTACCTATCTCCTCTCTTTTGCTTCAAAACCTTCTCTATCTTCAGAGGAACAGACAGCCATCGACAGCTGGGAGGTGGACTGGGGCAGTGTGTTCAGGTGATGGCATGACTCACACTCGGTTGTCAGTATGGTACCTACACTGAATCATGCTCTTTGCAGAGCAAGCAAAACAGCATCTGTCCTTTGCCAGGAAAGGAAAACGACTGAGTAAAATAGTTCACCGTCACATGTGCAAGTTCATCAGGGGAAATCACTCAGAGGAATTGAAGGAGTGATACAGTCATAGTAACACAGGCTTAATTTTGCCACCTTCCTTAGGCATTTTTCTTTTTCATCCCCCTCCTTGATATCAGCTTCTCCATGCCAAATGCGACAATGGCACTTGTCTGGACAGGTGAGTATGGGAAACAGCGTCACCAACATTTAAACACCATCCATTCTACACACATTGTTTCCGCAAAAACTATATCCCCACGGTTTGTACTAAAAAATAAGCACAAACTTTATATTCTTTTTAGAGAACGTTAAGACCCAATGGGACTAAATTTCCACATTCAGTATATACCAAGGACAGCTTATCAGTCACGCTGACAATTAACACTTACATCTAACCTAACCTTTATGTTTCAGAGTAGAGGCTACCAGTTTTGCTCAATGAAAGAAGAATTCATTCATCACAAGCTACTGCAGGTAATATCAATTTCTTATCTCAAGATAACTAAACAGTTCCAGAAGTTGATCTTAAAATCCATGTTGAAAACAGAATTTAAATCCAATCGCCACAAATTCTTTTTTGTTTGTGTTTCTTTTTGAGGAGACAACATCACATTTCAAAACTTTTTACAAAACCAGATCAATTTTACCTTTAATGACCACACAAACCCTGACAGTACTTTCACAAAAATACCAACAATAAAAGAAAGCAGTTAAAACTCACGATATGAGGAACTCTCCAATTGCTCATGTGTGTACCACTCAGGCATGTTGAGTTTGATGCGGAATCGCTCACCCAAGAAGTGCAGCATGTGTGTGCGTGTGAACAGCTGCTCACCCATCATTTCATGTAACATGGAGGTCACACTCCTGCCGACAAAGCCAAGTGAATCAAAAACACATTTCCATAATAAAATAATCTTTGAAAGCATACTCAATACTGAGGCATACAAGCATGCATGCGCTTACACACACACACACACACACACACACACACACACACACACACACTCTCTCACTCTCTCACACAAACATTCACATTTCATCATCATCATAATTATAACCATTATCTAACACACACACATTACCACACACACACACACCCACACACACACCCATACACACACAAACACACGCAAGCAAATACATGCAAACAAAGTGAACAAGTGATTCTTCTTCAGCACATATTTTCAACTTCCTGTCACTGACACCCTGTCACCAAGGTCAAATAACAGTGATTGACCCCTAGACCATCACTGATAAGTACACTCATCAGTGAATTCTCCCATATGATGGGATGGGGTGGGCAAATCAGGTTACTATGTAACACTGCAGACCTGTTTACCCCAAATTTGTGTACCTGTAATATCTCGACAAAAACCTGTAATTTGAAAAAAAACAAAAAAACATTATCTTCATAATCGCAATACTTTGAAGATTTGGAAGAGCCAGCCATTGGAGCATAAGACTGTTTCGTCGCCATCTTTGACAAGGTAAAAGACACAAGGCACACTGGGAAATGTCTGTTTACTGCTTTTGACCGAAACGGTAGCAGACGAAACTTCGCATTAACAATTTTCTTTCTTTGATTTTTTCCCCATAATTTGGGGAGGGGGGGTAATTCCCATAATGTCGATTTTTTCCGCAAAAATTACGGCAAAATCATAAGGATAAACGGGTCTGAACACTGTTTTGTCTTGTTTCACACACAGCTCTCTCTCATAAAAAAAAAAAAAAACCAGCAAAAATCCTGCAAGAACATCTCCTCTTCCCTCCCCCACCCATCCGCCTTCCCTCTGCCTCCCTCCACCTTGAAAAACTGGGAAAGTGTCCGTTCTCCTTATCTTTCTCCTTTCCTCCCTTGCGCTTTGCTGATTTTCCATGGTCCACTACTGCTCACACAACTCCACTATCAATCGCACACTTCCAGGCAACGAAAAGAACAGCTTGCCTTCCCTGCTTCCTCCAACTGGCAACATCACTTGGTGTATTATCCACTTTTCAGTCCAGCCAAGACCACAACAACATACCTGAACAGCTTTTGTCAGTCTCTTTCTCTTTTGCAGTGTCTTGCCAACCCACGATATCAGACTGTGACATTTTTTGTCATGTTTTCCTAGAGGAAAGAACTCACACAGACACACACAAGTGTGTGCACCCGTATGCACATGCACACACACACACACACACACACACACACACACACACACACACACACACGCAAGCACACACACACACACACACACACACATACACACACACATACACACACACACACACACACACACACACACACACACACACCACACACACATATCCTACCCTCTAAAAAAGGAATCGTCTCCTCTTCCCCTGGTTAGTTGATCCATAATGTACTTGTCTGACACATCCATCAGACCCTGTGGGGAGTTCAAGAAAAAAATGTTTTAAATCTGTTAGGTCTCTCATTACAAGAAGATTAATGCCATCAGTGATTGCTGCAAAGCGGAATGCTAAATAAATTCTGTTTAGGTCTTGTAAAATAAACATTTGACAAATATAATACGTAAGCATCCAACAATATGAAACACATACACTATGACACAAAAGTCACTCACAATATCAATATTGGAAGATTCACACTGCAAACAAATAACTGAAAAAGTGAATAAACTGATACATCATTTTCTTTTTTCTTTTTTTCATTTCAAGTCTACAGTGAGTCATTCTCTCTTCCACTCTTCACATCTTATCAGGGTTTTTTCTCTGCTTTCACTCTTCCATTTTTGTCTTCTTTCAAAATTCTTCAACAAACTGAAGGAGCTTTAAATTGTTATACACATATGGCGTATGTATTCAATGTCAAGCTCTGTGTGATTGTGTGTGTGTGTGTGTGTGTGTGTGTGTGTGTGTGTGTGTGTGTGTGTGTGTGTGTGCGTGCGTGCGTGCGTGCGTGCGTACGCAGGTGCAACAAGGTTCCTAAAGATTTTCTATTGGTGACACTCTTGAAGTGACCTTTTTTTTTCCTCATACTTAACTGCCTAAATAAGTGTCTTAATGCCTGATGGCAAGAACATCATCCCAGATAATCAGGACATCCCAACAATATGGGAGAGAAGGATGCTAAATCCAACCCTCAACAATGCCTCAATATTCAGACTCCCTGAGTGACTTCCCTTGGTTTTCACATCACTTCTACTAAGTGAACTGTGCATCAGTTTTCTTTCCTCAACATTTACTCCATATTCATGTCTAAGGCAAGGTCATATGCATGTCTTCAACGCTGGAAAGGTCATGGAGACTGCAGAGGAATGGACTTTATGACATCGTTCAGAGAGGGACCTTCACTCATTCCGGCTTACTGATTTTTGTAATCGATGAGATGCCAAGCAGGTTGTGTCATGCATTAGGTTGTGCCAGAACAGGTGCTACTGAACACCACTGAAGGGACTTGGCAGCAGTAGCAGGAAAGAGGGTTCATAACAACCTGATAGTTATGGGTTACTTTCACAAACAGCCAACCTGAGCATGGCAGTGTATGCACTAGCGGGAATGAGAGCTACAGGTATATTACCACTGAGAAGAAACAGAAAATAAGAAAACAAAACAGAAGAAAAAGATATCAGGGATTTTATCTCCCAAGCACATGTTCATCATTCTATTACATCTAATAACACTTAAAAAAAAAAAAAAGGAAAAGACAGCTTGATGAGATTCATGCAAACACCCAAGCTCACTGACCTTGAGCACCATAACAAGAGGTATGTAGTAGAGCTGCTTGTTGTAGGCAAAGCACACCTTGATATGCCCTGTCTGTACGTAATGCAGCGTCATGTTCTGTGGAAAACACACAAAACAGAGTTACACTTCCTCAGTAGAGCTGTTTGTTGTGGGTAAAGCACACCTCGACATACCCTGTCTGTGGGTAGTGCAAGGTCAGGTTCTGTGGAACATGCACAAAACAACTTTACCCTAAAACTGTTTGTGGGAACAAAACATGCCTCCAAACTAACTTGACAGTCAAGCTGTTTTTTGCAGGAAAATACACTGAATAAAACACTAAACTGGATTTTTCCAGTTGATGAATCAGACAGCTGCAGAACTCTGTCCCCACAAGTGGTTTAAGCTCACAACCTTGAGCTCCACGCAAACCATTCAACTTTAGGCTTAGTGGGTAAGGGGGAAAAACAAAAACAAAACAAAACAAAATCAGAGATCACTGCTCGACTGTGGCTACTTCAGCACAACACTTTCACTGTAAGCAACACAGCATGTAAACAACACAGCATAGATCCTGATGCTCAGATTCATATTCCATGCTCTAAACCTAGCAGTTCATTGGCCTGGTTATGGTATGTTGAACACGAGTGATATTTTAATAGAATGTGTTTTGTTAGGACACAAAACTGTAAACTAAGCCAAGCCAATAGACTGCACTGGTCTATGCTGGTCATGACTTAATGCCAAGCAGTATTGTACATTCCATGTTTCTGCCACACTGTCAAAGTGCTCAACATCGGTGTTATTAGCTGTGGTGGGCGAAAGGCACAAAAGAACCTCTGTCTGTTCTTTCTTACTTAATTTCAGCTTTTAAATCCTTCACTACATAATAATTATATCAGCAGAGTCAGCCTTCCCCTGTGCATGCATACTGTGCATGGTTGTACAGCCACAGCCTGCATAGCTTGTTTGGAAATTTGCTAATTTTTGCATTTCTGTGCTTGATCTTCAACATACTTTTCAGTCAACATTTGTAGGTTGACAAATTCAGTGTCTAGTACCTTAAATCATTTATGGAGCCCAAGGACAAGCAGTATGTTGTGAACAAAGCAAATCACTGGAGCTTACAGGCAGGCGTTATATAGGGAAAATCTCAACAAAACTATGAACTGTGCATCGTATCACCAGCATATTCCAGTACTTCTAGTACTGCCACCAACACACTGGCTGTCAATCATCAGCTGCATCACAGGGTCACTATGACTATCATGTATTGCCTGATTCCAATGAAAGTTAAAAGAAAAACGTGTTCACTGGTATGTGCATGCAGTCTGCACATCTTTTCTGCATGAGTGAGCAGACAATGGGATGATGACCATGCTGGAGCAGACAAACACAAAACGTGCTGTAGTCTGTGCTCTGTACCCTGAACTGAGACGCACAGAGGGAATGATTGAGGCTCTGAGCGGTGTAAACACCGACATAGCATTTAAAATTGCCAAAGTTACAAATTATCTCCCTTGGTTAGATAGCAGAAGACAATCAGGGATCACAACAATGTTGTAATAATTTGTTTTTAAATAATTTTTCATCAACCTGAACGCAGAAAAATCAAACTGCCATCTTTTTTGCCACACTAAAAATTCTTGGAGCCGATGGCTTGATTTTCAAAGGTTTTCAAGGAGGTTTGGTCAACAGAACCACATTTTATTGATTTTCAAGGGTTTTCAAGGATTCAAGGAGTTTCAAGGAGCGTACAAACCCTGAAACGTGCACTTCCATACCCACTAAATATCTCAATACTCATTCGCAATGATACTGCATGCATACTCACCTCCAGCTCTCTATGTCCCCCTGATCCTTCCTACCCTGACCTTCCCTCTTACCGCACATATACACTTATACATGCATACGCATATGTGCATACACTGACAAATACTGAAGCATATGAAACATAAAATCCTCAACCCTACCTGAAAACCATCTTCTCACTCAAAAATAAGTGTATGTGAAACACACACACACACACACACACGCACACACTCACACACACACACACACACACGCACACACTCACACACATACACATATACGCGCTACGCCTGCATGTTCACTGAACATCCCAACTCTCAACCGTACCACATTCATTCCTCCACCTCTTCTTGTTTCTCTCCCCCTTTCCCTCTAATGCCTTTCCCCCCACTTGCCTCCCTTCCAGGGTTCCCACAGATGTGACCAAACAAAATTCCATACTTTTTCCATACTTTTTCCAGGGCTTTTCATAATTTTTCCAGACCCCAGAATGTGTGTGTGCGTGCACCGTTTTGTCTGAAAGCTGCATCATTTCTTGATGTTTCTTGCCTGCCGCGTGGCTTTTCAGAGCAGCTTCGCCCATGTTCCTGATGTCGAAGTCTTTCTTGCACAGCAGGCGCCGTGCTTTTGTCTTGCATCCATCGGAAGCAGGAGCAATCCATTTGCAATAATTTGTATTGTCTATCCAGGCTAGGCTAAAAACACATTCTCCCATGTTTTCTGTAATACTTCGACGCTATTTTCCCTCGCAGCACTGTTGACTCGAAAGGAAGTTAAGCAATGGTACCAACTGTGCATGCGCAACGCTTTTCACAGTAAAGGGGAGCTACTCTGCAGAATAAAATGTAGTCTGCTAAACCTCCGGCCAGAGGAAATCTGAAAACCGCGATCATTGTGCGTGATTTAATTTCTGTTTTTATTCCTGTTTCAATGTTTTTGTAAAGAAACTTAAAGTGAAATTCGACATCATGAAAAAGTTTGCACAGCTTTCATAAAATTCCAAGACTTTTCCAGCCCTGGAAATGATTTTTTTCATTTTTCCATACTTTTTCCAGACTTCCAGGACTGTACGAACCCTGCTCCCTTCCTGCCCCCTCCCCCACCTCCCCTCCCACAGGCTCCACCCACTCACAATGGCACTTTCATCTGGCCGCACACAGCGCATGGTCAGACCATACTCGGAGTAATTTTCCCCTCGATTTTTCCACGATGCTCTCTTCACACACAGTGGCTGCACACAATCAACAATGGATGTTTGAACTAAGAGACTTACATTTTTTTTCTTCAGTTCTGTTGTTTGTCTGTTGTTGTTGTTGTTGTTTTTAGCAATTATGTTGATTCAGTAAAATCAGTTCAGCCATGTCTTCATCAGCATATGAAATACTTTTTTTTTTTTAAATCACAATGTACCTTAGACACATCCTTACAGATGGAATGAACTGGGCATTTCATACAACGCTTGCTTGCACTTAACTACTTCAAACACATCAACAGCATCAAATAAGTAATACTGAATAGTCAAGCTTACCAAGATGTCCAGGAACTAATGAAGAGTTATCACAATCATTAGCAAAGTAATAAGCTTTACAATGAGTAAAAAGAGTAGAACAACGTGGAGAAGGGAAACAAAGAAGTGCCACACATCTTTTTCCAAGCAAATCTCATGCATGACCGACAAATTTGCAGGTTCTCTCACATGATCCAGAATTCCGTCAGGACTCTGGGAGACAAAACCTAGGTTCTGACACAAAATGAACGGGAATGGATTGTACTAACTGGGTAGCGTCAGTGTAAAACTGTTTTGAACTGCTAAAGCGGCTGACACACGAGCCTCCTCGCCCGTATGCTTTGGAAGCACCGGTCGAACCCGATCCCAAACGTAGCGTCTGTCATAGTAAATGTACATCTGAAACGGACTTCGGCATCCAGTTGAACCCGACCGTTCGAGATACACCGTTTCTATTCGAAACGGACAGTTAGTATCCTCCAACCAATCAACGCTCAGCATTGAGCCAACACCCATGACAAAGGAAAAATGGCGTCGTCCAGCAAGGCGGTCAGACTGTCCGATTCGGAGACCAAACATTTGATTGAATCGTACCAAGGCCATGATGTGCTTTGGAATGTCAACTCATAAAATTATAAGAATCTAAATATTCCAGAAAAAGCTTCGTATTCAATTGTACAGTCCTTTGAAGCGGCATGTGGGATTAAACTCGAAGGTTTTAAAACTATCGTGAAGCACTCCATCCGTTCGACACTGACTGGTCGGACCACACAGGTTCAAACGTTCCGTCTCAACTGTACGGACGAAAAGGCTCGTGTGTCAGCAGCTTAACACCTAACAGTACCCACTGCGCTGTAGTGTTACTAAGTGTGCAATATCCTCAACATGAACACACAGAGGAATAACTGTCATCTCATTATTTCTTCTTTTTTTTTTGTAACTCATATTTGGATACACATAAGTATATGGGGACCACAACTGACAAAATGCACACACAGGTGTTGGGAGCTCAGCCACCAGGACACGCAAGTACCTGTTGGAACTGCTATTCAAATGAGCAGCCCAAGGTGTGTACCAGTCACACACTTAGGCCATCTATGCCACTGGAACCACATATTGGCAGAAAGTGCTGGATTCAGAGCAAAACTGAATCTGACAGTCCTGTTTTTACACAAGCAGTACCAGCAAGAATTTCAAAGAAATAGTTGATTTACTTGGAAATACTAGTACAAAAGTCATCGAAGTAATTTATCATGACATTCATTCTGATATAAATGTGTTTCAGCAAGAAATGCTTTCACAATCAATATTGATGAAGCAGACCTGGCTGAGTTGAAAGTCTCTGTCAGTTGCCGATCTTTATTTTTTGCTGGACTGTTTCTGTTTTATTTTCCTTTAATTCTTTGTGTTTTATTTCAGCTCTGGTAATATGTGAAGCTGAAGTATGTGCAGAATGGGAACCTTTCTTGAATAAACATGGCATTTTTTGTGTTACTAGTTTCCAACTCACTACAACAAAAAAATGTAACACAAGTTTTATATTTGGGCTCAAATTAAAAGCTTTGTTTTTCAAATGCATGGAAAAGGATTTATTTGCATTTTCTCAGCATATGTTCCCATTACAAGAAAAAAAACAACAACCAGCCCTTCACTCAGAGCAAGTTAACTGTTTACAGGACAATGTTATTTTCATTGGCCAATTTCAGCGTTCAGTAATGATACTGCTTTATTTTGCATGAAATGGTAAATTATGTACATGATTCCAAAGAAAAAAAAAGTGACCCAAATCATACATAGCACAAAGTCACTCATAAAAGAACAAAGACATGCACACAACATTTTTTTGTTTTTACTGGAACCCTAAATCAGTGACAGTCTCTCAAAACTCCCAGTTCTCACATTGAAAATTGAACTGCTCCATCTAGGCTGAAAATGATTAACTTGGCACAGCACAGTACTTAGACAAACATGGGTGAAGAGAAAATCAATACTCACATAATTCCTGCGAGGAAGAATGATCATTCTGATCACTTTCTCCTGTCCATTGATGATTAGTACCCTCCCATCTCCTGGAAACAGACAATCTCTAATATTTCTCACTGGGATGGCTGCACCTAACTCACAGACTTCCCTAACCTTATACTGCAGGGTTTCTACAGACTCCCAAGAACAAAATTCAAGGTGTTTTCAAGGAGTTTTCATGAAGATTTTTTAAAATTCAAGGTTTCAATACAAGCATAAAAATTGACGAGGCTACAAATTATCTCCCTTGGTTAAATAGCAGACGACAATCTGGGATCATATGACAATGTTGTAAGAATCTGTTTTTAGGTCATTTTCAATCAACCTGAACGTAGAAAAATCAAACTGCCATTTTTTTTCCACATTAAAATTTTTTGGAGCCAATGGCTTGATTTTCAAAGGTTTTCAAGGTTTGGTCAACAGAACCACATTTTATTGGTTTTCAAGGGTTATGAAGGCCTTGAAATTCACTCTCAGAATTCAAGGAGTTTTAAGGAGTTTCAAGGAGCGTACAAACCCTGTATTGAAATAGATCATACAACACTGACAGGGCAAATACGTTACCTCCTGATCTATAATAGAAACAAAAAGAAGAAGCGCAAGTTGTGCACACATCACATGTTTTAGCTCTTTATATCATATAATCTGTAGTGATTCAGCAACATTTTAATATGTTACCCAGAGCATAGATTAACGGTGAGCCTGGCAGGATTTCTTATAAAGGAAACATGATGATCTCTGCAAATGCTGGACAACAAAGTTGTACGAAGTGACAACAGCAGTATCAGCATAAATTTGATGGAAATCGCAGACCTCTTTTTTTCCTTTTTTATCACACTTAGTTTGTGACAAAATCAACTATGTAATTTACGGCAACTTTTGAATAGAAATAAATCTATGTTTGGAAAAAAAAACCTTTAGAGATCAACAGTCATGAAGTTGACTAGGAAGTGTCGAAAACTATGTCAATTACTAACCAAGTTGCATGGAATCCAAGTGAAATGGCAACTGATGGAGAAAACAAACCAACAAAAAATGACTTCCTGATCAATATCGAACAAGCTGACTGGTAGAGTTGAAAATCTTTGTCAGTTGCTGATGTTTCACTTTGCATCAATGTGAAAGTGAAAATGCAGACCAACAACAAAAGGTCATCACATTTCAAACACGAAATCTCAGTCATGGAAAAATCCTGAAATAGGCCACTCTTGCCTGTAGTAACTACTGGGATACGAGCCAAGAACAAAAGTATCGGCTTATGGCCTGGAAACTACAATACTGATTCCCATAGGACATGATTTACTGGTTCTCACCTAACAGATCTTAATAGATGAGCCTACGAGGAGAAACTAACTTACCTCTGCCTCTTCCCCATGTTGGATCAGTTCCTTGGGACTCAACTTGTGCAGATGGCAAGCCTCCGACTGATGCCCACATCCATGTCACCACCAGCATCATCACCATTACACAGACACAACATGATTCAGTATCAAACATTAACATCAGTATCAAAAAGTAAACTAAACAACATTATTGAAACTGCACTTTATCGACTCAAAATCACAAGCCCCTCTCCCAACATCCATCCCATCCTGAACCTACCTCTATACTCCATATCCAACCCCTCCATGTCATCCTGACCTGCATCCTCCCCCTCCACCCCCATTTCCCATTCCACACCCAATCCTTCCACATCATCCTGTCCTGCATCCACCTCCCCACTCCATTCCCACCCCCTCCACACCATCCTGTCCTGCACCGACCTCCCCACTCCATTCCCACCCCCTCCACACCATCCTGTCCTGCACCGACCTCCCCACTCCATTCCCACCCCCTCCACACCATCCTGTCCTGCACCGACCTCCCCACTCCATTCCCACCCCCTCCACACCATCCTGTCCTGCACCGACCTCCCCACTCCATTCCCACCCCCTCCACACCATCCTGTCCTGCACCGACCTCCCCACTCCATTCCCACCCCCTCCACAACATCCTGTCCTGCACCGACCTCCCCACTCCATTCCCACCCCCTCTACAACATCCTGGGAGGGAGTAAAACAGTCAGTACATTCAATAACATTCCCTGACCTTTCACTGAAATTTTCATTTCCATCACTTTCCAGTAACCAGGAAATGTTTTCAGGGATTTCCTGACTTTTTCCAGTTTTCGCTGACCAGTGCAAGCTGAACATGAGTCACATAATGTACACCTGGGATTACAGACTGACAAGCATGCCGCGCCAGTCCGGCCAGCTACATGAGAGAGAAGAATGCCAGACTAGTCAGTGTTTGAAGGAATCAGACATCAAAACCAAAGTCACCAAGACTTTACTTTCAAAATCTACTCCAGCTATCACGCAATGCACCACAACCAAGAGAAAAACAACACATGACACGAAATCATTATCAAATGTGCCAGTCAGCTTAATTCCTGCATAGTCAGCACCTCATAATTGAAAATAATCAGTCCCAATTATCTGCTTCAATTTTAACATGCCCCAAACATTCTCATCAATATTTTCATCACAAAAATCTGCCTCAGCCTTTATGATTTCGCTTGCACAGAGAGATTTAAGGTTAAGGTAAGGTTATCCATCCAATCTAACATCAAAGACGCAACAGCAAGATCCAAACTGTTACGTTGTTGTGGTAGAAAGCAACAAATGAAAAAGATGAAGAAGGGCAAATGAAGACACTGATAGCAGACGAGAACTGGTGCTTTCTATGTGGTATGGCTGTTGGCAACACTAATATCCCATCCCAGCATGTTTTACACATGACATGGCAGACCAGGTTCTTGTTTCTTGTTGCAAAACTTTACCATCAATTTCAAGTGACCACATTATCTGTGGTCTTTAAAGGGAAGTAACAGATCTTGGCCAATAGTGTAACTCACCTTCACCATGATGGGAATCTGTCCAGCACTTTTCTCGAGAGAGCCTTCCACTGTGCCGCCCGTCCATCCCAGCTGTACCATCACTTCCCCATGGTAACTGCTGCGTCGCTCACGGCACTGATACAAACAACTCTTTCTTGTACTCTTACACTGATAGCTACTTGTGGATTGCTAGTGCTGAAACTGCACTGAAATGCAGCTGGATATGGCTGTGAATGAGAAACTAGAAGAAGCAGTATTGGAGTATGCCACAGTTAGGACGCAGAAGATGAGATAGCAATCCCCATTCCTGTCCACACTCCGCCCTTTCCCCCACCCCTACCCCAAAATATGTTTGTCATTGTAGATTCTCTCAACCATTTTCCCTCTAAGCTGGTTTTGTAAAGGTCAGTAATATAAATCTACTGCGAATGTTATTCTTAATTAGATAATACCGTACTTATGTACCTGTATGCATGAAAGTGTGCATGCATATGTGCATACAAATGTGTGTGTGTGTGTGTGTGTGTGTGCTGGTGTATGTAAAACAGGACACTAAGAATCCAAGATGATTCAGAATCTTCCAAGGAAAACCAAAATATTCCAATTTTTTCTTGGCATGGTCAGAGTTCTGACTCTTAACCGTTACTCTGATTATTTAACATACTAATAAGTATGCTGTCTGGTGAATTAATAGAAGGAAAGTAATAAGTATGCTGTCTGGTGAATTAATAGAAGGAAAGTTTGAAAAAAAAAAGTTACATATGTATAATGTGCATAACTTTTCAACGATTAGTATTTGAACATAACATGCAGAATAAAAATTATTAGTAATTGAATAAAGAATAATATGAAACAGAACTTGTGTGTTTGTGAGTGATTAGGTGCTTACCTGTCTAGAATGTGAAAATAGCAGGTGAAAACAGGTGGCACATCCTGCTTGTCAATCTCAAGAACTTTTTCACAAATAATCCAGTCAATGATGTTCCACAGTATCCAGAAATAAGTTGCAGCTTTTCTTCTTTTTTTTGAGGGCATTTTTAGTTTCTTTGTGTGTTTTTTTCCTTCAGTGCTCTTTGATACTTTGTTGCTGATATGACTTTTATATATCTCATCTCAGCTGGACATGTTTTATAAGCTGTCAGCACTTCATTGATAGTGGAAGTTCTGTAACCATCGTACCTCAGCAGGGAATTTCTTATCAGTTGTGAACGTTTGGTTGTGATTGCTGAGTTCTACATCCAGCTTAGGTCAGCAGTGTATCTTATAGGCTGTTGACGCTTTGTTGCTAATGAGTTCTAACTTCTATCCATTCATTGTTATTGATTTCTACATCTGTTTTAACTCTGCAAGGTGTCCCTGAATGGTTGGTGACATTCTGTTGTTATTGTGAGTTCTACATCCATCTTACCTCTCTGCAGGGTGTCCATGAATGGTTGATGACGTGCTGTTGTTAGTGTGAGTTCTACAATCCATCTTACCTCTCTGCAGGGTGTCTATGAATGGTTGATGACGTGCTGTTGTTAGTGTGAGTTCTACATCCATCTTATCTCTCTGCAGGCGTCTCTTAAAGGTTTTTGACACACTGTTCTTAGTGAGTTTCAATTCATATCCATTTGTTGTTAGTGAGTTTTATATGCATCTTAACTAATTTGTTAGTGAATTCTATAACCATTTTGCCTCAGCAAAGTATATATATCTCATTGCTTGTTGACACTCTGTTGTTAGTGTGAGTTCTACATCCGTCTTACCTCTGCAAGGTGTAGACCTCTGAATGGTTGGTGACACTCTGTTGTTCCTGCAAGTTCTAAATCCCTCTTATCTCTACATGGTTTTTGACATTCTGTTGTTATTGTAGAGTACTACCTCCATCATATCTCAGCAGGATACATCTTGGTTGTTTACACAGTGTTGTTACTAGTGCGAGTTCTAAATCCATCTTGCCTCAGCAGGGGTTGTTGACACTTTGTTGTCAATCACTTTCAATGTGAGTTTTACATATCCATCCCACCTCTGCAGAGTATACTATATGATTGCTTGCTGACAGTTGTTGCTAGTGTGAGTTCTATATCCATCTTGCCTCAGCAGGAGTTGTTGACACTTTGTTGTTAATGTGAGTTCTACATATCCATCCTATTTCTGCAGAGTATATAACTGCCTGTTGACAGTTGTTGTTAGTGTGAGTTCTATATCCATCTTACCTCTGCAGGGTATATCTTATTGCTTGCAGACACTCTGTTGCTCTCTGGAAGTCGTGGTGAGGATATGCTGATATTCTGAAGATGAAAGATAAAATTTCACAAATAAATTAATACATCATACATGGACACAAACACCACTAATCATTAAATATCAACAAACAAACAAAACCATATACAAAGACGTGTATGCTTTTGAATCTACTGATTCACAGATTAAAGCAGTCTGTAATGAAATACCGGGTAATTACATACCGATAAGGACAAACTGAAGCAAACTAAATTTTAACATCTGTCATTCTATGAAATATATATCAGAACTCCTCACAAAATCAAACGGATGACAATCTTTTAATCCTTAACATGGACCACAACCTTTTTTTTAAATACTTGTTCCACATTTCTGTCATGAGTCTCACCATCATCCTCATCCACCCATGACTGAGCAATATGATCACAGAGAGCTGGACTGACAGGGACAGCCCCTGTCCTCAATTCAATGGAGCTAGCAGAGGAAATGTAATTGCCCCTCTCTTTTGTGTTGTCCAACAAGGATCTCTTCGGTCTTCTACTGTGTCCTGTAGGACAGCCTTGGATGGGGCATCATGGCAAGGTACATCGAACAGTTTGCCTATTTGAATCACATGCTGTGTGTCATAGTTTTATAACCTGTAGCTAAATCCCAACACGTTTTGGAAGGGTGTCAAAAAGTGTAAGCTAGCATTATGATATCTTTGGCTTAGCAATGTAACTCACTCTGTGCCAATAAGATTGTTCAAAACTTGACATGCAAGGAGTCGTGAAGCTGCGGGGAAGGCAGTATGGGAAGAGGGTGCAGGGTTGATGGAGTGGTGAGAAGATGTCAAAAGAAAATATGCACACAAAAGCCAGCCATCTGCCTTTCATAATGTACATGCTTTAACACTGACTTGTAACAAAGTCTGTCATCTTGTATTTACACACACTAGGATATGTGTATTTCGTTTGAAGCTTCCATTCCAGACTTTCCTCACATCTGTCAGCTTTGAAATTAGTTTTGATCCAGCCACAGACGCAAATTTATGAGGTTTTGGTATTGTTTGGACCCTGTTACTGCAACAACAAGCAAGACAGTGTACTAGGCTGCTTTTAAGTGACTTCAGTTCCTTGAATCCCCGTAAACATGCAACGTCATTTTGCGATATTTGGCAACGTTTGTCCAATCTTCACTCTTTATGTAGTAAGAGGTCTACTTTATTCACTTCTCAGAGTTCTCTGCTAAATATAAATTGCACGAATGGTCTGATTTTCATAAAATGTAAATTAATTTTCGCATGAAATATTGTGCTATATATCTCTTATCTTGTGTGTGAAGCAATTCTCTTAGAAAATGTCAATTTTGTAAAATTGTTATGTTTGCTGAAAACATAAAAACACAACCTTTACCAGTTGGTAATATCTTTAACCAGGCACAGCTGGAAAGGTCTCATCTATGATCATCATCTATCCAAGTTTTGTCTAAAATAACACCTGAAATTGCATTAAACAAAATGAATGTTCGAGTTTACCACATACATGTACACACACATGCAGAGTCCTGCAGACACACACACACACACACACACACACACACACCACACACACACACACACACACATACACACACACACAGTGACATACGTGCATACACACGCACGCACACACACACACACACACACACACACACACACATACAAACATACACACACAGACATTCAAAACTGGGTGATTGCGCATTAACACAGTTCATACCCATGATTTAGAAGCCAAAGAAAATCTGACTGGCACTCCTGTTGTGAATACGGATGTCTATATTTTTATTTTTGGCAGTGTGATATTATATATATGAAAAATTATTTGTAAAATTTAATATTTACTGTGATGGAGATGACGGAGAAACAATACTACATTCTTAGTGATCAACATCTAAACCCCTATGAGGTTGGAGAAATCGAGTCATTCTCTTGTGAACTAATGACCTCACTCAACAGCTCACCTCTGATTAACATCTGAATCCCTATGACTATGAGGCTGGAGATTTATAAATGTTTTTCTCTTGAGAATACGGATCTCACTCATCAACACACCTCTGATTAACATCTGAATCCCTATTAGGCTGGCGAGATCAAAGTTATTCCCTTGAGAACTAATGACCTCACTCATCACCTCACCTCTGATTAGTACCTGAATCTCTAAGCGCCTGGAGATCAAGGTTAATCTCTTGAGAACTAATGACTTCCCACATCAGTTCATCTGTTTGATACATGAATACCTGAGTGGCTGGAGAAATCTGGGCCATTCTCTTGAGAAGTAATGACCTCACTCATCACCTCCCTTCTGATTTACATCTGAACCCCTAAGGGGATGGAGATCAAAGTCGTTCTCTTGCGACTTCATTCATCAGCTCATCTCTACTTAATACCTGAATCCCTAAGAGGCTGGAGAGATGAAGACTGTCATCTTGAGGATTAATCATCTTACTCATCAGCTCACCTCTAATGTGCTCTTACATGATTGCATAATGTTTAGAATCTCATTCAGATTGTTGTCAAACTAGTCCACAATAGAAGTCATGGGACACACACTGTACAAAAAAAAAAAAAAAAAAAAAAAAAAAAAAAACAGTTTGTTTATGAAATTCTGTTCAAAGGTAATCACCAAGCTTACAAAAGACACCCTACCAATCTTGCAAAAATGCAAGCAACGGGGTGGGGTGGTGGGGGGGTGGGGGTTGGGGGGGAGGGGGGGGCAATACTTCCAGTGTCCAAGCTTACTCTCTCATTTCATAAGAAAGAATGATACAATTTAATTTTTTTCGCAACACGCCGCAAGAATTATCGCAGCACCTGACTTACCACTCAGAGACATGGGGCAAAAATACTTGCAGCAAGCGATCTGTCACTCAGGACATGTTGCGAGAATGATAGCGACCGTCTTCTAAAAATAAATATGACCGATTTTCCCAGAGATTTTTAACCAGTGGTGTCAGAGTACAGATACAGTCCTTCCTACGTCATATCATACCAGTTAGCAAGCTACCAACAGTCGATTTCATTGGTTAATTTCAAGAGAAAGCAACCAACCCATTGGCGTCTCCAAGTACTGAATCAGTGCTTGTTGTTCGAAGTATGTCATTTTCAACTCAATCAAACAACAAGAAAATAATCATTTTGACTTTTAAAACATTTATCATCAAGAAAATGAAAGACAGTTCTATTTCACTGTACACAAATAAAATCACTGTTGGATTTAGGTTTTTAAGGAAAACTAATTAAAAATGGTCAAAATCAGGTGTCCTGAGGGAATTTCAGTGCTGTGACTGCAGTGTTAACTGGGTACATACAGCAGAACGAGGGTCTGTGTTGATAGTGTTAACATCAGAGCTCTGTCATTCACCTTCTTAAAAGTCATAGCAAATGGTAATTTCTGAGCACGTCGTTTCTCCCACCCACCACCCCCATGATAGTACAACCAAGTGCTTCTATGCATTCACGGCATAAGACAAGCATCCAATGATGAGTTAGGGATGAAAAACACAAATTCAGATGAGCAACGTTCATAGGCTATTGATCGCAAACCGGATGAACTATTATTGGATAGCAACAACGAGCAAAGTCAGACTATTGGATTTGTTACTGACAGCAGTTTTGAAAGTGGGAACATCTGTGCTGTGAGCGAGCTGGGTGACGGGCAGAAAGTAACAAACAATACAGAGATGAATAACTGTTAGCATAGGTGCTTAACAACCGGGTCAAAGGGGGTATGATCTTGTGACCATTCAGAGATATTCAAACATTCGTTCAGTGGATGCGTTTAGATCAGTAGTTTTCCACATTCAATAGGAGGACATTCAAGGGAATGATTTTGTTTTCACTGCTGATTTCAACCTTGTGCATATGGATATGTGTGTGTATATGTGCGTGCGCTCATGCATGCGTGCACATGTGTCCGTGCATTTGTTTTACATTTCCATCCGGATTATCAAAATTTTAAAATTACTGACTAAACATTCACTGTATCACAAACGCACAATCTGTTTTCTATATTGTACAACAAACAGCTAAGGAATTATTCATTTAAGTCCAGAGATATCTCTAGATACTTCATACTAGTATAAAACTGGCATTTCTGTAGGAAAATGGCTGGCATTGGAAATATATTCATGAGAAACAGAATGGTTGACAGTGAGGT
>CM065718.1:73356027-73358527 GCA_033310375.1 Conus canariensis
AGTGCTCTCCAACACGCACTCTCCGTCAAGGACAGGGTGTAGCGGGATTCATCAGAAAAGAGTACCCTGGACCACTGCTGCCTTGTCCAGGCCAGGTGTCGTTGAGCCCAAGACAGACGAGCAGCACGGTGAGCTCTGGTCAGTGGAGGTCGCAATGCTCGACGCCTTGACCGCATGTTGGCCTCACGCAGGCGGTTGCGAACCGTCTGGTCGCTGACGAGGACGTTGCTGGCTGCTCTCAGCTGCCCCCTGAGCACGTTGGCGGTGGCGGTTCTGTTGCGTAGTGCCGCCAGGGTGATGAAGCGATCCTGTCGTCTGTTGGTCGCTCTGGGGCGTCCAGGTCTGCGTGCTTCTTGAACTCTCCCATAGTTGTTGTACCGGTCTCTCAGTCTTTGAATGACGAATGTGTTACAATGTGTTACTCTAAGTCGTCTGCCAACTTCTCGGACCGCCATGCCTTCTTGTAGCCAGGCCACAGCCATCCCTCTCTCAGCGTCACTAAGTTTGCGTCTTGGTGGCATGTTTGAACACCCCCCCAGAAGCGGCCCTTAATAAAGCCACTGGTCAGCGAATCAGGTTGACAAGTGTTCATTAAAGGTCCGGCTTGCATGTGCAATGCAGTTTTCAGACAGCCGAACACTGCTGCGCCAGCTAGGCGCACTCAAATTGCGACCTTTTTCTCGTGGTTTTTGAGCTTCTTTTGCGGACCAGTGTAACACCTTTGACACAGATTCGACTGAACAATTGCCAAAACCAGTTTTCTGTGAAGCACTTGTCACACTTTGAGTGAATAAATTGGCCATAAACATTTCATGTTTTATGCTACGCTGTATTATGTAAACCATATCAAAAATGAATGCGGCCCTTAAATTCTTTTGAGTAGTATATTATGTTTGAAAGTTCATTTTAAATCTTCTCTCTCTCTCTCTCTCTCTCTCTCTCTCTCTCTCTCTCTCTCTCTCTCTCTCTCTCTCTCTCTCTCTCTCGTCTGTGGCGCGCTCGCGCACACACGCTCGCATGCACGTTCGCACACACACAGTCTCTCTGTCCCTCTCTGCCTGCCTTTCTGTCTTTTTAACTTCTTACATGCATTAGGTATTACTTTTATATATTGTAAACCCCGATTGGAACGAGAACTGGATGTTGGGAAAACAACAACAAAAGCAACCTCGAAAGCTTTACTGTTATCCTCGTAAATGAAGAATCTCTCTCTCTCTCTCTCTCTCTCTCTCTCCTCTCTCTCTCTCTCTCTCTCTCTCTCTCTCTCTCTCTCTCTCTCTCTCAAGATATTGAAAGTGTCCGACTGTGATACACACACCGCATGAGCGGACATGAACCTACCATGCATGTGCGCAGTTTTACAACATAAGCTTACACGTCTTTGCACGTGGTATCCACCATGCATGTGCGCAGTTTTACAACATACACGTATTCGCGCGTGGTTGATTTGTTGTAAAATCTATGATAATATAACGAACATAGTTATACCATTCATAGTGATGCATTTTGTTGTCTCTATAAATTCACTTTTGCCAGTGCATACACATGCATGCACGCATGTGCGTGTGTGTGTGTGTGTGTGTGTGTGTGTGTTGTGTTTTGTTTGTTTTCCCCTGTATGGGACAGGAGCACATCGGCACATGCGTGCATCCCACAGTGTGCACGTGCACGGTAATATCTCAGACATTTTCATTTACGAAATTCCAGTTTCATGATACGTTGGGTTCCCATTAACGGAACAGACCATGATGTGGCTTTTTACAACGCCTCCAAGCTCCTCGCGGCCAATTTTGTTCCCACTGCAATTGATATTTCACCTTCTATTATACATTCTTAAACACATTAATTTTCATACCACATCATCACAGGCCTTTCGTCCGCTTATCTGAATCATAGTGTGATACGGCGCCGTTTCCTTGGCTCGAAATAAACATATAACACAGTCTGTAATTCGGTGGTATTCTTAGTACCGAGGGTTAAAAAACACAATTCAGTGGAAGGGTAGAAAAAGCGAAACGAGAGGAAAGCGTTGGAAGATAAGAAGTTGCTGAAAAAGTGAAACCAATATAATAAAGAGTATTAAATGTAAGGGGAAATCTTTGAGCCTATGCTTAGGATCCATTGAAGGATACAAAGGAGGTCAGAAGGTGTCAACAGTCAGAGAGTGGTCAGCTCTGCAGTTCAATAATCCAAGTATTGTCAGTCACGTAAGCGCTGACAGCAGCTAAGAATCATGCAGATCAGCCTTCGCTTAGGTCTCCGAATACTCTGACGTGCTCCAGAGTTGCAGAAGCTCAGTACACATTTTACATCCTCCCATGAGCCTTGTATTCTGTCCCCATATCAGATCAGGAGCTACTGTTTAAATAATTGAATTCTTGTGGCTTGGCTAGTAATGTGTAGAAATTGGTAGTTGATTGCTTGTTGGATCGATCCGGGAGAGTAAGGGTGATAGAGGAATTCCTGGTACAACTGACGTTTACAGTGATAAACCACCGGG
>CM065718.1:73361027-73413527 GCA_033310375.1 Conus canariensis
TTCGGGTTTGCAATAGAGTTTGCAACATTCGCTAGAAATACACACGATCACACACAGTCGAGGTGTAAGGAAATGCACCCAGATGCTCTGAGCTTCAATAATTTTACATCACATGCTCTCATATCAAGATGGAAAAAGATGTTATACTTGCTAAGCTGCAACACTTACAGATTTTTGTGTACGCGTGTGTGATCTGTAGGATGTAAGCATGCTCCTGCATGCATGCATGTGTGCGCTTGTACGTTCATGCTTGTGTGCATGGATGTATCACAGAGTGATATACATAGGAGCTACACACACACACGCACACACACACACACACACACACACATACACACACACACACACACACACACACGCACGCACGCCACACCAGCCGTTCACACGTGCGATTTCAATGGTCAGTCTTAAGGTACAGCGATCGCCTTGTTCTAGAGCGATCGCCAGGAAGGCTTGAAGATTGTGAAACCATCAACGACCACACGGTGGACTGCATGATGGGCGAACATTCTTAGGCCTCCCGTGCCCCCCCCCCCTCTCACCCCCCACTCCTCACATTTCCACACCCACTCCTCCCCCCCCCCCCCCCCCCCGAGCAGTTGGTCACTAATGAATCAGACCTTGATAATGTCCAGTGCCTGGCGTTCTCTCACTGCCGAAGCAATAAGTGTCAATGCCGTGCCACGCCACGGTTATTCAATTCTGACTCGGGCAAAAACTATATAAACTAAAGATATCAACTTCCGCTCTCTCTCTCCCTCCTTGGCACCCTTTGGTTCAGTCAAGGTGTTGCTGGGTGTCTCGGCCTTTGGGCCTGTCCTCAGTGATCATAATGTTAAGGTATGTGACTTCTGTGTGTTTGTGTATCTTTTTCTATTAGTCTAGACAGAGAAGGTCTTAATTGAAAGTTAGAATTCCTGGGAATGTCTTTTATAAATTGTGGTCAATATAAATCCATGTGTAAATTCTAAGAGCCTGTTTATTGAAAGAATGTTAGATTATATTCTGCCTCGTCCTATCCTCTGTCTGGTATGTTTCTGAACGTGTATGAAGAAGGTTCTCTAACATCTCACACTGCCCTATCTACCTCACACTAGCTCACTTTCAGCTTCGTATCTCTGAGTAAAGGATTCTCTCTCTCTCTCTCTCTCTCTCTCTCTCTCTCTCCTCTCTCTCTCTTTAACGATAACTGTACATTGGAATCTTAGTCATTAGTCAGCTGCAGTGTTGATTTATTAACATCCCACGATTGCCAGAGTAAGATCCCCAACTCCCCAAACTACTGAGTAACATCCCCTAACATCTGAGCTCAAATCCTTTTGTGTAATAGATCTACGACATCAGAGCACAATTCCGTTCGTGTGATAGATGTGTGCCTGGGCATATAGGTGTACATGTGGTGTGTGTGTGTGTGTGTGTGTGTGTGTGTGTGTGTGTGTGTGTGTGTGTGTGACTATGAGTAGCACGTGTATGTGACCATGAGTAGCACGCTCACATGCATATGTGACCATGAGTGGCATGCTCACAACCACAGATATACATGCGTGTGTGCCTGGATTCACACGGTGAGATGCAGTGACTTCTTTTTGCAGAACGAGGGTTTTGTCACGCCAGCCACCCCCGATATCCCGAAGTCGTCTGTGCAGTACGGAATGGCCAGCCACGCAGATTTCAATGGTAAGAGCTCCACTTAGCATGTTCTCAGGTCCCACACTCCCCTATTCTCTCTCTCTCTCTCTCTCTCTCTCTCTCTCTCTCTGTCTGTGTGTGTGTGTGTGTGTGTGTGTGTGTGTGTGTGTGTGTGTGGTGTGTGTGTGTGTGTGTGTGTGTGTGTAACATTTAATGTGGGTTACACCGACAGTTGTGGAAGGCATTAGTGCGATATTCTGCAATATTCAGCGGTAAGATGTGGTGCTGTCCCTCAGACAGCTGTACCGACAGCGTTCAGACAAAATCGTAACCAACTAGTTATTCATATCATGGAGTAACATTGTTGTTATACACTGGAATTACAAACATACGACAACGAAATCTACATAAACGCCCCAATACGAGTTGATATACAAACACTTCTGTGTTTTAGGAGTTCTTTCTCTGAAAGACAGGGCGTTGACCCCCACGATGGTCGTTGTTGATCGTCCGGTCCATTCAGACGAGTCACAGGAATTGATGGTCCAGGACGAGATGATGAGGAACCAGACCAGTCTAAAAGAAACGCAAAATCAAATGTAGTTAAGGAATGTCTTCACAGGTGCCATCATAGTGAACCCTTGGAAGTGATTCTTCAGAGGCCGGAGAAGCATCGTTGATGTAGCGCAGCCAGGTGACCGGATCAGCGATAAGTTGAAACTAGATTAAACATGATGAATGAAACTGGAAATAGTTTAGCCTACTCTCTGAATACGTATGCTCCCACGCCTCCTACTTTCTTGTTCCTAAGCAATTTCATATATCGCCGACCTTGCTTTTCCGAATCTGGTGTACAAAGGGTCATTTGGATTTAATATACAACTATGAATATTTTCACAGCGTCCTCTCCATTTCCAGTGTCGCATTATTTTAGTGAAAACACCAATGAAGTCAAAGATAGTTATATATTTATATTAATGATATCCAAAAAAAGTTTCGCTGCAACCCAGATTCAAGTTAACCAGTTTTCACCCACCCCTCAGTTTCCTCACGTGTCTCTCTCTGTACACTATAAATTTTAGCTGATTATACTGTTGGAATGACACTGTAACACTAGGTTTTAAAGAGGTAATACCCGGGACCAGGCTGCTTCCAATTCAGTAGTGGGGCGACCATCCCCAACTCGGCGGGTCCCCGGGTGGCGGATAGGGGAATGGCCCTCAGATATGGGGGTTAGCTGCGATATAAGTCAGGCTTGCCTGGCAGAATAAGCAGTCCCGGACCAACTGGCGATGTTCCTACCAGGATGGGGTGGGTCAACAGGTGGCACTGTTGTCCTCACTGAAATACCCCATGTGTCCTATGACGGGCTCATCATGCGGTCAAGAGGCGCGGTATAACCTCTAGCCCCGGGGTGGGATCCCCGGAGAAACAATCCCCCCTGTGCTCACAGGGCAGGACGCACGGGCCATGAGCTAAGGGTGAGGCACCCCGAAAGAAAACTCCAGCTGAAGACGGAGGTATCGGGCCACTGGCGCAGCTTAAACCACGATGCCACGCATATACGCTTCCATGATGATGCAGTCCACAGAATTTCGATGTGGCGCTCGACCTTCGGAGACCCGCCGGGGAGGTCGGGAGCCGGGCCCTATGCCTCAAAGGGGCCCACCCCAAGCGGTCGGTGGTCAGACAAAGAAATTCTGCATGTCAATGCGACGAAGAAGGAGACCTCATCCTCCTGCTAATGCCAAGCAAACAGTACCACCCAGAATGCTCAACATTCTCCAGTGGAATGCAGAAGGGGTGCATAAAAAGAAACTTGGCTTGGCAGAAAGGATGCATCAAGAAAATATTGATATTGCATGTGTCCAAGAGACACATTTGACCGTAAACCATCGCTTTCAAGTGAGGGGTTACGAGACCATCAGGTTGGACCGTGAGGAAAGAAACAAAGGAGGGGTGCTTATCTTGGTGCGGAATTCCATCGCCGCACAAGAACTCAAGATCAACACCAATCAACAGGCAGAGATCCAAGGGATTGATATAGTCCTTAAGGAACGCAACATCAGGATCTACAATGTCTATTGCCCTCAAGATCGTGATCTTTCCCTCACATACATGAACATCCCAGACAACAACTGCGTGGTGGTGGGTGATTTTAACAGTCACTCAGAGAGATGGGGCTATGAGGAGACGGACAAGAGAGGCGAAGAAGTTGAGGATTGGGAGATTGACACACATCTTCATCTCATCAACCAAGAAGATGATGAACCCACCTTTTACTTTAGACGCTGGATGACCACATCAACACCAGATCTAGCGTTCGCCACCAACGACCTGTTCGTCAGGACCACAAGAACAGTCCTCAACCAGCTTGGAGGAAGTGACCACAAGCCCGTCAAACTCTCTATCAACCTCAACTTACAGTGTCCACAAGCAAAGTGTTTTCCCCGCTGGAATTACAGAAAGGCGGACTGGACTCTCTTCGAGACCCTCACAGATACACACACAAAGCCAATCAACATCAGGCAGAAGGACTCAAACAAGATGGTTCGAGACTTCACAAAGGCCGTCTTGAAAGCTGCTACAGAATCCATCCCAAGAGGAGCACGTAAAGACTACAAGCCCTACTGGACGGAGGAACTCCAGAATCTGGAAGATGCTGTTACGGAAGCCAGGAACAGAGCAGAAAAGCAGCCATCACTGGAGAATAACATAGCGCTGAAGGAAGTAACTGCCAGATACAAGCTGTCCTGCGCACAAGCTGCAAGAAAAAGCTGGCAAGAGAAAACTGAAAGCCTAAATCTCGACAGGGATGGCAGCAAGCTGTGGAAACTGGCTAGAACCCTCTGTAATGAAACAACAAGTCACACCACTATAACAATACAAGAGAATGGAAATTACCTCTCTGGAAAGAAAGCAGCAGACCACTTCATAGACGTCTATGAAAACATCAGCAATCTGGAAGTCCCTCCTGAACATAGAGCTGTAGTGCACAGGGCCCAAGGTGAACTTCATGAGGAAGAGCCCCAAGAGGAAGTCATGACCACAGCTTTCACAGAGAAGAGCTGGAGGAAGCGTTGCAGAGCCTCAACCTGAAGAAGTCACCTGGACCAGACGGAATCACAAATGAAATGATTCTGCATCTTGGGATGAAGAGCAAGGCAGTCCTTCTAAAAATCTTTAACTCCAGCTGGAAGACAGGATCAGTACCACAGTGTTGGAGGGAAGCAGACATGATCCCCATTCACAAAAAGGGAAAGGACAAGTCGAAGGCTGACAGCTACAGACCCATCAGCCTTACAAGCTGCTTAGGGAAGCTGATGGAGAGACTTGTCAACACAAGGCTTGTCTGGCACCTTGAGGAGCATCAGCTGCTGAGCCCTGAACAGGCAGGCTTCCGCCAACACAGATCAACAGAAGACCAGATCACATTCATCACGCAAAGCATTGAGGACGCTTTCCAAGAAAAGAAGAACACGCTTGCTGTCTGGATTGACATGGAGAAGGCGTTCGACAAAGTCTGGAAGGACGGACTTAGGCTCAAACTACGGTGATGTGGTGTGTCTGGGAGGATGTACACCTGGATCAGCCAGTACCTACACAATCGCCAAGCCCGAGTCAAGATTCAGGGCCAGAAAAGCAAGAAGAAGGTGCTGAGACAGGGAGTACCACAAGGAGGAGTCCTTTCGCCAACGCTGTTCCTCATCTTCATAGATGACATCGTCAGAGAACTGCCAAAAGGGGTCAGAGGAGCGATCTACGCAGATGACCTGGTGCTTTGGTGCTCTGAAGAGTACACCACCACAGCACAGGTACGCCTCCAGACTGCGCTCAACAAGATCAGCGACTGGACCAAGGAATGGCTTGTCTCTGTCAACTCAAGCAAAACAACCTACACAGTCTTCAGCCTATCCAGCAAGAAGCAAGAGCGAAGCTGACACTGAACAACCAAAGGCTTGCAGAGGAACCCACACCTACCTACCTGGGAGTGACCTTTGACCGCAGGCTCACTTGGAAACAGCAGATCACCAGATGCTGTAGCAAGGCCAAGTTGAGACTGGCGATCATGAGGAAACTTGCGGGGACGGACTGGGGGCTGACGAACGTATCCTGAAGAGACTCTATACAGGGAGAGTCCGACCTGTAGTTGAGTACGGGACGTCAGCATGGGCATCAGCTGCAAAGTCTAACCTCAACCACCTCAATAAGATACAGAACCAAGCTCAGCGTGTCATAATTGGCGCCATGAGATCCACCCCAATCCTGAAGATGGAAGAGACCACTGGGCTACAGTCATTGGAGGACAGAAGGGACACAAAGATCCTCATCCAAGCAGCAAAATTCAAACGCCTTGAAAACCATCCAATGAACAACAGAATGAGCAGACCCACCAAGAGCCGGTTGAAAAGAGGCAGCTTCATCCGCCAGTCAAGACGCCTTGAAAGACAAACCCCAGTCTTGATGGAACATGAAGCAAAGCCTATCCCGGCAAATGTCACCCACCCATCTTGGAAGAGGCAGGTGTTCCCAACAGTCGTCACCAGCATTCCCGGAGTGGAGAAGAGAGGAATACAGTCAGACACCCAAAGGAAGGCCCTGGCCATGGAGTACATCTGCAACCAGTATCCCCAGGAAGACTGGACCCATGTCTTCACAGATGGCTCCGCCACAGAGGCAACGAGGGATGGTGGAGCTGGAATCTTCCTCCGATACAAAGACGGAGATGAAGAAATTGCAATTCCAACAGGAAAATACTCCACCAACTTCCGAGCTGAGCGAGAAGCCCTCTGTGAGGCAGCCACAACAGTCTTGAGAACTCCAAAAGAACAACAGGGCAGGTGGTGGTCTTCTCTGACGCTCTCTCCGTGCTCCAAGCCCTCAAGAACTCCCGCTGCAAAGAACAGAACCATATCACTTCAACCCTTGTTGCCCTGAGTGCCAGAGTGGAGAAAGTGGTGATACAATGGGTACCAGCACACTGTGGCATCAGAGGCAACGAAAAAGCGGACATTCTGGCAAAAGATGGTGCACAGAAGGAGCAGGCCAACAACCTGGTGTCATACGATGAAATTAAGACAATCATCAAGGCAACAAGGAATAAAATGGCGCCTCCTGCATCCCAAATACAACCCAGAAGACACATACCATTTGCTGGGACGACGGGAACAGGTCAAGATCTTCCGCCTGAGGACTGGACACAATCGCCTGCTCCACCACATGCACACAAAATTTGGCATTGGACAGAGTGGAGAGTGCCCTTGTGGTGAGGGACCAATGACAACTGACCACATCCTTCAGTCTGTACGACGTATGCAGCATCCAGGAGAAAGTACTAGCCAACACCGACAGCAGTGGAAGCCAAGCTGTACGGCACCCTGGAGGAGCTGCGACGGACGGCAGCCTTCATCGAGGACACCGGGCTGCTCATCTAACGGGATGGCGAACGAGGAAGAAGAAGAGGTAATACACACGCAAGCCGCCATATATCCAACAATCACGAGGCGACAACATGACGCTTTAACCTTCATCAGTGTCCAGCTGCACAGCCAGTTAGTTGATTAGATATTCAAAAACGAAAATCATGGAAGTGGGGTCGAGTTAGATTCGATGATCTCGGATAGAACACCCAATCCAAATGACTTTACTTTAGGATGGATATATATGTGTGGGGTGTGTAATGCTGCACAATTAAGTAGCGGGGGAAAAATAAGTGCAGGTTAACAATTCTTCCATCATTATCACAACGACCTGGCAAAGATTTGAAATTTAGAAGAAAAGAAAAGAAAAAAAAGGTTGAAGATGAAGTAAATGGTAAATATATGTGATAAATATGAAAACTTTTCGCTAGCTGTATGAGGGAACCATTGCAATCTCTCCTGAAAACAGAATTATATGTATTGACTGCTCTAGGGTTTTCGTCCGCTGGATCGGATTCATCAGGGAGACGCAGCTGATAGTATTTGGGCTCTTGGCGTCAAATAGAGACACACCACAGTCCGTAATTCTGTGGTGTTCTCACCACCAAGGGGTCAAAAATGAATCCAACAGCGTCCCCAAAGCAGCCAGTGAAAGGTAGTAAATAAAACAAAACGAAGGTGTGGAGAGGAAAAAAGTTGCTAAAAAAATAAAAACATTATATAAACAGTATCAAATGTAGGGGACAATCTTTGTGCCTATGCTTGAGGATCCATTTAAGGATGCAAGGGAGATCAAAAGATATGGAACAGTCTGAGTGGTCAGCTCTGCTGTTCAATAACCCAAGCATTGTCAGCAGCTTAAACTATATTATATATATAAACAGTAAACAAGTGGGGTAACTTTTGCTCCCATGAGAAAACCTGACACAGAGTAACTTTTATTCAAGACGGGCACAGTCTTTTAAACTCGAATAAAGTCAGACAAATACATAGACGAACAATCTAACAGTGGGGGAAAAAAACAAGCGCAGGCCAACAACTGAACTATCTCCACAGTAATGACTTGGCAAAGATTTGGACTCAAGGAGGGGGGCATGGGGGGGGGGGGGGGGGGGGGGAGTTCCAAGACGGAGAAACTGGAAACATGAAATTAAGAAAATATATTACAGATATGAAAACTCTTCACTAGCTGCATAAGGGAACCATCGCAATCCCTTTTGAAGGCAGATATATTTGTATTATATCGGAGCAGGCAATACAAATATATCTGCCTTCAAAAGGGATTGCGATGGTTCCCTTATGCAGCTAGTGAAGAGTTTTCATATCTGTAATATATTTTCTTAATTTCATGTTCCCAGTTTCTCCGTCTTGGAACTCCCCCCCCCCCCCCCCCCATGCCCCCCTCCTTGAGTCCAAATCTTTGCCAAGTCATTACTGTGGAGATGTACATCTCGATAGATCCCCGTCTCGGTAGATCCCCATCTCAGTAGATCCCCGTCTCGGTAGATCCCGTCTCGATAAATCCCCCACTACATGTGGACGAATTTCCGTCTCGATAGATCCCCATCTTGGTAGATCCCCATCTCGGTAGATCCCCGTCTCGATAGATCCCCCACTACATGTGGACGAATTTCCGTCTCGATAGATCCCCGTCTTGGTAGATCCCCATCTCGGTAGATCCCCGTCTCGGTAGATCCAAAAACAGTAACGGGGATCCATCGAGACGGGGATCTATCGAGACGGGGATCTATCGAGACGGGGATCTATCGAGATGGGGATCCATCGAGACGGGGATCTATCGAGTGCCCCCCGTGGAAAATGGAGGAGATAGTTCAGCTGTTGGCCTGCGCTTGTTTTTTTTCCCCCACTGTTAGATTGTTCGTCTATGTATTTGTCTGACTTTATTCGAGTTTAAAAGACTGTGCCCGTCTTGAATAAAAGTTACTCTGTGTTAGGTTTTCTTATGGGAGCAAAAGTTACCCCACTTGTTTACTGTTTATTGTTTACTGTTCCCTGCCTCATTTCATTTCCAATTATATATATATATATATATATATATATATATATATATATACTTTTTTTTCTCTATGATGATAAGAAGCAGGTATAATGATCATCCAAACACGAAAAAGTTGCAGTCACAGAGCGCTTTGTTTTCTAACTCGTCACTTCCTGGCAACACTCACAGCCAATCAAAGAAGGTTGCTAGGAGAATCACCATACAAGTCTTGCGTCTGGCAATAAATACCATTAATATATCTAGCATATGTTTCAACGATGTTTTGATATACAGAATAGATTTGCATTCTTGTAGATGGAATACCCTCCAAATTTGATAAAATCACAAAAAGATGTGTTCATATTGCATATGAGATCTTATGTGCAGAAGTACCCCAAGTTCTATGTCATCGCGACTGCTTGATTTATTTCACAACAGAGCATTTATCCCACGTAGTTCCATTTATCTTTACAATATACACACATGCTCACACACGTACAACCGAGGACTACGAGTCTTGCAATGTTACAGTCTGCTCCCACTCCTTCCCCCGGAACAGTCAACATGTACTATATATAAGGTAAAGGGTATGTTTCGCTGTCCAGTTCGGTTTCTCTGAGTATCCATCAGTGCATTGCTTATTATTTCGCTGTCCATGAAGCGATGAGAGTTAAGTACTGAGTATTAGACAGGCCACATGTCACAATTAGGATTTTGCACTAAAACATATATAATCTACGTAAACGTTTTAAGGCCTACCATAAATTTCAGCTAGATTAACTGATACTTGATCAAAAGAATAACTCCCCACATCAGCAGTTTCCCTTGTTTTGGGGATCTTCACCGATGAAATCACAATCTTGAAATACAAGACCTTCCCCTTAGTTCACACACATTTCAGGCCTTCGCGCTCACCCGTGACCCTATCTTTGCGCCAGCTTCAAGAGCACAAAATATTCCCATTCCTTTGATTTTAATCTGTCTGGTTGGAACCACCTGGCTCGTACCTTGATGGCCATATGAAAGAAAATGAGGAGAATCAACTTTCAGACGCAATGAACATTCTCAAAACAATCCAGCTGTGCCAGTCTATGAATACTCGCCTCCTTAAGCAAAGTCTTGGCGTATTAATTTTTGGTGTGCAGCCACATTTACAATGTAATAAAGACTACACGGCGTCATCCACTCTTCACGGAGGCGACGAGAGTTGAGTACACATGTACTGCATGATAAGAGCTGCTGACTGAGGCGAAGAAGTTTCAACATTAAACAATGCTATATGATTTAGCCTGCAAGGTGTTACTGGCTCACTTCAGTGAGAAATGGTCGCGCACCTTTAAGCCTTGCGTTTCCCACCCCCATGGCACGCAGGCGAATGAAAGGCACAGAAAACCAGTTGTAAAATTTCTGCACTGGTAGATTTTTGTCAGCTGACTGTACATGATTGGACACCAATCGGTGTCGTGCTGTGGTGGTCTGAACATCACATCTCTGATTATACATGACTCCACTGATACAGAGACGGTTTGTCTTTGCATTGGAAAGAAAGAGAGAATGAGAGGGGGGCCACAGGTGGAGGTGGAGGCTGGGAAAGGATCGGCTGGGGGAAGTTGGAGTGCGGGGTGGGGTGAGGGGGCCGAGAAAGAGAGATAAGAGAGGAGAAAGTCGTCAGACTGAATTGGTTTGGTCTAGTTAGGTGGGAATCTTAGGAACTAATACCATTCCTTGATATTCATAGGAGACAGATGATCATATAGTTTGAGCAAGTTGGTGTACATACAGACAGGCAAACAGAAAAGACAAAACATGCTGGTAGACAAATACAGACAGACAGATAAACAGACAGGCAAACTGATAACTGTACTACATGATAAAAATGACATGACAATACGAAGCATTTCCGCAGAGCCATCTAACGACAATGGAAACATGGAAAGTGAGGATCTCCAGAACGACTTCGTCATCCCCCAAACAACAACACAACAACAACAACAACAACAACGGAAAAAGGCAAGGCAACAAAACCGACATGATGAGGAAGTTGATATGAACACGTCCTCTTCTCCAATGCCTGATAAAAAATACGAAGCTGCCGTAGATCTGTTTGAGGGTGAGTCTGTCTTTGTGGTGGAATATTGAGCTGAGAGCTAAACTGATCAATGTAACGTCTTAACTAACAGGTATGAAACGTTCTAACAATGTGCAGCAAAATAGAGAACACGCACAATGTAGAGCATGCGGTGCATAACAGTACATCCATACACAACATAACAGTACATCCATACACATTTAACAATATTACAAAAAACAGCAAATGACACTACAGCAGACTGCAATGTACAATTGAATGAGCCCATATACAAATGCACACATATTGCTTTTATGCAAACACACACTTAGATGTGGGGAACAAAAACAAACGTACATGCAATTGCACAGTGTGCACACAATATAATTATTACAGATGCTCTGTCATCAGTGTGGACACTCCAGGGTAATGTATGCAAAGAAGCACTGGGGTACAGCAGAAGGTAAGCCTACTTAGTGCAAGACAAAACATTGCAAGATGTACAGCCCCAGAAGTAGAACGTAATAGAATCAATATAGGACAAGACAGCCCACCACAAGATTCATAGTCCCTGAACCACAACACAAATAAGCAACAGGTCAAGATAACACACTACATGTACCGCCCCAGAGTACAAATAATAAAAACAGTGCAAGACAACACATCACAAGCTGAATAGCCCCTGAACTGCAATACAATTGAACTAACTCTGCGAGTCAACACGGTACAAAATGTAAGCTTACTACCCAAAGTACAATGTAGTGAAACCAGTTTTCAGTTTCATGTTGTTTATAGCCCATCTGACTGCTTTGGACCATATCAGGGTTATGACCATGTCAAAAACGATTTTGTGAATTAAAAAAACAAGTTCATTTCAAGTTAATAACGGCATGAAACATAATCTACTTTCCACAATGTCCTAGGTAAAATGGATAATATGTACTCGTTTTAGATTTACATCCGATGGAACATCTCTTCATGGAATCTGCTATAGTCTAATTCAAGTGAATCCCAAAGTCCTTCGAGAACGTTTCATGGTGAGTAACACGCCGTTTGGTATGCACCATGGAGCCTTCTCACCTTTGAAAAGATACGGGTGTGTGTAAAAGGAGTGGCCTCTGTGTAACCAGCACAAAACTTTCATTTTTGCGGCCACCGTTGGCAGATGGTACAATCTTCAAGGGTGGGATAGAAGTAGAAATCTTTGTATCTATTTGTATGTTTCAGTCCTTTTGCCATAGGTCTTTGACGTGACTATGAACTTTGGAAAAAGGAACTAAAAAAGAACAGCACACACAGTACACAATCGGTTGAAAAAAGTTATCCATGGAACGGAATGACCAGACGTTTTGAACTATGAAACTTGTCAGTGGTTAAGAAGAGAGGAAAAACAGGAGTATTTAAAATGGAAAGAGTGAGCAAAAATTAAAAAGGGAGGAAGAGTGAGGTGACGAGTGAATTGTGGGCTATAGCAATATAATAGGTTGTGTTTTTTCGTTGATGTTTTATTTTGGCTTTTGTTTGTTGTAGTTGTTGTTCTTCTTCCAGAAGGGTATGTTTGCCACAGTAAATATGTGCAATTGTTAACAGACGTGTCAGTTTGCCACTGGTGAAGTTTGTGCTTTTTATCTTCCGGAAAAAAAGAGATGAATTGGAAAATCCTGACAATATTTTTTTTTAAACTTTGTATATGAGTTTGAGTTTTCTCCAATCAAAGATGTGTATTTGCGACCATTGAAATTTTCACTTATCATTAAACTTTGTGTTTTCCGCTATAAAACTTTCTTTTTGACTGTACAATTGACTTTTCAGTAGAACCTTGAAATTAGTACTATAGAAGTTTGCATTTTGACTGTGCAAATGTTTTTTTTAGTAGAACCTTGAAATTAGTACTATAAAAGTTTGTATTTTGACTGTGCAAATATTTTTTTTAGTAGAACCTTGAAATTAGTACTATAGACGTTTGCATTTTGACTGTGCAATTTTTTTTAGTAGAACCCTGAAATTAGTACTATAGAAGTTTGCATTTTGACTGTGCAAATTTTTTTTTTAGTAGAACCTTGAAATTAGTACTATAGAAGTTTGCATTTTCCATGACAGAAGTTTGCTACTCTTTTTCTGACGAAACTGATGCTTTACACACTATAGAGCTTTTGTGTTCATTTCTTAGGAAGTTTGTATATGTCATTATAGAAGTGTGTTTGCCTCTCTGTAGAAGTGTATATCTGGCCATTAAATGCTTGTTTCCCTCAAAACATGTTGACTTTATATTAATCTTTTTCCTTCAAAATTCCGTTTGCCACAAATTAATATGTGTCTGCCTTAACAGAAGGGGGTGGATAGGAGGGATTGCCTCTGACAAAGCTTATATGCCTTCATATGAATGTGTGCTTACATGTCTATCGAAGTTTGAATTTGCCATCGCTGAAATGTCTGTTTGCCTCGACACTAACGTGCTTTGCCGCTGACTTTACAGACCTGGCACAGGGGACCAAGATGCTCATTATACAGATGGCCCAGAACTTTAGGTCAGTCACTGTCATTTTGGCTTCCAGTATGTTCATCTTACATAGAGTTAAGCAGCATGCGTAGTATAAACATAAAATATAGAAGCAGCATACGTACAGTAAACGGTGAAGAAGCCTATGGGCTGTAACTGATGCAACAGTTTGCGTAGTGTTAAAGCGATACTTGTATTGTAAACGGTGAGGGAACATGTCAACTGTGAGCCATGAAATAATACTGTAAAGGAAAAAGCAGCGTATGTGTTGCAAAGGACGAATGTCATAATGGTTTTTTAAACGATGAAGCCAGCACGTACACATAAAGGATAAAGCAGCATATGTTCTGTGAACAGCATGTGTAATGTAAATGTTGAACCATTATACGTATAGCAAAGACTTAAGCACCATGTATACTACAAAGGATAAAGCAAAATGTTTACATACTGCAAAACAAATGCAGCGTTAAACGATAAAGCAGTGCATGTACTGTAAACGATCGAGCAGCGTACAACCTCAGTATACGCATTTCAAAGGATAAAGTTTCATGTTTATTATAAAGGATATAGCAGTATATGTACACCGTGACTGTGAAAAATAGGGTGTAGAATAAAGCAGCATGTGTACAATAAACGATGAAGCAGTGTGCAAGCTATACATGTGTTTCAAGCGTGGGAGTATCTTTTAATGGCAGAGAGAGTGAGGAGTTCGAGTCTCTATGTCTGGCCAACGTCGAGTCCCTCCTCCGTGAGGCCAAGGAGCTGGAGAACAGTCTACGACACCAGAAAGACCTCTTACAGCAAAGGATCTTTTTGATTGGTCGTCGACTCAGCAGCGACAGCCAGTAGAAACACGAAAGTGGTTATGATTTCTTTTCACAGTAACTTTGACTTCCAGAGTCGTTCGCCATTGGAAAGTTTAAGACTGTGAATCGTCATAAGCTACACAATATCAGTAGCAATGGTGAGAACTACTAACAGGAACAGCCCATTTCTTTACTCGTTCATTTCATCATTGGACATTCTGCAGTTTTGTTGTTTGATTGTAAGAGATCAATAGCTAGTGTCATAGTAGTTATGGTTTTTACTTTACTCTTTAAACAAAACGTCATTTGGTTTCGACGTGTCAAAAGCCAAATTGGGCGTGCTGTTGGAAAGATGTGTTACAAACAACTGTCAGGACCTTTATGCACTGATCCTGTGAACGATGAAATAATATGTCGGTGGGATGCTGGAGATACAGGGTTCAAGGTCGACTTCTGCGAAAGTGAACATGATTCCAGCTTCGAAAAGCAGATAAAACTGATTCGTTAGTACCTCGTGTCAACTGTGTACAGACAAATATGAAGCCTTAAAAATTAACATTCTTTCTTCATAGAATCTGAACAAAAGTTCATACACTAGTGCGGTCACATTGTCAGTGTGTGAGGTGTGAGAAAGGAATCAAATTGGCAAATAAATCGATGCCACAGACTTGACATACTCTGGCCTGTACCGTAATTCTCCAGAGGTAGAGAAGAATGGATAACCTACTCGCCTTGAAATCGCTAGGCGTAAGGGGTTTTTCATTGCCAGTAGACCTCAAGTTGCGGTCTGAGTGTTAATCTTTTGAATGAGGTGATAACCTGAAGTCGTGTGTGCCACATACTAAGTGCACGGATAAGATCCCATAGAAACAATGAGTTACGCTCGGCAAAATTCTGTAGGCAAAATGCATAAGGACAGGTAAAGAAAATGTACAGACAAAATATAGGTCACGCTGTGCTTTGGAGAAATAGAATCCACAGAGACAAAAGGTGCAGGTGGCGCAGTATTTTGGTTAAGTAGAAAAAAAACCCACGTGGCGATGTCAACACAAAATGAACTGAGACAAAAAATATAGGTGGCACTGTACTTCGACGATGTAGACAGAGTCCACATGGAGAAGTCAACACAAAATATACAGAGAGAGAAAATACAGATGGCGCAGTACTTTGGCGATGTAGACAGAGTCCACCTGAAAGGGTCAATTCATAATAAACAGAAACAGAAAATACAGATGGCGCTGTACTCTGGCGATGTACACAGAGTCCACTTGAAGAGGTCAATTCAAACTATACAAAAATAGTAAATAAAGATGGCATTGTGCTTTGGCGATGCAGACAAAATCCACATTTAGTGGTCAACAACAAAAAAATGTACAGCGATAGAAAACATGGGTGGCGTTGTACCTTGGCGATGTAGACAGTATCCATTTTGAATCAAACTGGCAAATAATTGGCAAATATAAGTGGTGCTTTACTATCACGATGTGCACAAAGTCGATGTGGAATGTTCAACAAAAATATACAGAAACATTAAAGAATAGGTGGCATTGTACTTTAACGATGTTGTCATTTCGTGGAGAGCAGCCCGAATTTCACACAAAGAAATCTGTTGTTTGAAATATATAGTATAATTCAATACAAAACAATAATGTTTAAATAGTCCTCGAACAGAATTCGGTACGATACAATACAAACCAAGATAAATACATACAATGACAATGTAGTGCAATACAATACAATTCATCAGTTATCAGTTCCTATCTCGGTCTTGTTATTTTACATACCACCATCTCCCCATTCACCAACACACACACACACACACACACACACACACACACACACACACACAAACACACACACACACACACTTGAACGCAAGAACACGCACGCACGCACACACACACACGCACGCACGCACACACGCACGCACGCACCTAAAATGAAATATTCAGCTGTAGTATAGATTCCCTATCGGGAAAAATTCCTGGTTATTTTTCTTACCTGTTATCTTCATGTATATGTGCGTGTATGAGTAGTATTCGAAAAGCCAGTACGTGGCCTGTTCGCAAAGAGAGAGGGCGAAAGGGGTTATTTGCAGAGAAAGAGAAGAATGAAATACAGAGAGAGAGAGAGAGAGAGAGAGAGAGAGAGAGAGAGAGACTTTATCAATGCCAGTGGCTGTCTTCCTCTCTGTTTTCAATACACGTCGGGGTACGTGATGCAAAACTTATTTATCGAAAACATGTTCAGCAGCAAGAAACTCTAGGGAGAGCTATATAGCCGGTCTTCGGCGAAGACCTCCCCTTTATCCTCCCCCTTCCTCTTCCTCCTCAGAAAATTTCCCCTGAAGTTACACTCTAAGGGGGCCGGACTGCATCCAAGTCATTTAAGCATACGCCTATCTGCTATCAGAATTTTTGTTCCTGACACCGCTGGGGCTCCTTGTGGATGGGTGGGCGTCTCAATGCATTGCATGTTTTGACGAATTCTTACCCATACAACTATCAGACACTTGCTGTAAGTAGGGAAATTTGAATTGAAGATCAATTTTATACCCCCTCGAACATGTTCATTTGAAACTCTTTACAGCTTCATCTGCCATTGCCTTTAGAGTTCTAGTCCAATTCCTGCAATAAATCGCGAGCTATGTCATGATATTTTAGGCTGATGATTCTGCAGACCTCTTGCTGCGATCTCTATGGCGAGGGCTTTGGCTTGGAAGCCAGATTCCCACAAGTTGCAGGCTAGGCTTGCATGTTTCTCAGTCCTGCAGATGTGAACTTGCTCCATTCGGTTTTTCCTATGGTGCAAGAAGTTCAATCAGAATCCTTTGTTTTGATGTACCTTAGTGGAGTACAATAACTGCTCTCATGCAGCTCTTCCTGGTGATATCTGGTTGTTGTTGTTTGGTTTGGTTTTTAGCTTCTGGTGACATAGAGTTTCCTTTAACAGTGCTAATCGCATTGCACTCTCCTTAAGCACGTGGTTGTGTCTCCATGTCAGGATTAGCACTGCTTTGCATAAACTCAAGACATGTTCTACTGTTCATTATTCTCCATTCTCCAATAAGAGGTGGCAGGAATAAATTGTTGAACTTTGAACTGTGTGTAGTGTGTTTGCGTATGAACTCTCTCTCTCTCTCTCTCTCTCTCTCTCTCTCTCTCTCTTGTGTGTGTGTGTGTGTGTGTGTGTGTGTGTGTGTGTGTGTGTGTGGTGTTGTGAGTGGTGCGCGCGCAAGCGCGCTCACCCACGCGCGAATTCGAGTGTATGTGTTGTAATCTCACGGTCTCTGATTCAGGAATGAGTGCATTTCGAACAATGATAAAACAGTAATAAACTAGTTTATCAATGATATACATGTATGTAAATAATTGTAGCAAAGAAGGAAGCAAACGAAACAAACAGAGAAGCAAAAGAAGGAATAAAAAATTGAAAACAAGGAACAAGAAATGGTCAATGTAGTAGATCTGTTGACACCAAACGGTTCTTTTGATTAAAATATTTTACACTATGTACTTTCAGTGTCAGAGGGAAATTACACTTTACACGGTTCGTTATTTTTCTACCAGTGAGCAGTGTCAGATTGTCCCACTGATGTTTTGTACATTTGTTGCTGGTGTAAATCAAAAGCAATGAAAATACTGTGTCACGGTTCAGCCGGTTAAGGGTGACCAATGACGAGGCGTGTGGGAAGAGGGAGAACCCGCAAGTACCTGACCTCAAGCGCACAAATCAAACACCGGGCAAGAGATAAACAAACCACAACATTTATTCACATTAAACAGATATTGATGAGAGATGAAGAGACGGGGCCCTAACTAACTAGATAGAACAGTGTTGATACTTAACTCCCCACCCTAGCCCAATACAGCACCAATGAGGACCTAATCACCCCCACCTACCCCAACACTACTGAAGCCCGCGGGGAAAAGAGTATCGCGGGATCAGGTAGCAAAGGATGGGACCTGTGGTAAGAGCCTTCCTCAGTGCCTCAAAGGCTCGCTGGCAGGCATCATCCCACTGGAGCTTCTCGGGTAGCTTGCCCTTAGTGCGGTCGGTAAGTGGAAGCGCCACATCTGCAAAGTTTGGGACAAACTTCCTGTAATATCCTGCAAGTCCTAGGAAAGATCGTAGCTCCCGCTTGGTCGTTGGTGGCCTGGCAGCGGACACTTTATCCTCCTCAGGCTTGATAACTCCTTGCTCCAGCCGGTGCCCCAGGAATGCAATGGAGCTTCTTCCCAGCTGACACTTGGTAGGTCGGGCGGCTAGCTGCACCTCTCTGAGGCGGGTAAACACAGCCCGCAGAACAATCACGTGTCTCTCCCAGGTGGTAGTGGTAACAAGATCATTTATGAAATTATGGGCTTCGGACAAATGAAGAGGAGCCAGCACATCCCTCATGACGCGGATGAAAATGGCTCCCGCAGTCTTCAGCCCAAAAGGCATGACCACCAATTCATATTGACCCTCGGAGTGGTAAACGCAGTCTTCGGTTTGTCCTCTGGGCACATGGGTATCTGCCAGTATCCTTTGGCGAGATCCAGCTTGGAAAAGAAAAGCGCTCCACCTAGCTCAGCAAAGATCTGTTCCACATTGGGCATGGGCTCCGCATCAAATTGTAGTATCTTGTTGAGCCGACGGAAGTCCACGCAGAATCGCCACTTGCCATCCTTCTTCTTGACTAGGAGGATGGGAGCCGAGTAAGGTGACTTGGCTCTCTCGATGACTCCCATAGCCAGCATAGACTCCACCTCCTTCTTAATGTGATCAGCCTGGGAATGGGGTAAAGGGTATTGTTTAACCCTTACTGGCTCATCCTTTGAAAGAACAAGCTGACATGCCGAAGGCAGGTCTGAGTTGTTCTGGGTGATCGTAGTCGCACACACATCCTTGAGTGTGAACCGGGTATCTGGACTGCGAAGCGTCCTCGACCTCCATGTTGTTGGTCCATTCGACTTGGACTGCCCATCCTTTGAGCCCCTTCAGTCTCATTTCCCGTTGGGCCATTGGAGGCGGCGTTTTGCCTTCCTCCCTCCGGTAGGGGAAAGTGGACTTCCAGGAGGGATTTAGGCGGGAAGAGACCTCGTAGTCAGGATGGCGACTGGAGGAGACAAGCGAATCACCCGTAGTCAAAGCCAAATGTGGGACATATTGACCGATCCCCAGGTCTCCACTGTCGCTATCAGTACGCCCACCACGGTATCGCATACTTACTCGGGAGCTGCAACTTCTGCGAAAGCTAAGACTAAGCTGTCATCTGTCGCGAGTCCCCAGGGTTGGGAGACGTCAACGAGTGACTATCCAAAGACAGGTCCTCCTTTGAGCGCACCCTCTCGGTCTCAAGTTCACCGCTGGGTTAGCGACATGTGGGGTTCCGCTTCCGACACCAAGACCTCCGATACCAAGATTTCCGCTCCGGGGCCAGTACAGTCTGACCTAGGGACTATTCTTCTTATGATGGAGAGGCAGCGTAGGGAGGAAAGACTGGATTTAGAGATACAGCGTAGGGAGGAAAGACTGGATTTAGAGAGACAGCGTAGAGAGGAAGAATTGAGACGTCAGCGCCTCCAGTTTGTGGACCATATTTCAATTAAATTCTCCCGTCCCCTCTTTGCATTGGTGTGATGCAAGCCGAATTTTAGCTTTGACAGCCAGTAAAAATTCCTCATCTGAATGATCACTTCTAAATGAATCCATGATCTCCAGGCCCGCAGCCCCGACACGGACGACCGAAGCAGCTAGTCACAGTAAACTGATTCACTGTAATTTGCTGACCTGCCTCTGACTGGAACTTTGCTCAATGTATATTTTGATGTCTGAAGAACGCAAACTCTGACAGCGAGACTTGTTTCACAGTCACCATGCATAATAGTTAACGACAACACTCGCCTCTCTTTCCCTTGGCTTTCGAAACTCGGTGAGGCTGCCTTGGGCTTAGACAGTTCCAGTCTTCCCTTTTCAGTTCATAGCACTCTCACTGTGGGGAAAAGCCATCGGGGACAAAAAATCTCAAATAAATGCTCTAATGGGACCTGGACTCATGATTTCCCAGGGCTTGGTCCTCGACTCTGAACACTGCTGCATTAGTTTTCTTGTACTGTTTCAGCTGCTCGTCATACCTAGATATCAGTTTTCATATATTGTGTCAACTCCTTGTCATGACAGCTCAATTGGATCGTCAGTCTCCGTGTGTCAGAGTCCAGTCATAATAGGTCAACCGGATATCAGCTTGTATTGTGACAGCTTCTTGTCCTATCAAATGGATATCAGTTGGTTGTGTGTGTGTGTGTGTGTGTGTGTGTGTGTGTGTGTGTGTGTGTGTGTGTTCTTTTTTTTTGTTATGTTAGCTTCTTTAAACAGGTCAAATAGGTATCATCTTTCTTGCATTGTGTCAGCTTCGCAACAGGTCAGCTGGATATCGGTTTTCTTGTATTATGCCAGCTGCTCGTCAAATCGGATGGATATCAGTTTTCTTGCATTGTGTCAGTGTCTTTGCCAGATCAACTAGATATCGGTTTTCTTGCAATGTGTCAGCTTCTTTAACATGTTAACTGGATATCGGTCTTCATGCGTTGTGTAATATTCTTGTTATATTAGATCAACTGATATCAGTTTTCTTGAATTGTGTTACCACCGGCTATCAGTTTTGTACGATGGCAGCTTCCTATCATAAGAACTCGGCTAGATATCAATCTTCTTTATTGTGTCAGCTTTTCGTCATAACAGATCAACTGAAAATCGGCTTTCTTGTATGGAGTCAATTTTCCTCAGAACTGGTCATCTAGATATTTCTTTTATTGCGTCAGCTTCGCAAAATAGGATCCACTTGATATCGGTTATCTTGTGTCAGATTCTTGTCATCGCGGATTTGCGGTCTCTAGTCGTAGGGGGTATCTGAAGCGTTGATTTATGGAAAATTTTAGCCCCGTGCGGCGCAGCTCAGACTGAGTATAATATGGGCTCAAGAGTGAAGACTGCAACCTCACAGTTCAGTTTCATTCACGTAATGAATTACCATCACTGCAAGTGTTTGTATCTCTCTGGCCTGGTTGACACCGGAATGGACAAATATGCCCTGTCTTGTAGTCTGTTCAAAATGGAACTGTAACATCATTTTAATGATTCTTATCCTAACCTTACCTTAGCTGTGGCAATTTCATCAATGTACTGTTTGTTCTTCAACAAAAAACAATTAAATTTCCAGAAGGGGTATCGTTTAATTTCTTTAGCAAAGGTTAGAATCAGAGTAATCATTGAATAGTATGTCCTGTATCCTGCCTTAATATCTGCATCCGTGACAAAGGTGGACACATAATCTGAAACTAGAAAAAAAATAATAAAGTCTACTTTGCTGCAGAGGGGAGGATCTGTGCCATGTGTATCTTTTCAATTCAGGATTCAGCATTCTCCATACATCGGTAAGATCTAGATTAAGCATCATGTCTTCAACTTGCTGTTGTGCTTTTAACACGGTTATAATACTTGTAATTAAAATAATCCATCAAAAAATCTTGTACCAGGTTCCAGTTCCCTCGAATTACATTTTCAACACCAACATCCTTAATATCATCATCTAACTCAACAACAAAAAAACAGATCAGGATTGTCATGATTTGGTCCATACTGGTTAATGATCAACATCATCTTATCCAAAATGGATACGACAGCAAAAATGTAGTTTCCACCTGTATCTTTGTAAACCTTCTTTAAACAAAATTCAAAATGAATTGCAACACCTCTTGAATTTGACATGTATGATGCAAAATATGCTTCATAACCCCATTCTGCTCTGATACACATTTCAAGCTTGGGGTCAAAATGGGATCCTGTAAGAGATACACCGAGAACGCTTTTTCTCTTAAATAGTGAAACACATCCCTCCTCTTTTTTTTTTTTTTTTTTTTTGATCCGCTAGGCCTCGGCAGTTCATTGAACAAAACCTTACAGAGTTACTCATGTTATAACTTTATAAGTGGAGGCAGAAACACAGCTGTAGGCAGAAACACTCATCCCTGCAATCGACACAATATCCAACTGAAATACAGGCAGCTAAATTCAGACAAAATCACCAATCCCCTAAGTGACGGCAAAATCTCACCACCTTTCTCACAAAGAGAAAACAACATATCATTTAAGGAAAACCAGCGGGAAGGTCCGAGACGCGCAACGAGGCTGGCACGCGGCCAGTGTGGAATTATGACGGGTGGGTGGTGACACTCCTCAACACACCCGTTCATTGTGCTCGCTCCTCGTCTAGTCTCATCTTGTGTTGTTTTGTCTCGTCCTGTATTTGTGGTACTTGTTCTTACATTATTCCGTACTTTATTTCTCCTTCATTGTCTGGAATGCAAGGCGTAATAAGATTCATGTTCTCTTTGAACCGGTGAATCTATTTGGGTTAAACAGAATGTATAAATATTAAAATACTACCCTACCAACTGAAATAACTGTGGGACGTTTATAGAGTTAAAATAGATACAATGTAGAACTTACGATTTCTCCATATACCCCACTCTTACTCATGAACTGACGATGGGTAGCGACGCCTCCCACTATTGCTTCACCATCACTTCCACTGACTATGAACAGATATGTGGTAACACACTATTGATCCCCGGTGCAGGGTTGTTGTGGTTGTCGTCCCTCTAGGACCTTCAGTTTGCCTTCCTGATCAGCAGAGGTGCCCCCGCCCCGTTTAGGCGCACCCTGTCAGAGGGCTGCAAACTGTTTTTTGTTTTGTTTTTGTTGTTGTTGTCTTTTTCTTTTTTTGAAAATAGCTGTTTATGTTAACCCGGTGTGTGTGTTAGACGTGTTTCTGAATTTTTTTTTTTTTTGTGGGGGGGGGGGGGGGGGATTAGTAATAGTGGGATAGGCATTTTGGACTTAGCGGGTATCCTCTGTGTGTACGTGCGTGTGTGAGTGAGTGTGTATGTGTGTGTGTGTGCGCGCGTGCTCTGGCTCACAAGTCTATGGCCCGCCCATTTAAAGAAAAAAAAAATTCCTGTGGTAATAACAGATCAGACTAACATGAAACTAAGATTACAAACTGTCAAACAATACAGAGGGTGTTGAGGAGAGGAAGGGGGAGACAGAGTCAGGTTTAAGCTATGTCACGGACATTACTGGATCGAATAAGTAAGTAAAGTAATATATCTGCTCCCCCATCAGAACACGACACATCATCACACCACGTCAGGCCAGAGATGCTCATGGACTTGTGACAGACACATGATGAACGAAAGGTCTTCCCATCCCAAACCAAAAGGTTCTAGATTGCTAACCAAAAGTGTTGGTGTTCAAATGTTCACTCACATGCATTTCAAATTCATTGGTTGGTATTATGTCAAGAGTACTTTACCCTGCCACATGTTTTGTGCTGAGTAGGTGTTGTGTAAAAGGTGCACATATTCTAATCGTTTTTTTGGGTACGTTTTTCGTTAATGAGTCGGTATTCTCCCAGACATGCTTGCGCTTTGATCTCTCACTCATTTACATTTTTCATGAAGAATTTGATATTCTATTGAAGATGTATGTGTTTCGCTTTCTCTCAGTTATAAGTTTCATCCATCATTTGGTATTCTGCGAGACTGTCAGCCAAAGTTGTTACTTATATGTATGATTACAACCATTTCATTATGATTTTTGTGTGTAACCTTATTTTCAATGATAAAATTTCAAAATTAAAGATTAAGACTTGTTTTTATGATGTTTCTGGGCTTATTGCCCGGATAATTCTATTTGTGAAAGATGATAGAGAGAAAGTTGAGTATCTGTGGTTTGTCTACGAGAAACATCTCCGACTTAGAAATGTGTGCCTGTGTCATATTTAGGAAAAAAAATGTTTACATAAGCATCAATGTTTCCCAGATAAAGACTTACTGATGAATGACATAATTATAAATGTTCAAAGAATTCTGTAAAAAACAAATCCAATTAAAGTGCTACAATTAGGAAGTAGACACAATACAACTAGTACAATTGATTCTTTGCTGAAAAAATCGTTTCTTTAAATCAAAACCCACAGTGGATGCAATTTTGAAGACAGAGTACTTTGTGTTTTGACAAAAACGAACGAACAATTTTTAGGCTCTATAGTTATGAGAAAACACACACTGAACAAAGATTTATACATTGAGACAGTGTATGAGAATGTCGTTGCTCTCTACCTAGGTACATCTTGGCTGAAATACTATAGCATAGTAAAATACATGATGAATGAGACATTCACGTTTTTATTTGTGTAGGTTTATAACAAGTACATATCAGTTCCATTCGGAGTAGGTTCGCACCGCCATCAAAAACGTTTGCTGACGGGAAAAGTTTTGATATTCACGGTAATGTCAACATATTTTTGTTTCAAGTTACAAATTTGAATGAATAATGATGTTCACAGTAACTCTGGTAATCATGAATTCTGTTATATTGAGATAATAACGAGAATTCTTCTGTATTATAATATTCAGAGTGAATTACGATTTGTTGTGAAACACAATGAATTCAGATGCATTCTGATAATTACTGTAAAATCCAGTATATTACAATATAAAAAAAAGCTTAGATTAGTATTCACTGCAATTTCCAATGTACTGTAATATAACACAAACCTTGAGGCATTGAAATCCATAAAATCTCATGGTCGTGAAAATGTACTGCATTTTTTTCAATTAAAAACTTCTGTGTGTACATTTTTTATATTAGCAAGCGTTGTTAATAGACGGGATTAAACCGGAAGCTGAAATAGCAGTTCACGGTTCAGTTTACTCAACATTGTACTGGCAATGAAGATCATTGTTTAAGCAGCCATTAGCCATACAGATCCCATTTATTTGTGGGATTTTTCTGCACCAGAGTTGAGTTTTCTACGGGCTCAATTGAGAAGACTGGGACCATACAATCGAGTTTCATCCAATAAATGGACGAGTCTGTGAAAGTGTTGCTCAAATGTTCTGACCAACTCCGCAGGTGTCTTTAATTCTTCAGCCTGGTTGACGCTATATATATATCATGGAAGAAAGCATAGAGTGCAGCGCTGTCCTGCAGTCTCACACTAGCATGAACATTCTTAATATCATCTTCATCATCATCTTCCTCATCAATCAGCAATAAAAAAAAGTCTCATATCTTGTGCCCTTCATGCCCTAGTTCTCATGGTGACCTCAGTTTTGATCGCCTCTTCACGTCTATGGCCTTGGTTTAATTCTGCCAGGGTCACCAGTATCGGCAAAAAGATGCAAACTGTCGTTGGTCTGACGTGGTGGCACCTTCCAGAGGGAGTGCTTACTCATGCCGGGTCTACAGGTAAACAATTATTGTCGTCAGTAGGGGGCTTAGTATGTGGTGTCCTGCATATCTTGGATCAGAACAGGCACCCACTAAAAATCACCGAAGTGACTCGGCAGCAGTGCAATGTCTCCTCTGGTGGGTTGACTGCTCCCTGTGGATTGCCGTTACCGGGGCTGTGGCGGATTGGGCCAGGCTGTGGCCGTGGGCAAGGGGAGTCAGAATGAGCGGGGTGGGTGCAATGTCACTGAGGTTGCACAAAAATTGGGATCGCAAAAAAACAAAACAACTTCTGTCAGTTTCAAAACGGAGTGACCAAGGGCGGAAAATGAAGCAAAATTTGGAAAGAGAAGGGGTTAGTTACCGCCAAGGACACAGACAATGTACAGGACAAAACACAATGCATTTCGACCTCTTGGGTCTCCTTCAGGCAAAAACAAATAACATTTAGGACAGTGAAAACGAAGAATGAGAAACCACTTACCTTCTCATATTCGGCGCAAAATCAAAATGGCTGTTGGATGTAAACGAGGCCGTTAAGGAGGGATCATGGGAGTTGAAATAGCAATGATAACTATGATAATAATGGTATTAATGGCAATAATAGTGGCGATGATGAGAACGTATATAATAAGAGGAGGAATACCGGTAAAGTGGGTAAAAAAAAATGGTGGGGGAGGGGGTGGGGTTTTTTGTTGTGATTATTGTTTAAAGGTAAAATACATTAGTAATGGTAGTAATTATGGTGGATTGATAATAGCGCTTAGTGGTAAGGGATAGAAATGATGAGAAAAAAACCTTAATGGGTGGTGATAGTGATGAGAGTAGTAATATGTGGGTAGTTGTATGTGGGGGTGTGGGCAATGCTAATAATGATTGGAAAGGAATGGAAGTGTGTGTGTGTGGAGAGAGAGAGAGAGAGAGAGGAGAGAGAGAGAGAGAGAGAGAGAGAAAAGATAACGATAACGATAATTTATTCAAGAAAGGCCACAGCCCCATTTGAAGGGGGTATTGACATATAACTGATATAACAACACATTAATATACAAGCACATATAAACAAATTCAAATCAGATAACTCCTCCTCTTGAAGGATTTATACAAATATGAAGCTAGATCACCAACAACATTCTCATTTCTTGACGACAAAAGCAAGACAAGCCTAAAAAATGATGGACGTCGATAATATTTCAAAGGAATATATTTTTGTCTTAAATCTGTAAGCAAAGGACAAACAAACAGAAAATGAAGTTCGTTCTCTGGGGCAGACTTGCACAATGGACATAAAACATCTAATTCTGTATGAACATTGTAACGTTGCCTGTGTACAGCAATATCAGATACACCGAATCTAAACTTAATTAATGCAGATCTGACAAAACTATTAATATTCATCGATAGATAAGGTTCCGCTTCCATTACCTGATTTGACTTTAGATATCGAAACAAAGAAAATCTCTCACTGTTTTTAATATGACTATTCCAGTCTTGCAAGTTACAATCAATTATTCTCTGCTTAAAAACAAGCCAAAAATGTTTTAACACATCCAACACTCTGTTCTAACCAAACAAACGAAAACCCATAACTACAAAGACATTTACGAACAGAAGTTGCCCAAGTTGATTTACCTCTAGAATCTAAATCAAACAATACTTTGTATGCTTTTGCAGGTAATCTGTGTTCTCCCATACGCACGAGCTTAAGCCAACAACTAATACATTTCACGTATGAATTTACGTAAATGGGATATCTGCCAAGCTCACCATAAACCAAATCATTAGGGGTTCGTCTATCCACATGCAAAAAGCGTTTCATAGCAAATAAATGTAATTTTTCAATTTCATGACCTTTATCCAATCCCCAAATCTCAGCGCCATACTGTACAATAGGCTGCACTTGGGCATCAAACAATTTAAAAAATAATTTAACTGAAACACTTTCAAATTTATAAAGCAAGCTTAAAATAGCTATAACAGCACGCTTTCCTCTGTTAACAAGATCATGACAGGCAAACGTAAAGCTAAGTTTTGTTGAAAAATATATGCCCAAGTACTTGTAAGCATTTACCACGGACATTCGCGAACTTCCATACGACCACCTTTCACGCGATGCTAAGAAACCACCCTTTCGAAAAACTATAATGTTTGATTTACCCATGTTTACTTTCAAATCCAGTCTATATGCTGCAGAATGCAAATTATTCAATTGGTTTTGTAATCCTACGACAGTTTCAGAGAGCAAGACGATATCATCTGCAAATAACAATATAAATAATTCAATCAAGTCAAAAGTGACACCGTGTCTTCCCTTCTCAATAATTTCTAGTGCTAATTCGTTAATATACAATGAAAATAATACTGGGCTGCAGACATCCCCCTGTTTAACACCCTGAGTACATCTGATATAGTCACTAAATTTTGCCCCACATCTTATCGTAGCTTTAACATCTTTGTACATGCATTTTACACAATTATATAATTTACCTTTGATTCCATTTTTTGTAAGTATCGGCCACAAAAGTTTTCTTGAAATGGAGTCAAAGGCCTTTTCAAAGTCTATAAAGGCAACATAAAGCTTACGGTTATTAGAAAATTGTTTCTGGACAGCTGCTAACAGAGTGAACATATGATCAATTGTACAAAAGTTTTTCTTGAACCCTGCCTGGTGGTCACCTGTTATATTGTTTACTTCAATCCATTATGACAATCTCTTGTTAATTATAGAACCAAATACTTTACTTGCAATATCAGACAAGGAAATTCCTCTGTAATTGTTAGGGTCATTCGTATTACCTTTTTTAAAGAGAGGGAGAATAAATGATTTGTGCCAATCTTCAGGATAAATTCCATTGTCAAACAAATTATTGAACAATTTAACCAGAAAATCAGTTCCAACATTACCAACATTTTTTTTAAAAAACTCACAAATCATGCCATCTGGACCAGCTGCCTTTCCATTTTTTAGCTTTCTTATTGCACCAACAACTTCAATTTTGCTTATAGGACGATCATAATATTCTATATATCCGTTGTCGCATATTATATCATTTTCTATAATTTCAGTTTCTGTCGTAGAATCCTTATCCAGCACATGCTTAAAATGATTATACCATTCATCTATAGTGATTTTGTTTTGATTATATACTCGCTTTTTAAATACTGTACGTACATTTCTCCAGAACTCTTGCTGACTATCAATACTTGTGATCACTTTTTCAAACAGTAAATCGTTGTGATGTTTCTTCTTTCTTTGTAATAAATTCTTATACTCACGTCGAGCTACACAGTACAGATGTCGGACATCTTTATCTAATGTGTTGCAAAATGTTCTTAACAATTTTCGTAAATTTTGTCTTTCAATTTTACATTCGGCATCAAACCAATCATTCTGTCGTTTCACTCTGTTTACACAAACTTTACGTTTCATACCGTCAGCAGCTCTTTTTACAGAACTGTTAAACAAGTTAAGTGCATCATTTATATTTACATCTACTAAATCCATAGCACGAAATAACTGGAATTTGATTTCCTGTGAGTTCATTGTGTCTATGAAATTCAAGACATAATCCTTATCCCACACAAACTTTTCAATATACTCTCTCCTTTTGTCATTTTCATTCACACCCACATTTGTTCCTAGAACATTTACGCTAAGTTCCAAAGGCATATGATCAGATTCCAATCGTTCTTTCACACACAATTTACAAGAAGAATTTATAAAGTCAAAAAGTTCACATGATGCTATAAAGTAATCATTCACACTACAACCTGATTCACACACATATGTAAAGTGACCGCTGATGTCACTCGAACAAAGACCATTAAGAATGTACAGACCCAAAGCATTACACATATTTAACAGACGTTTACCATATTCATTCAACACCTTGTCTTGAGACTGTCGCTTAACTTTAGACGAATCAAATTTGTCAAACCATGAAAACGTTTTAATATTGTCATCACATTCTGGAGATATGTCTGCTGTTCGACCGTTAAAGTCACCACACATCAATAATGACATCTTATCACTGACACATATATTATTTACAATACAATCCTCAATTTGACTGATCCCATTATCCACGTTTAACACAGAATAGTATGGCGACTTCTCGGGTGGAACATATGTACATAAATATAAGATATCATTTGATAAGCAGAACAAATTTTTATCAAGAACAAATAATAACACATTATCATAATGAACAACAACTTGTTTCACAAATTTCACAAGACTATTCCTGATTAAACATATTACTCCCCCTGATCTCCTTCCTCGCTCAGTAAATCGTAAAGCTGGCTTTACAAACACAGCATGGTCACTAAACACAGTAGACTGGAAATCATCAACAAAAGTCTCAACAAGACAGACAAAATCAAAAGATGACACATAATCAATGAAATTAATATTAGAAAGCTTCGACAATATACCACCTATGTTCCAATGGAGAAAAGAATAGTTATTAATAACGGGCGTATTTACTGTAACTGGTGTGATTACAGTGGCTGGCATGACCGTAGTGGTTAGTGAATTCATGTTTATTTGTGGATCATAAACCTCATCTGTCATTACAAGCTGTACAACTGGAACACAATCCTCACAGGCACGCACATTTTTATTGACATATTCACAGCTACGCTCACAACTTGGCACGATTTGTTCATCACTCAAAGGTACATGAGCACCAGAGACATCATTCCAGTGAGAGGTCGACCCATCTGTCGTCACGGAGCACGAGCTCACCTTGTCCACAATACCATTTGTATTTTCACGTGTTGAGTTCAGCCCAGCTTGCCGTTTTCTTATCACCGGTGTAGCCCTATCAAAAATATCCCTCTCCAGTATACCCCACTCAAAATTTCCACCAGGGGCAGAGAGAGAGAGAGAGAGAGAGAGAGAGAGTCTCTCTCTCCTCTCTCTCTCTCTCTCTCTCTCTCTCTCTCTCTCTCTCTCTCTCTCTCTCTCTTGTGAAAATCCCGTCGCAAGATTTTGCCCATATTGTATGAATGTGGATGAGGATGAAAAACATGTTATATATGTATGTCCTTTGTATACTGATCTAAGAGGCTGCTTTCTTGGTCTTTTTCTTCATGTTCTGTTAGAAATTCTTTTGAATGGTGAAGATCAACAACTGTCTTGTGCAGTGGCAAAATACATATTTCACTCACTTAAGCGTAGACAACAAACAGTTCGTTGCTTTTGAAAGACAGAATGGTCTTCAGTTTGATATAGCTTCTTTGAAATGAGGATCTGCAGAAGTGTAGAGCATTTTCTTCGTTCCGAGTCAGAATGCTCATAATCGGATTTATGATGAGCTTGTTGATCAGGATAGCTATGTTGAATGAGTGGGATCAGTATCTGAGGTAAGGTTATTTACTTTTAAAAAAATATGTGTATATCAGTAGCTGTGAGAATGTCGGTACATGCTGTTGTTTTCCCGTCATCTACCCATTCCCTTCTCCAACCACATCAGCTGCATTCTCCACTGTCATTGTGCAAAAATGCCTATGGCCTACATGCATTCAACGGTCGCATTCTCTCTCTCTCTCTCTCTCTCTCTCTCTCTCTCTCTCTCTCTCTCTCTCTCTCTCTTTCGGGTAATATTTGTTTGCGAGTGAAATTTTAATGCTTCTGCATAAAGCTTAACAGGTGTTCTGATATAATGAACAAAACCATGGCATTTTGAAAGGCAGAATAAAAAATCACTTCAAAAACCTGCTCAGCTTTTTGGCTCGAGTCTTTATTATAATGATTTTGAATGTGTGCCATGCACACAGTCAATCTAGTTGTACATTCTGCACATTATTGGAGAGAAATTGAAAAGCAACAATAACAATAAATATTGAAATGCAAAATATGTACGTAAACAAAGAGCCATAAACATCGAAATGCGAAATTTGTACGCAAAACAAATTGCAACGCATATATAAATAAATAAATTAGTAAATTCTACAATGATGGAAACACACTGGTTCTATCCACTTGCGTAGACTGCCATGCGTCTTCTTCAACGCATCTTGTTAGGTTGTTGCATTTAAACTCGTCATGGCAATACGCACGTCTGCCAGCGACGCAGCACTGCTGCCTCAGGTATCAACAGCTTGAACGTCTGTCAGGAAGGATAAAACCAATCAATCAATAAACTCAATCACCAAATACTGCTACATAGGAGGCTGTCACATGTGTGCTACTTCATCTTCCTATCAATCATCATCCTCATCGTTATCGTCATCATCATCATCACCACCACCACCACCACCACCAATAAGATGCCAAGACAGAAGTTCCAGCAGTCAGGGATTTTTATCTGTAGCCCCTTGTCTCCAGTCATATACGCCAGGGTAGAGGTGATCAAATCAGTTCAAGTCTTCATCATCCATCCAGGGCTTCTTCCGTCGGTCTGGACAGGACCACATCAACCTTCAACATAAATCCACCCACCGCACTTTCCCCATTCCTACCATGTCCTGTGGCGTGGTCTTGGCCATGCCTGCCGACTTACCATGCCCGAATCAGTATGATAGAGAGAGAGAGAGAGAGGAGAGAGAGAGAGAGAGAGAGAGAGAGAGAGAGAGACAGACAGACAGACAGACAGACAGACACAGATACAGAGACAAAGACAGAGAGAGAGAGAGATGGACACAGGGAGTCTGACAGACAGACGGTCAGACAGAGACATGCAGACGGACAGACAGACAGACAGCGAGAAGAAGAAGTGACTCTGTTTTCGTGGAGGGAAAAGAAAAACGTTCTCTCGTCTTGCAGGTAACGAAGTACAGGGTAGTGAATTATAATCCAAAAATGTCAAAAGAGATATAATATACGAGGGCTTCTAATCATGTGGACATATTAGTTGTGTCCTGTTCTCAGCACGTGAACTGAGTCAGTGTCTCCTTCTTAGTACTTTAGGACGGTAGGTTTGAGACATTGCTTCAAAGATGTGGAAGAAGGATAAAGTCCTGTTTTGCCAACAGTGTGGACAGACACTTGTTGGCTACCACTTCATCTTCCTGTCTATAAGTCAAAATTGAGAAATAAGCACAAGAAGTCAATGGTCAACTGTAATCTTTATGCCTATCAAGATGTCAACATACCGGAGGCTAAGTGATTGAAATCAAGTACTTTTAACTGTCCCGAGAAAAATGAAAATTTTCTTTCGATGACTAGTACCGGAAAGTTGCTCCTTCCGTAACTAATATGAGAGAGTGTGGAAACGAAGTTCTAACACAACTCTAAAAGAGAAAACACTGTAAATCCTCCCCCTAGAGGACAACACCTTCCCACCTCCAACTCTTCTCACAGTGTGTGTGTGTGTGCGCGCGCGCGCGCGCGCGCACGTGCGCGTATGTGTGTGCGCATGCATGTTCATTTACAAGTTCAAATCTCCCTCTCCCAACCTTACTCCCTCCCCCTCTTCTCTGTCTCTGTCTCTATGCGTGCATATGTGGTGTGTGTGTGTGTGGTGCGCGCGCGCGCGCGCGCGTGTGTGTGTGTGAAAAGGTCACGGCAAAAATACTTGTCAGAATGCTTCTTTTGATATCTTCTGCTGTCGAGCATGCCTGAGAGGTTTTTCGGTTTTTTTTCTTTTGTTTTTTTTTCCTTTTTTTTTTTTTTTTTTTTTTTTTTTTGAACTGATATTTGGCTAGACTGTTGAATTCTGAGAATAGTCTGGAGGACATTAGAGAAAGATTGGATGATTCTAAGAAAGTCCTGCCACATGGGTTCTTTGGGATGACTCCCCACCTAACTTTTATCCAACTTGCCACAATTACCCAAAACCAAACAATCCTCCCAGGATCCATTGGAAGGGGGAGAGAATGATAAATCCACTGGCGCCAAACCATATACGACTGGAAATCCACAATGGACTATGAATCATGAACAAGTAGAATTCTCATGTGTCTGTGATGAAATTCTGTACTAAGCGTGGCACAAAGATCCAATGGACGAAAAGAGGCCATGTGAAGACTTCGATGGATGAACGGTCGCACACTGCATCAGCAGATAAAAACATTGGGAAAGAAAGTCTAGGATTAAAACCAAAGTGCCAAGAACATCCACGATGATTATTCAGAAGAGGAATCTGTATGGACTCTTGATGCCAAAAACTACAAATTCAATTTGTCACCTTCAAGTGCAAAAGAGGAATCGGGAAATTGTATGTAAAAAAATGTCCACTAAATGGTTGCATTGTTAGGAAACAGCAGACTGAACTACCAACTAGCTACATTTGGAGACATTGTATTTGAAAGAGACGCTTATGGAGTGAAACACCTAAAAAAATTGAAATACTCGTGAGAGACGGATGAGATCAGGGAGAGAAAGAGGACTCTCAAAAGACAGACAAGAACTGTCTCAAAAGCTGAGAAGAATGCACTAGTAAAACTTTGGAAAGACCAGAATGCTCAATACAGTGTCCTCAGCAAAACAGAATTACTTAGAAAAAGGAACAATGAGAAAAACAATCGTAGACATTTCTGTCAGAGACTTTGTCAAGAAACAATTCGAGCAGCCAAAATCATAGACACTTACAATGGACGAAGAAACCCACAAATAGCATATCATGAAAACATATAATGATATTTTTACCTTGACAAACTGTACCTCTTAACATCCAGGATTTTATACGGACTGCAGCGCCAGAGAAAAAAAGTCAGTTACGAGCCAGCAACACTGGATAAAAAAAGTGGTTTATGCTGTATAAAATTGTCCCCCTGTGCTTGTGTGGCTTCACAAGCTAATAAGGTCAGCTTGGAGGAACTTGAAGATCAGTAGATGATAGCTGATGGAGTGTACATTACCAAAGAACAGAACATCGGCCATTTCAGACTAACAAATCATCTCAGAAAAAGCATAGTTTGATGTGTCTGTCAACAAAAAAGGCATGATAGGAGCATCTAACCATGTAAAATACCTGACATAATTTGGGAAGTAATCACAAGACCAGAGGTGCAGAAAAAAGGACCTCGAGTATGAACCAGTTCCTTCACTAATAATTCAGTTGGCTCTTGGCGTGTATTATGTCCCAAAGAACACCCAAGAAATGCCGAAGAAGTAGTACCGTGGATTCTCAGTGAGGTTCTCCACAAATGAATACACAACAGACTTGTATTAATCTTTCAGTTGGCATAGCGATGGGCTGAGCTATTTCTTTTCTCCTGTTGTGTTGGCAAAAGAGATCATTTTGAAAGCAGCTGTGTGCCTTATAGTTCCAGCAGGCCTATGGGAAATTGAAATCAAATATCCCTTTTTAAGCGTCCATACATGATACAACTATCGTTTTTACCAAGGAAGAGGAAAAAACACAGTTAGATGAATAAGTTGCTTCATCTAGGACGAGCTTCAAACCTAGGTCATTAAGCCTCTCCAACAGGAATGAAAGGTAGCTGAAATGGCTACATTCATTGCAACAAACCAATCCCTTCCAACAGTGACAGAAAAACCATAGAAGAGCCTTGGAAGATGGCATGATGACTCTTTGAAAGATACAAAGTGGGGAAAAGAAACCAAACAAATGGCAGAAGTCCTACAGAAAATAGACCAGTGTGGCTTCCCTGGCAAATAAAAGATCTGGTGTCTGCAGTTTATGTTGATCCCAAAGATCTTCTGGCCTCTTCTGAATACAATATTAGCACTAACACAGTGGAATCAATGGTGGCCAAAATCAACACATACACAAAGAAATGAATTATCCCACCTGGCGCTATTGACATTGTGCTCTACAGTCGCCAAGCAAAGCTGAAGCTGTACTTGAAATCCACACTCAAAAAGCGCGAATGCGGATAGCATGCATGGTTACTAACTTTGCTTGAGAAATCAGTTTGTAAGATCTATCTAGCCCCAGGTCCTGACTGGCAGAAAACAACAAAGTTCAGGAAGCAGAGGGCATGGCAAACGAAAACCACATGATCAGGGACCCCCCCCCCCCCCCCCCACACACACACACACACACACACAGCAACTGGGACCAAGAGAAATGAAGTGGTGGTCAAAGTTAAAAGGGAAGGCATAGCGAGAGATGGTAATGTAGGAGTAGAAGAAAGACGAACATACACAGAGAATCTAGAAAGCAGTCAAACAAGATCAACACAGGCGGTAAACTACACAGGGATATGCTCTCTAAAAGAAGTCTCAGCTGGAATGAAATATGGCATATGGCTCCTTTCAGACTCAGTTTTGTCTTCAGATTTGTAAATGAAATCTTGCCGTCACCAAGGCTCGTGAAATGGGGAAATCAGACGACCCTACGTGCCTGCTCTGTAAGGTGAAACAAACAGTGGAATTTCTCCTATAGCACTCCACCGCAGCATAGTACTCCACCGCAGCTCATTTGAACAATAATTTTGTTTTAATTCACTGTGTCGTATGAAAGCAGAATGGAGGAAGCTCACATTTACAAGACCAAGAAGTATACAAATCTAACCTACGACTTGACGGAACCTGGCTTCTGAGCTAAAGTTTTCACCACGGAGGTTCGAGCGAGGATGGTCGTAGGCGCATCAATCTATGATTTTATGAAAGCCTTTTTATTTTGAGGAACATGAGGACCAGAACCATCAAGACAATGGCAGAGGCAGAACGAAGAATGTTTTAGATGGATCTGGTAGAGAAAAATAGGTGAACGTCATGATGCTGAAATTTCCCAGCTGAGAATGGGTGTTTGACAGCCATGTGTATAAGACATCAATCAAAAAAGAAAAGGAACTCCTTAAATGTACAGGATTCAAGGTTGTGCAGATTCAAACTCTGGCAGCGCCAAATATTTTTGACAACAGAAAGGCATCCGAGTGTCATGATCTGGATGCAGTGTGGTCCTCTCAGAGTGTAAGGAGTTCAGATCAAAACGCTGTCTAAGGGGGAAAAGGGTTGGGTGATGATTGTGCTGTGTAGCTCACTAAATAGTTTGTTAGTAAAATCTATCTATCTATCTATCTACTGATCGATCGATCAATCGGTCGATCGATTTATCCGTCGGTCAGTCGATAAATTGTCAGTCTGGCTGTTAAGTTATTGTCTGTGTGTCTATCTATCTATCTATCCACCTACCTATCTATCTATCTATCTATCTAAAGCAGTGTGGTGAAAATCTAAACGGAATAATCAGGGAAGAATTCACGGTGTGAACCAAGAGCCTTTGTTGTTAAGTCCATCATATCACCAAATGGCAAAATAATTGGAGTATAACTCGCAGTTTTGCCCCAAACTGACTTTTCAGTATGGCAATTTGATCCCCGGTATGAGATAAGTCGGTCACCCATTTTCATAAAGCAGAAAACGATTTACAGGAATACTAACCAGCGTATTTTTATGTACTTTTTATGATGGGAAAAAATCACAAAATGATAAATGTTAAGCTGCAATAGTAACAGGGGCAAGAAGGTACAGGGCACTCCTTCAGTAGTAACCATAGAAATGGCAAAAATGCGCTCCATTTATATAAGCTACGAGCTCAATATGCTGATCTGCATTATTTCCTTGTGACAGGATACTTGATCAAGAAACGCACCCCAAAAAGAGAAAAAGGCTTTGATTTGGCTCTGCATAGCTGGAAACAAATCCTGAACGTGATGAACAGAAGTTCTGATTACAGCTCTTTAAAAGATCTTTTTAGAAATAAACCATAGACGCATATTTAGCACTGTGTGACAAGAAGGAAAAGAAACTGGACAAAATTACTTATTTAGAATTAATGAGGTTGAAGGTCCATGTCAGAGTGACAATAGAGGCAAATTAAGACTGGGCTTTTGAGAGACCTGCACATTTCACAAAGAGTCCAGCCCAGAAGGAAAGATCATGGACTTTGCATCTATTTTCTAGTACATTGGTACTGTTGTTAGATCGTCTTCTTGTTGAATCGGCGGCGACTGGACAACTAACAGTCGCATAGAGAAACATATTTCGTTGCTATGCAGTCATGGTAAACGAGAAGATTTAAACAAATCTTAAATAAATGTTAGTGAACCGCCAAGAGAAACGTGGACAATCGAGTCACAAGACAAAACACGACGCGTTTCGACCTCTTAGGTCTTCTTCAGGCAAGACACAAACAAACAGGACAATGAAAATGAAAGAACTTTTCAGTTAGCTTAGATCTCTTCAGCGCAAAGCTAAGTGAAAAGTTCGTTCATTTTCATTGTCCTATTTGTTTGCGTCTTGCCTGAAGAAGACCTATGAGGTCGAAACGCGTCGTGTTTTGTCTTGTGACTCATTTGTCCACGTTTCTCTTGGCGGTTCGCTAACATTTATTGAAGATCTGTTTAGATTTCCGCCTACAGTCGTCTCACTTTGCAACGAGAAGATTCAAGTTAAAACTGAGTGGACTAAGGTAACTCAAAACAATGTATAGACATACATTCACCTACACACACATAAAACCGCCATCTTATTTGGTTGCATGAACAGCAGGCAAGAGTGCATGCTGGTGTCAAGTAACCGATTCACTGAAATGTATCATGGTTCATAAAGTTCCTCTATTTCATTCAGCTTACATGATTTTTTAAACATTCCTTTGCAAATAAAACAAAAGCATTTTGGTGGCACAGTATTTTTCCTCATTAATTCCGGTATTCACCTCACAAACGCCAACACGTTGTTAAATAACACGTGTCCTGAAAACTCGACTGGTATTATAAAACACAGCCTTTGATGTAACGATTTATAATGTCGCTTTGTAATGTCTTATGTACTTGTGAAATAATGTGGAGCAGAAGAAAAATTTCCAATGGACAATAAAGTTGATTGAATTGAATTGAATTGAATTGAATTGAACAAGCAAAACCAAACTCTAGGCGCCATGACAAGAACGGCAAATGCCTTGTGTAATAAGTATCCTGCTATTCAAAGAATAAGAAGGATAAAGACGAAAAGATAGTCAAGAAAAACACAACAGCCAAAACATAGTATAGCAATAAATTATGATAAAACAAAAACATCAAAAAATTAAAGGAAAGAAATCAAATATGCCAAAATGTAAATAACAAAAAGAAAGAAAGTTTGCAAAATGAAAAAAACAAACTTGTTAAAAGCAGTATAGTATACTGCACAACAGTTTGGCATGCCGAAAGTGGAACACTGAGATTAGACCAATAAACACCACAAAGGACAGAATAACGAAAACAAATCATGGAACATTGATCTGGTAACTTGGCGTCTGGAAACATCAAAATGTTCATGCACGCTCAAAACACACAAATACCTGCACACGATATAAACAGAGAGAGAGAGAGAGAGAGAGAGAGAGAGAGAGAGGGGGGTGGAGAAGAAGAAGAAGAAGAATTATAATGGGACCAGCCGCCGTGGCGAAGTGGTCAGCGTCGCGGACTCCCGGCTGGGAGGTCGTGGGTTCGAATCCCATCAGAAGTCATGTGGGTTTTTCTGCCCGACCGGCTCCTACCCAGAGTTGAGTTGCTGCGGACTCAGTTGGGAAGACTGGGACCACACAGTCGAGTTTCATCCACTTAATGGATGCGTTTCTGAGAGTGTTGCTCAAATTTCCTGACCAACACTGCAGGTGCCTGTATCTCTCGGGCCTGGTTGACGCCGGGATATATTATGAAAGGAAGCGTAGAGTACAGCCCTGTCATGTAGTCTCAGACCGAAATGGAAATCCGTAGCATCATCTTAATCATCCTCATTCTCATCGATCAGCATAAAAAAAAAATGTCTCAAATTCTGTGGCCCTTCATGCCCTGCTCTCATGGTGACCTCAATTTCGTTGTCCTCTCCACGTCTGTGGCCTTGGTTTGGTTCCGTCGGGGTCACCGGTATCGGCGAGTCCATGGGAGCTGTCGTTGGACGGACGTGGTGGCGCCCTCCGGAGGGAGAGCTCGCTCGCGCCGGCTCCGCGACTAAGCAATTATTGTCGTCAGTAGGGGGCTAAGTAGGTGGTGTCCTGCGTATGTTAGATCAGAACAGGCGCCACTGAACACCACCGAAGTGACTCGGCAGCGGTGCAGTGTCTCCTCCGGTGGGTTGCCTCTTGACGGCTTGACATTGACTGCTCCCTGTGACTTGCCGGTGCCGGGGCTGCGGCGGGGCCGACTGGGCTGTGGCTGTGGACGGGGTGTCGGAATGAGCGGCGTGGGTGCACTGCCTCTGAGGTGGCGCAGAGGTTGGGACAGCAAAAAAAAAAAAAAGAATTATAATGGGAACTGTGACATGAAATCACCTCAGAGCACTGGCCAACCCATTATTTCTTTGCTGCATGTCGTTTTTGCCTCGCCTGGTTACCAGCAAATCCATCTGCAAATACACATGTACACATCTACACATATTTGAAGACAGGGTTTCCATCAGAGAAGCCTTTTTCCCTGAGTAACTTCTGTTAGCACACATTTATTTGGCTGTGACTGCCTAGTGGCCTGGCTGTCTCACAGGGGAATGTAAGATGATATTAATCTGAATGAGGTCTTTGAAGAAGCTTTCAGCGAATTTAATCTAAAAAGTGCTACTCTCTCAAATACGAATTTACGGAAAAAGAACTTGTGAGCACAATCTTTCCATACATTTCCATCATCAATGCATTATAAGGTACCCGACATCACATAACAAATCCAAAATAGCTTATCTGAAGCTCATCCTGATCCACAGGAATCTATATTTCTTTGCGTCTCATCTACAATCAACAGCACACCAAACAGAAGGTGGCAGGTTAATGGATTATATGACAGGTGACACAGAAAAAACCTGAGACAGGAAGAAAAGAAATGAAATCCTTACTATCATTCTGGTGAGGAGATGTCAGAGGCAAAAGAACCAGAAAGATGAGCAGCACGACTCCCAGTTTTGACATCGTGAAGCTCTCTTATTCCTGAAACATCCCAAACCGAACTCCTTGAATCTTGGAAAGTACATTAATAATAATAATAATAATAAATCGAGCTTATATAGCTCTCTTCGATGAGAGAAAAAGACATCCTTCAGAGCGCTTCACAATACAGGAAAAATAAAAGATTCCATAAACATTGCACAATATTGAGAAAAAGGCATCAAAACAAAAGGTCACAAAGCAAGCACTAAAACAGATGCACAAGCCACATCCCCCCCCCCCACTCTATCCCCCCCCCACCCCAACCGCCACCCACACACACCACACACATGACATTTTATGAACAACGCTCGACAAGAATTTGGGAATAGAAGAAAAGAACCAACCCCCATCCCCACCCCCACCCACCCACCCACCTCAAATATCGTGAACACTCCACGGAGTACAATTTAAAACATGCAGAAGGGAGCACCCACACCCACCCACACCCACACAAAGGGCAAACTCAACACGAAGCAACAAAAACCCACGCGCGTAAACGCACACACACGAACGCACACACGCAAAAGCACATAAGCATTCAGGCGCGGAAGCGCGCGTGCACATACAAGAGGTGAAGGGATGGAGAATGCATGGGAAACACGCATTAACTTGTAAGCTATGAAGAAAGACAAAAGGACTTCTGAAAGAGATGCGTTTTGAGACCAGATTTGAACGCAGAGAGAGAGCGGAGCTGGGAGGGGAGGGAGTTCCAGACAAGGGGGGCTTGATAACTGAAAGAACGTTGGACAAAGGATTTCAGTTTCATGCGGGGAAGCTTGAGAAGTTTGTCACTGCTAGAGCGGAGAGTGCGAGAGGGTTGATAAGTGACAAGTGTGTTGGAAAGATAAGCAGGCAATGTTTCATCAAAGTGTCGGAAGGCAAGTGTTGCGAGTTTATACTGAATGTGCGCATGAATGGGAAGCCAATGTAGTCTAACTAACAGAGGTGTAGTGTGGGTTCTTTTGGACTTTTGGAAAACAAGTCTGGCTGCGTTGTTTTGTATACGTTGAAGTCGGTTTATATCGACAGTGGGAAGACCAGCAAGAATGCTGTTACAGTAATCGAGTTTTGACATGATGAGGGAACAGATAAGTTGGGCAGTCCCTTTCTGTAAGATATGAGCGAACTGACATTACCAATCAATGAAAACAATCCAGATGAACCTCCTTGAATACAGCATCAGATCAAGCTAATTGACTTGAACAATACACAACAACAAAAAGAAAACTGTTAAGATGGAGTTCATTAGCATACAATAAATTAACTGTTAAGATGGAGTTCATTAGCATACAATAAATTCTATATCAAATGCAACAGCCCGAATCAAACCCCTGAATCTTGAACATGATAAAAAAAATCGCCCAAATGTAGCTGCTTAATTCAAAGTAAAACACATGATCAAAACATACAAAAGTGCCCCCCAAATCACCTCCCCCCCCAAAAAAAAAAAAAAAAATTAAAAAAAAAATAAATAAATAAATAAAATAAAAAAACAGGTTTTGAAGACATGCTGATTGTATTCAGATTCAGAATGTCTGGCTCGTATGATTAACTAGTATCAGGTGATAGTATGTTAAAGATAATAAATATTGCGGGAAAAACCATTCATTTAAATTCTTAAACTCTAAAGCCTGTGATTGACTGCCATGACCCTCGTCTCACAGACATGAGCAATTCATTTTGACATGAACAATTCAGTATGCTATATTATGCTTTTACTGTGACTATGACTGTGTGTGGGTGAATGTGTAGGTGGGTGTGTGGGTGTGTGTACGCATGTGTGTGTGTTTTAGTGTTTGGGCATTGGTGCGGGCGAGTTTGCGTTTTTATTATTGTTTTTATAATCTATGTGATGTTCTATGTCTTATGGATTTAATGTTTATTTCATGTGTGTATGCATGGTGTGTGTGTGTGTGTGTGTGTGTGTGTGTGTGTGTGTGTGTGTGTGTGTGTGTGTGTGTGTGTGCGCGCGCGCGCGCGCGCATATGTGTATGGGGGGTGGGGTGGTGGGGAGGGGTGTGTGAGTGTTGATGTATATACAAATATATATAATAATGACTGATTTGTTGTTAAATAACAATAAAGATGTCCAGTACTTGTAAATTAGTACCAGTCCTTTCTTTTGCAAAATTTGAAACACACTGAGTGTGCTCAATGCTTTTGTATGCAGTGTGAGTATATGAAAAGTATGCTGGATACAAGGAAGAAGGAAAGTGAGGTATACAATAAATTGAATACTTCAACTTTTATCTGATGGATGGCATCATCTTTATTAAATAAGTGGGAGACAAAGCAATCTGTACCTGTGCTATGTTAGTCAAATCATTCAATTCAATTCATTTCAATTCAAATCAGTCAACTTTATTGTCCATCGGAAATTTTTCGTCTGCTCCACATCATTTCACAAGTACATAAGACATTTCAAAAAGACATTATAAATCGTTACATAAAAGCCTGTGTTATTATATATATTTGTAGAATCCGGTTATAAGAAACTCGGTTGTAAGAAAACTCGGCTATAAGAAATCAAATGGTTTTCCCCTGCTGAGAGGATTCTTTAACATTACTTAAAATACCTCGGATGTAAGAAACTCGGTTGTAAGAAAACTCGCTTGTAGGAAACAGGTTTAGCTGACCCTGGCGAAACTTAACCTCGGATGTAAGAAAGTCTCGGCTGTCGAAAGATTTTCTCGGTGGGGCCTACACATACATATGAAGAAAAAAAAAAAGAAAAAAAAATCCACGATGCAGGTCACAGGAATTGGCGGGACAGGATGTGGGGCCTGTGATGTCGCCTATCCGGATGTAAGCTAGACAAAACACAGGCGCTTGATTACGAGAGGTGTTTGAACTTCACCCCCACCCTGTTTCTCCCTTCACACCAGTGCATGTTCAATGCAAGGCAAGGCTTTGTACAATGTAAAGTGAAGATGGCTGACAAACACAAATGACAAGCAATCTCGCTGAAACGAAAAATCGAAATTTTGGATGATGTGGAGAGAAACCCGAAAAAGAAAAAGACGTTGATTGCTGAAGAATTTCAGATTCCTCTTGCTACTCGGTGCAACATTGTAAAACAAAGGGACAAATACAAAAATCAGTTCTTGGGCAGTACAACTGACCCGCAGCTACAGCAAAAGAATAGGAAGGCGAAACATGAGGACATTGACAATCAACTTCTGCAATGGTTTGTCCAAGCGAGGTATGTTATGTTACTATCTCCACCCCCACTCCCCTGCCATCTCTCTCTCTCTCTCTCTCTCTCTCTCTCTCTCTCTCTCTCTCTCTCTCTCACACACACACACACACACACACACACACACACACACATCTTTCTCCTCCCTCTCTCCATCATTCCCTCCCTCCCTCCCTCCCCCGCTCCTCTCTCTCTCTCTCTCTCTCCTCTCTCTCTCTCTCTCTCTCTCTCTTGAAATCAGTGACAATATCCAATTCGACCGTGTTCATCGTCTAAATTCGAAGCCAAACTCTCCAATCATCGGACGATGCACCTTTTTCAGGGACAAGGAAAAACTTTTAAAGACAAAACAGAAACTAAGAGGTACACAGGTGTTCTTGGGAGAGGACTTCTCGTTCCGAGTTAGGGAGATAAGGAGACAGCTTACCCCTCATCTCAAGAAAGCACGTAGTGAGGGAAAGCGTGCCACTATGGTGTTCGACCATCTCCTTATTGATGGTAAAAAGTTTGGACTTGTCGATGGACAAAATCTCCGGGAAATTAAATAGGGGGGAGGCCTGCCCGCAGTGACACCAGTGACACCGGCAACTGAGGGGTGCACGCTTACTACTCGCGCAAAACGGGCACGGAGTTTTACAGAAACGGAGTCCGTGCGCCGTGAAACATGAGCACGATGACAAAGTTAACATTGGGTTGTCCGGGGTGAAAGGGCGAGGGTCAGATATGATTACGGATGAAACGATTGATTTCAATCATTCTTCTAATAATGTTTGTGTTTCTTCTTCTGATAATGTTGTTTTTTCTCATTCTTGTACATTAAACAAGCGTACTGGTGTAATGAACGAGGAAGAAGATGTACATGTCTACAATGAAGTAAACAATGATGTGTTTCATGAAGTGAATGAAAAAACAGGTGGTGCGGGTTTGTATCAAAAGGAAAGAAGTGATGTCAGTGTGGAAAGTGATGTTTGCCAGAGTGTACATGAACGCATGGATGATCACGGAACAAGTGATGTTGATATGAATGATAATGTATCATCGATATTTTCTAGTTCACACGATATTGCTTGTGATTGTAATAGTTATTCTTTTTTACACTGGAATGTGAATGGACTCCTTTCTAAAATTCATCAAAGAGATTTTCTGTCGTATCTATTCAAATTCGACCTTATATGTCTCGTAGAAACGTTTGTAGAGAATCTGACGTTTAACATTTTCACAAACTATACAATGTTTATGAAACCAGCGTTAAAACTTTCAAGTCATGGGAGACGATCCGGGGGCATTATGTGCCTCGTTAGGAATGAGATGATGCCTTTCATTCATGAAATCAAAGTTGATAATCCCAATGTGCTTTTGTTTCTGATTGAAAAGAGTTTACTTGGTTTAACAGACAATGTTTTGTATGTGTGTTCTTATGTACCACCTGAAGGCTCGCCTTTGTATACTTACTTAGATATTGATAATGGCATTAGTTCACTTGAAGAATGTATTGTTGACTGTATGCTTGAACATGTTAACGTGCATGTGATCCTCTCTGGTGACTTAAACAGTAGAACTGCAAATTTTTCTCCCGATATTTTACATGATGATGAATTTGGTACTAATATCGAAAGTCGCTCTGTATATTCTGATAGAAAATCGGCTGACCAGGTACTGAATCACTATGGGAAAAGTTTGTTGAATATGTGCGCTGCTCTTGGTTTTTATATTCTTAATGGTGTATGTAATGGAGACCTTGATGGACATTACACGTTTGTGTCTCAAACTGGAAATAGTGTCAATGATTATTTCTTGCTGTCTAAGGAATTGTTCTTCGTTGTTTCCTCATCTTGTAAATTAGTAGTTTCAGAGAGACTAGAATCTGATCACTTACCACTTGAATTTTATTTGAATGTGGTTAACAATACTAAACCTTCTGCTAGAGCTGAAAATGTGAATAAGTATATTGAAAAGTTCGTGTGGAATTGCGATGTATCACAATCTTATATAGATATAATGCATTCTTCTGAAGTGTTAAGTTTACTTAATTATGCGTTTAATTTGATTGACCATGACCACAATGAAGCTTTGAATGCTTTTATTCAAACTGTCAAAACTTATGGAGCTTGTATGAAGAAACGAATTTATTTTGACAATTCAAGTAAAAACAGTGACTGGTATGATAAAGAATGTAAATCAAGTAAGGCAAAAGCAAAACGTTTATTACGAGTTTTTCGCACAACGAAAGATCCAGCCGACAGTGACGTTTACTGTGTAGCAAGAAGAGAATATAAGAATCTTCTACAGCGAAAAGAAAAAGTGTATAATGATTTATTACTGGATAAATTAACTGGGTCCATTAATAATCAAAGAGAATTTTGGGAAAATATACGTAGAATCTCTGTTAGAAGAAAGCAAGCTAATAATGTTACAATAGATGATTGGTTTGAGCACTTTAAAGGTCTGCTTGAAAGAGATATGGTAACAGAAGAAAATTATACAGTTGGAAATAGAATAGATGACGAACAAGAGGAAAATGCTTACATGAATCGCCCTATATCTAGGGAAGAAGTTCTTTTCGCCATAAGAAAATTAAAGAATGGCAAAGCTGCTGGACCCGACGAGATTATCGGGGAAATGATAAAAAATGTGGGAGAGCCAGTAGTTGATTTTTTCGTCAAGTTGTATAATACTTTATTTGATAAAGGTGTATTTCCGGATAACTGGACAAAATCCATTGTTGTTCCTCTATTTAAAAAAGGAAACCCAAACGATCCAAACAACTATAGAGGCATATCTTTATGTGATACAAGCAGCAAGATTTACAGCACTATAATAAACAACCGATTACAGGAATGGATAGAAGAGCAAAACCTTACAGGTGAACATCAGGCAGGTTTCAAAAAAGGCTATTCCACCATCGATCATATGTTCACGCTGGTAGCCTTAATACAAAAACAATTTTGTATGAATCGTAAACTCTATGTAGCTTTTGTTGATTTTGAGAAAGCTTTCGACTCTATTGAAAGACATTTACTATGGCCTATTCTTTTAAAAAATGGAATAAAAGGGAAACTTTTTCGGTGTATTAATAGTATGTACATAAATGTCAAAAGTAGAATCCGATCTGGGGATAAGTTAACAGAATATATTAGCTGTACACGGGGCGTGAAACAAGGTGATGTTACTAGTCCGGTATTATTTTCATTATTCATCAATGAACTGGCATTAGAAGTAATCAGGTGTGGGAGACATGGTGCAAGGTTTACATATGATTATTTTGAATTATTCATTTTGTTATTGGCAGATGATGTAGTTTTATTGTCTGAAACAGTTGTTGGCTTACAAATGCAGTTAAATAGTCTTCATCGCTCAGCATCAGAACTTCATTTGAATGTAAATATGAACAAAAGCAATATAGTGGTGTTTAGAAAAGGAGGATATTTGGCAGCCAGAGAAAGATGGAATTATAATGGGGTCTTAATGCCTGTGGTAAATATATATAAATATTTAGGAATCTATTTTTCCACGAGGCTGAGTTTTACTGCAGCATGCCAGGATCTTGTAAGCAGAGCCAAGAGGGCCTTATTGTGTGTATTGCAAAATTTGTACAAATTGAAGAATAATTCTCTTGATCTTTATTTAAAGTTATTTGATGCTCAAATTCAACCGATTGTTCAATATGGTGCCGAGATATGGGGTCTTGAAAATGCAGCTCTTTATCCTGAAAAATTACATATGTTCGCACTTAAAAAGTTCTTAGGAGTTGAAATGAGAACACCAAATGATCTTATCTATGGGGAGACGAACAGGTATCCTATCTATATAAATTCAGTAGTGCAGTGTATTAGATACTGGTTAAAATTAACACGATTAGAAGAGTGCAGATTACCGCGGAAAGCCTATAGAATGTTATTTGATTTAGATGTAAGGAATAAAAGAAATTGGGTTTCAAATATTCGATGCAAATTATATGCGTATGGTTTTGGCTACGTATGGGTGAACCAAGGAGTTGAAGAAATAAGTCTCTTTTTGAATCATTTTAAAGACAGATTGATATTGTGTAGGTGGCAAGAATGGGACTTCCATGTAAATAACAGTGAACGGTTTCAAACATATAGAACGTTTTGTACTGTAAATGATGATAAAACCTACCTGAAGTTGAAATTAGATAGGCACTTGAAATTTATATTGACAAGATTTAGGTTTGGTGTGTCTGAAATTGCGTGTCACCACTATCGTTATAGATCACATACAGAAACAGATTTGATTTGTTCATTGTGTAGAATTACCAAGGAAGATGAAATTCATTTTCTTTTGTGCTGTCCAACACTAAATGATTTACGAAAACAATATATACCTTTAAAATTTTATAAGCATCCCAGCCAGTTTCGATTGACTTTACTGTTGGCGTCTAAAAATGAAAACATTGTCAGAAATGTATCAATATTCTTGTACAAAGCGTTTAAAATACGATCTGCAGCTATGTCTTAATATCTTGAAATATGTGTGCATATATGACTGTGTGTATAGTTTCTAAGAAAGATGCAAAGTTTGTAAAGTTTTTTCAACTGGAAAGTGTACCCCATCATGAGGGGCAATGGCCTATGCATGATTAAACTATCCGAATCCGAATCTCTTCTCTCTCTCTCACACACACACACACACACTCTTTCTCCCCCCTCTCTCCATCACTCACTCCCCTCTCTCTCTCTCTCTCTCTCTCTCTCTCTCTCTCTCTCTCTCTCTCTGTCTTTGTTTCTCGTGCATGTGCACGTATGTGAGAAGCTTGATAAATAATCAAGGAATCACGTGCTATGTTCGTATTCATTCGTTCATTTCACATTTGACGAGCATCAATATGTAATAGCCTTCAACTTATGAGTACCTGTTAACTCCAATTCAGAATATCGCTGAGCGCTTTTAATACTGCTCGTAAATACTTGTGTGGGTGCATGTGCGCGCGCACACACACACGCTCCTCTCTCTCTCTCTCTCTCTCTCTCTCTCTCCTCTCTCTCTCTCTCTCTCTCTCTCTCTCTCTCTCTCAAACTTTCATGTTCTGTTCCGATGACAAATTATAAAACAGTTCCTACCTGCATTTCAAGACGATTCTATACACAAGGCTTGAAATAAATCTTTTGTAGTGTGTGATATAGTATTGTCTCTGATGCAATCCCCAGATAAACATATGGTAACATATTTATATGCATTCTTGTTAAAATTAAGAATATATACATGTACTTGCATATTTGTAAGCACACACACACACACACACACACACACACACACACACACACACACACACCATCATGGATGTCCGTCGCAAAGCGACAATGACGTCAGTGGCGCCTTTGGTGAGGCCGCAACCCGAACTCCGATGCGCAGATCCGTCCACACACAGGGCAGGCTACGGCAGCTGCTGGGTTGACTCTTCTGTCCTTCCTGGCCTGACGTTTGGCGTCAAGTTGCTCCTGGCGTCGCATCTCGAAGGCCTTGACCCCTTTGGTTGTTGCCTGTCTCCAGGCAGTGCGGTTGGCAGCAATTACCTTCCCAGCCAATGACTGATGTTACACGCGCGCAAGGTTTGCTTGAGTGAGTCTTTGTAGCGCTTGTCTGGCCTCCCTGTCTTCTTTTGCCATTGGCCAGTTCGGAGCAGAAGAGCTGCTTTGGAAGACGGCTGTCTTTCATTTTCATCACGTGGCCTGACCATCTCAACTGTGATTGCATGATCAGGGCCTCGATACCGGGCAGATCAGCACGTCGGAGGACTTCCTGGTTCGTGACACGGTCTTCGCAGTGTATGTCCAGGAGTCTGCGAAAGCAACGGAGATGGAACCGGTCCAGTTTCTGGAAGTGTCGGCGGTAGCATGTCCTGGCATGCCACACACACACACACACACACACACACACACACACACACACACACACACACACACGTGAAGGATAGTTTACACTGTAACTGATGGCGGGATTAAAGCTGCCCTTTGAAAAGCATCATTGGACATTTTGATCAAATTACTTAATCTCTTTTTATTTCTACATGTATGTGTAGGTCGGAACACATCCCAGTCAGTGGTCCTGTCCTCAAAGTCAAAGCAGAGGAGTTGTCAGCAACTCTTGGACTACAAGAATGGAAATGTAGTGATGGTTGGCTACACCGTTGGAAGAAAAGACATGATATTGTCTTCAGATCAGTGAGCGGCGAAAGAGGAGCTGTGGATGAAGTCTTTACGGACAAGTGGATGGAGGATGTTCTCAGACCAATGCTGAAGAACTTTGAGCTTAAGGATGTGTTCAATCTCGACGAAACAGCACTGTTTTGGAGGCTCCTCCCCGACAAAACATTTTCGTTCAAGGGAGATCAGTGTCTCGGCGGAAAAAAGTCCAAGGACAGAATCACTGTCATGCTTTGTTGTAACATGGACGGTAGTGAAAAATTACCCCTTCTGACAGTTGGCAAGTTCATGAAACCACGGTGTTTCAAGGGAGTGAAAAAGCTGCCAGTGGAGTACCAGGCCAATCGCAAGGCTTGGATGACTGGGGAAATTTTCCAAACGTGGCTGCTCTCCTTTGACAGAATCATGCAAAGACAGAATCGGAAAGTTCTCCTAGTTCTGGACAATTGTGCGTCACACAAAATTCCCACAGGGTTAAGAGCAACGGAGGTCTTATTTCTTCCACCCAGTGCAACTTCCAAGCTGCAACCATGTGACGCTGGTGTCATACAGAACTTGAAAGTGAAATACAGAACGAGAAAGATTCTCAAGCTGGTTGCTCACATCAACACTGGAGGCACAACAAAAGACTACCAGTTCAGCCTCCTGGATGCAGTATGTACCCTACAGCAGGCATGGGATGAGGTGACCCCAATGACAGTCAGCAACTGCTTTCTCAAAGCGGGCTTCAGGCATGACAAAGACACAGAAGCTTGCACAGAAGAACATGACCATAGTGACCATGAGACACAGGAACCCATTCTGAAGAGACTATTTAAAGAATACAACATTCCACCAGAAGAGTACTTCACTGTTGATGACAGTGTTGCAACAATGGGGTCAGCATCCTGCGCCACGACTGCGCCAGCTGCATCAACATCAAATGCCCCAGAAACGTTCAGCACAGAATCCTCAGATGAAGATGACAAGTGTGCAGAACAAGAAAAAAGAGTTTCAAGCAAAACTGCTTTGGAATGTATTACAAAATTACAAACTTACTGTTTGCACTCAGACTGCAATGTAGCAGTCATGAAATCATTTGAAGCGTTCAAATATCATTTGGAACAACATGTAGCAAGTGGTCAAACTCAAACTAGAATCGATGATTTCTTCTTGAAAAGCAGCACACCTGAGAGTAGACATACAAAAGAGGAGACCAGAGCAGAAATTAGACAGTGGAGAGGGAGGACGAAAGATGAGGAAGAATTGAAGAAAGGGGATGCAGGAAAACAAAATGGAGAAAGCAAAGGGCAGACAAGAGGAGGAGACGGGGAAAAGAAAGGGGAGACAAGAGCAGAGGATGGAGGAAAGAATGAAAAACAAAGAGAAGAGGATAGAGGGAAGAAAGGAACAGGACACGATGATAGAGAAAAGAACAGGAGACGATGATAGAGAAAAGAACAGGAGACGATGGTAGAGAAAAGAACAGGAGACGATGATAGAGAAAAGAACAGGAGACGATGATAGAGAAAAGAAAAGCGGGGAGGCAAGAGCAGAGGATAGAGAAAGAAAAGGGGAAACAGAAAAGAGAGATGGAGGGAGGAAAGGGGGGACAAGAGAAAGGGATGGGGGACAGAATGAACAGAGGAGAACAGAAGATGGGGAAAAGAATGGGGAGACAAGAGAAGAGTTTAGAAGGGAGAATAGACAGACGAACGATGAGGATGAAGGGAAGAAAAAACGAGAGAAAGGATGGAGGCAAAGGGAGACAGAAGCACAGAATGACAAAGAGAGAAAAAAACCAGGGCCAGACGTGGACTTTATGGGGTTTCAATCCGCGCCCCCGCAAAGTTTCGAACCAACCAATGCTTCTTGGCGACAACGGCAGTCTGAGAGACTGGGTCTCCCAAAACCTCTCGATCTGCCTGAAAGACCGGTCAGAAGAGAGCTGGGAATACCCGTTGAAGTCAACGCAATTGTGGGTGATGGAAACTGCCTTTACAGGGCTCTTAGCTATGAGGTGTGTGGCACACAGGATTTTCATGAACAGCTAAGAGATGCAATTGTTGACTTCATGTGTCGCAATCATGAAACTTTCACTGCTTATGTTGGGCAAGACCTAGGTCAGTACCTCTCTGGAAACACTCTACAGCCTCGTTCCTGGGGATCGGATGTGGAAGTTATTGCAGCGGCAACACTGCTCCAAACACCTGTTGTAGCTTGCACGGAGACCTACAGGGCGTGGCTTCCATACCAACCGTTGTTTCAGTTACCTGGAACATCCGTTTGTCAGGAAAAGGTGTACCTTCAGAATCTCTGTCAACACTTTGAGCGTGTGGTTCGAGTTGCTTAGTGGCCTGACAAAGGTATAAAAGAAAGAGGCAGACGAAACATTTCTGAAAGACCAACTGATGCTTTTTATGTTATGGTGTACTCTACAGAGCAGGAATTGCTCCAAATTAGCATTCGTGTTATGGTTTATGTTTAAAACACCTTTTGGGCGGAGGTCTCGTCCGAGAATGATAGGTGATTCGTTTATTTATAGGTGCATTTGTTAATATTGGGAAATTTCCTTACGATTATGTTGACTTTCACTATTTACCGTTGCGTTCTAAAAAAAATCTCTCTCCCTCTCCCTCTCTCTCTTTCCCT
>CM065718.1:73416027-73423527 GCA_033310375.1 Conus canariensis
TTTTCATTTTGTGTGTCACAGCTGGTTTGATTACCACAGCGTGTGAGTGGAGTGATGTTCAAAAGCCAGATGTGTGAATGTGTGCTGGCGTGCGTGTACACATGTTGACCTTGATCGATGGTTTTTCACATTACCAAGCATTTTGAAACAAACAAGTTCAACCTCTTGCACGAAAACTCTGTTGCTGCTTATAAAAAGAATACTATTCCAATCCGTCTAAAACATACGACTTTCTTAAATTCCGTACACAAACACAACCTACGGCAAGGCTTTGTTCCTTCATGAAAAAAGCATGGGTCCATGCGGACCCACGACGTACGGCAAGGCTTTGTTCCTTCATAAAAAGCATGGGTTCATGCGGACCCACGACGTACGGCAAGGCTTTGTTCCTTCATAAAAAGCATGGGTCCATGCAGACCCACGACGTACGGCAAGGCTTTGTTCCTTCATAAAAAAAAAGCATGGGTCCATGCGGACCCACGACGTACGGCAAGGCTTTGTTCCTTCATAAAAAGCATGGGTCCATGCGGACCCACGACGTACGGCAAGGCTTTGTTCCTTCATAAAAAAAGCATGGGTCCATGCGGACCCACGACGTACGGCAAGGGTTTGTTCCTTCATAAAAAAGCATGGGTCCATGCGGACCCACGATGTACGGCAAGGCCTCTTTCCTTCACTAAAAGCATGGGTCCATGCGAACCCACGATGTACGGCGCGCAAAATTTTAGGCGACGTACGGGAAAGGTTTTAACAAGACTAATTTGACAAGGCAAGGATTATTCAAACATTAAATGTGTAGGATGAACTGCTCTCTAATGTCTCTTAATATTGAGCAAGCGAGTACAAAATGAAATCTACCTTCTTTCGAATTTCGATATAAAAAAGAACTCAGATTTCTGTCACATAGTAAATACTTGTCAAATGAAATTTGAACCTAGTCGTGATACGTTTTGGATTTTTGTCTGTTTTCGTTGACATATAACCAAGTAAAACTGTGGAAATGATGAGACGCTCTATATGATTCCAATTCATGAGTTTTGCACATGGGTATTCCATCTGTGCTAACTACAGTAAATCAGTGTTTTGAATACCCGAATAAGAAAATTCATATCATCAATACTTGAGCTCTTTTTTTTGTTTTGTTTTGTTTTTATTTGAATGGTAATATCTTTTCATTCTCCTTGTTTCTGAACGAAATATAGTACGCCAATTGACATACTATAAGCATACGTACCGGCAAAAGTAATTTCCTAACCCAGATGATAATTAACACTCTGATATGCAGTATTCACTAACGATTGAAATGAAATAGAAAAAAGTGCAACGAAATCAAATTGAATGCTCGACAGAATAATGTATACTTTATTTATTCTTTTTTTTTTTTAATTTTTTTTACAACGAACAGAAAGTTGATTGAAACATCAAATAAAGCATACAGAGAAGCAACATCCATTAAAAAGAAAATGCAATTCTAACCCATCACATTGAACATGTACATAGAAACATAAACAATATGAACATATCAGTAACTAGCAGGCTCTAGAAATATTTCCTCAAAAAAGTAAATACACCAGCTGTATACTTCAAGATACCGCCACCCTTCCCGTGCCTTTTGCTACGTTTTTTTTTTTTCTTTTTTTTCTCTCTCCCCCCCCCCCCCCCCCCCCCCCCCCCCTTTCTTTTCTTTTTTTTTTTACGGGGTATCCTATGTTTGTAGTAGGCAGTCTTTTTTGTGTTTTCACCTTGGCTTTGCTTTGGTTTGGCTTGCGTTGGAGGAAATCTTTTTACCCCCTCGCACTCCCCCCTGACCCGGTCCCGTCTCTCCTATGTTTCTCCCTGTCCCCGCCCCCCTCTCGTCTCCCAACTTACCTGTCTCTCTTCCTACCATTGTCTAAAACACGTTTCTGTTCTGTACGTTGTATTCAAACAGAATGAGTAATGGTGTCCGAGCTTTAGTTTTCTTATACAGTGAACTCCGGATGTAGTGAACGCCGTATGTACTGATAAATCGGCTGTACTGAAGCAAGTTTTGGGTCCCGGTCCCAACTGTTCATATTCTTTGTTAATTTTAGCCGGTTGTAGTGATATTTTAAAATCCGGATGTATCAATATCTCCTGTTGTAGTGACGTCATTTTCAAGTCCCGGGCAAGCCGGGCTCCGGTTGTAGTGATTTTTTTTTTAGAGTAATCTCCCTTCTCCCAAAACGGCGAAACGCAATGTGCTTTCTTTAAAACGCAAAATCGATTTATTGAAAGACATTGAAACAAAAACACAAAAAAACAGAAACAGGTGGATGTCGCTTCTCAGTACAATGTTTCTCAGGCAACAGTCAGCTCCATTGTGAAAAATAGTGAAAAGTTGAAAGAAAAATTCTATGGCGGTGAGGTTAATGCTAAGAGGAAGCGTGAAAGACTCCCACACGAGCCGAAAGTAGACAGTGCGCTGTTGAGTTGGTTTAAAAAGGCAAGGGCCAACAACATGCCTGTCTCTGGCCCTGTGTTGAGATTGAAAGCGGAGGAGTTCGCTAAGGATATGGGCTTGTGTGACTGGACATGTTCTGAAGGTTGGGTTCGGCGCTTCACTGCTCGACACGACATTACATTCAGAAAATAAGCGGCGAGAGAAGCAGTGTTGATGAGTGTGCTACAGACTGTTGGTCAGTGATGTCCTTTTACCTACTCTAAACGAGTATGATGAAAGTGACATTTTCAACATGGATGAAAGTGGACTGTTTTGGCGCATGCTGCCAGACCGCACGCTTGCATTCAGAGCAGAAAAATGCCATGGCGGAAAATTATTTAAAGACCGACTCACAGTAGCGATGTGTTGCAATATGACAGGAACTGAAAAACGTCGTCTGCTGGTCATTGGGAAATTCCGTAGCCCACGCTGCTTTAAAGGGATAAAGAACTTGCTGTGACTTATGAAGCAAGCCCTAAAGCATGGATGACCATGGATATATTTGAGAAATGGCTGAGAGACTTTGACCGTTCCATGGACAATATGAATAGAAAGGTGCTTCTGGTACTGGACAATTGCACAGCTCACGTCAAAGTGGATGGCCTAAGAGCAACCAAGCTGCTGTTTCTTCCATCGAATGCCACGTCTAAACTGCAACCTCTGGACACAGGAATAATCAAGAATTTGAAGTTCTTTTACAGGTAGGCCATTTAATAGTTCCTGTACGATTACATTCTAAAAACATTCTTTCTCTCTCTCTCTCTCTCTCTCTCTCTCTCTCTCACACACACACACACACACACACACACACACACACACACACACACATTAATTTATAATATACTGTGAATGGTTGGGACAAGTGGTCAAGTGTGTACTGTATGCTTTTTTATCATTCGTTACCGGGTTCAAAGGTTTACGTAGCAGCAGGAGCAGGAGAGGCACTTTCTGTTAGTTCCCCGACATGCCAACTTGATAAACTCGCTTTATTTGTGTTGCAGCTTTACTGGCTAAAAATGCCTCTCTCTCTTCATTTGGCAGCAAAATGTTTCTCTTCATTCGTAGACCGCAAATCGCAACCCAAATTATCCCTCTTAGGCTTCACACAGGAGGAGGAAAAGAAAGGGGAGGAGAAGGCAGTCTCTAGTCTTTGGTACTTACATGTATAATGGGCTCATTACAGATGATATCTTGCTACCAGTCTCAGGGGCTTTGAGGTAAAGACATATGCCCTGAGACTGAGAAGTCGGGGTTCGATCCCTTGCCTTGAAGCCTTGAATAGTGTTAGGGCTGCTTAGCTCGGTGTTAGTATACTGTGGCAGGGTGGGTTGTTAAGCCGTTTGTGCATGTTTCCTGTGGTAAATCAACATGAACTGATTTCTTTTGCAACAATTTTGTTCACCAGAACTCGCTTGCTGACCAGGCTGATTGGACATGCAGAGTCTTCGGAGAGTGACTTCCAGATCAACCTATTGGATGCCTTGCAGAATCTGAAAGCATCATGGGATCAAGTCACTGCATGTACCATTAGAAACAGTTTTCGTCACGCAGGATTTGTTTTGCCCAACGATGCTGACGACTCGGCCAACTCAGACAGGGAATGCAAGGAGTCCCGGCTGCTGACATCATCCATCGAGCCAATACTTTCGATGCTTTACAAGGACTTTGGTGTCTGTCTGGAGGACTACTGCTCATGTGACGATGACGTCGCTTCATGTGCCCCACCGTCTTCAGAAACTGGGAGTATATCAACTCCAGACGAAGAACCTAACTCGGAGTCAGACTTGGATGATTGTGGAGGCCCATCCTTAGCCGTATCAACGTTCGAGGCAATGTCTGCTTTATGGAAACTTGATTTGTATTTGATGCAAGGAGAGCATGATGTGAATGTCAGAGAAAGCTTTGACAGATTTAAAGTCCTTCTGCAGAACTTTATGCTGAGAAACTTCGGAGTTCAAACGAAAGTTACAGATTTCTTTTCTAGCCAAGAGAAACAAACGAGGTGTTCATTCAGAAAAAATGACGGGGAACAAGACAGGACGACAGGGGTAGAAATAGGGTCAGATATGAAATCAGAGAGATCAGGGATCAGGTCAGATTCAGGAATCTGGTCAGAAAGTTCAGGGATTGGGCAAGAGAGGACAGGGATCTAGTCAGACAGGACAGGGATCTGGTCAGACAGGACAGGGATCTAGTCAGACAGGACAGGGATCTGGTCAGACAGGACAGGGATCTGGTCAGACAGGACAGGGATCTAGTCAGAGAGGACAGAGATCGGGTCAGAGATGGTCACACGTGGGAGGGATCGAATTGGAAAGGAAATCAGAAAAGGCAGAGATGAGGCCACAAAAGCCAGGGGACAGTTTGAATTTGATGTCAGATCTCCAAAACCCTACGCCAGTGAATGTTTATTGCCGGAATGATAATGATAATGATACAAGTTGGGACTTAAAAATTCAAGGCAACGAACCAGGACGTCAGCTAAGTTTTACCCCAACTGGATCGTGCTGGCGTAGAGAACAAGCCAGGCAACTGGGCTTGCCTGATCCTTTGCCGTTGCCTGAACGTCAAGCAAATGGGACATTGGGTGAACCGTTTCAAGTAAACGCTGTCATTGGCGATGGAAATTGCTTATATAGAGCCCTCAGCTTAGAAGTTTTAGGCACACAAAACTAACACGAGCAATTCAGGGCGAAAATGGTTGACATTATGCGTCAAAATCAAAGCACCTTTGAAGGGTACGTAGGAAGAGACATTGGCGATTACATTCTGGAGCATACCCTTCCGTTGCGCACTTTGGAACTGATGCAGAGATTTATGCTGCAGCAACACTTCTCCAAACAAGTATTGTCGTGTACACATCTGTGAATGAGGCCAGGAGGGAATGGATCCAGCACCTGCCTCTCTTCTCGATTCCTTCAATTCAGTTCAGCCAGGAAAACATTTATTTGAGAAACCTATGCGGCCACTTTGAGCGCGTTGTCAGCGTTCGTTAAGCTCAGACACATTGACTGGAATTAATCAATAAGATGCCGTTACACAATGTATCATTATTGTTTGCTGCTCAATTTGCACATTGGTAGCATTGCTTTTGTCTCAAACACTTCGACCAAAAACAGTACTCTTCAGACTCGATACATGTATTTACTCGCGCATATTATATGTGCAGACTCGTACACGCACATATTGATTTCAATTCATGAAAAACATACCTAAACACTCTGATTTTCCAAACCTTTTTTTTTCTGATCTTCCTTAATCTAGTCCGTATTGACATAACTGAGCATTTTTGTTTGATTTTTTTTTTAACACTTGTTGTTTATGTAAATTCACATGTCTAGTTGATTTTTGCGCATGAGGGTGTGAGTGTGTGTGTGTGTGTGTGTGTGTGTGTGTGTGTGTGTGTGTGTGTGTGTGTGTGTATGTGTGTGTGTGTGTGTGTGTGTGTGTGTGTGTGTGTGTGTGTGTGTGTTTGCGTTCACGTGCGTGTGTGATTTGTTGTTGACTTACAGACTTAATGAGAATTAAGGACTCAATTCAGCAAAATTTTTTGGCAAATATGTATCCCATTTTAAGATTTCCTTACTTTTTTTAATTAACGTGCCTACACAGCTTGTAGAAAATTAAAAAGCATTACTCTTGCTTAACAGCAAATTATTTTTAGTTGAATATCATTTCATCCATTGAAAATTGAAATTGTTTGAATCAATGAATAGACATGTCAGTGTTTTTATCCAGTTAATCAATATTATTTTGGCCATTACTTTCTTTATCATAAAAAAATTGAATGGTTACATATTGTATTTGTTAGCTGATGTTTGAAATTTGAATCCAAAGGAATGGATATTGTTTGTGTCAAACAGTATTTACTTGTACTTCTTGTTCATTTCACGCTGATTAAAGACTACAGTTTACTTTATAACATCTGACGATTTTGCTTTTAACCCTTATTTCTACCTCCCAAACAGTAGCCCCTCCCCATCTCTCTCTCTCTCTCTCTCTCTCTCTCTCTCTCTCTCTCTCTCTCTCTCTCTCTCTCTCTCTCGGCCATTTCCTCCCCCACTTCTCCCCCTCTCTCTCTTTCTCTCTCTCTCTCTCTCTCTCTCTCTCTCTCTCTCTCTCTCTCTCTCTCTCTCTCACACACACACACACACACACACACAGATTGTTAAGGCTCCTTTGGTTGAACAATTAAATATTAGGACGGGGTACATTAATTTAAACAACACAGGATACTGACACCGGCCGATCAATCGCCTGGCAGGAAAGCTGTTGGATTGCTGATTTAAGTTTTGGCAACGACTACGCCTGGGATCGAACCCCAACCCCAACGTTAAAAGCATGGTAAAATTGACCTCAGACACACCAATAAACAAACAAGCATGAGAAAGACAATACGCCACCTAATCTTTTGATAAAGACAATACGCCACCTAATCTTTTGATAAAGACAATACGCCACCTAATCTTTTGATAAAGACAATACGCCACCTAATCTTTTGATCTTAGAGCATAAAGGAGGAGAGGAAAAAATAGAGATTTTGGAAACAAAATTCGTTACTTTCATGTTTCCTTTTATCACGATTTTGCTACGTCATCGTATGGTTAGTCAGCGTCACAGAAGAATACTCGCAAGCCTGACAAAGACAGCAAAAAACGTCACAAAACGAAATGAATCTAGTTTCCAAAATCTCCTTATTACTGCCTTGTGGATTTACCCAATGTGCCGGATGTAGCGATAAAACCTTGAAAAAATATTACTACAACAGATGTGCCGGACGTGGTGATAAGACCTCGAAAAACATCATTACAACCGGAGTAGCAATGTATGTAGTGATAATCCGGATGTAGTGATAGGAATTTTTGGTCCCCAGGGATTTCACTACATCCGGAGTTCACTGTATATGCTAATGCAGTTTTCCGATCAAAATGATATGATTTAATATACCGAGACTTTTCAAGTCTGTTTCCACCGTGGTTACACCAAAGAGAACTTTATTTAAAGCTAACTTTGTTTTTATATCCAACTTTGTTTGTACA
>CM065718.1:73433527-73436027 GCA_033310375.1 Conus canariensis
CAAGCGCACGCGCGCACGCGAGCGAAAAAGAGAGAGAGAGAGAGAGAGAGAGAGAGAGAGAAGAGAGAGAGAGAGAGCAGGGATTCACTGGTTTCACATGGAAGTAAAAACTACTAAGTGTTGTCTACTGTGAAATACAGCATACCCTTTGATCTAAATGCACTGTCAAGAGGCCCAAGTTACTTACCAACTGTTGCATTAACTGTAGCTTTCCTACTACCTATTGTCCATCTCATTAATTGACATTGGATTGATGTGTTAATCACAATTTGAAACAATTACATTAACTCTCGTTTCTAATTAGAACAGCAAATAAAAAACGATTTTCAATGTTTTTTCTTTGTTTCATATATAACTCTGTGTGTGTGTGTGTGTGGTGTGTGTGTGTGTGTGTGTGTGTGTGTGTGTGTGATGTGTGTGCACCTGTGTTTGCGTGCATGTGTGTGTGTGTGTGTGTGTGTTTGTTTGTTTGTTTGTTGTGTGTGTGTGTGTGTGTGTGTGTGTGTGTGTGTGTGTGTGTGTGTGTGTGATGTGTGTGTGTGGTACATTTTGTACATTCTTAATACATGTTGAGTATGTAAATGTGGACATATTTTGTGTTGCTATGATAGTGCAATAGTGCAAGAGAAGAAAAAGAATGAAGTGGAGGAGAACGATCACACTAAATGACACTGACTTTGTATGATCTATAAAATAGAGTTGAAAAGACAGAAAATAAATGTAAGTTGCACATTACTTACCGCAGTGTCAACACGAAACGTTCCTCTGCTGATATTGGCCGCCTGAAGCCAATGTCTTGTTTGCTAAGGTGAGGTTGAACCAGGTCCAGCAGTGTTGCAAAAGTGGTTGGTAGCATTCTGAAGTAGGAAAGAAACCTTTCAGCATCTTGCTTGAGGTCGGGAACCAAATGGTGATATTCTCCATACACACTCCGTTGCGTGTTAATGGGATGGACCCAATAATCTCGGTCATCAACAAGAATTCCTCGCTGTATATATGGCGATGGTTCAGACAACTCTGAAAGTAGGAGATACCTCCTCTCTGCCATTTTGATTCTGTCTCGTACAGCTGTAAACAGATATTACAACAAACCGTGCACAGCTAGCGGCAGGCTAGCATACAACTAGCTACGGCAGCTATTCAGGCCACGCAAGCTTTAACCAGCAGCGCAGCTGGCTGCTCGCTGGCTAGCCGCTAGCTATCGCCGCTTTTGGTGTGGCCACCCACCGCTCACTGCTCAACAGCTCGCTTACCGCTAACGCACAGTGCGGCTACAGCGCAGCTTGTCATCTGGCCGAACCCTTAGACTTCAAAGGTCCCGCGTTGTCTGACATGGGAGGCGTCCTAATCATTTATCACTCTCCAGTAGTATACTTTTTTTTGTATTTTTCAAGACCACCGTTTCACCCCGTTTTGTTTTTTTTACGAGCAATGTTATTTTGCGTGTCAGCTGAGGAAAGACCAAGTTTCCCGCCTTGAAATGTACTTGTAAGACCTGATAGTGTGTTAGATCACGCATTCCTTATTACCATGCAAAAAGAATGATCCGAATACACGTTTTTGTTAGTCCGGTGCTGTTGATTAAACAAGAGACCTCATAACACAAATGATATTGTCAGGCGGCTCAATATTATAGTGTACAGCAGCCACACAGAGTTTCGCCGCTGTTACCTGACACTGATCATGGACTGTGACACATGTTCATGTGGCACGACACTGTGCTCAAGAACTGATGGGAGTGAACTCAAGGAATATGGCTACATCTGGGTTAAGACAGCAAAAATACTACAAGACAGGATGCAATAATTGTAGGAATATGATTCTACATAGGGTGATTCAGTAAAGATCACACAAGGCAAGCAGCAGAAAGAAAAAAAGAAAAAGAAAAAACAAAACTTGAGGAAACGATGACTCCGAGTGAAGCTGTATAAAATGAAGAATCAGGAAATTCAGTATCACACCCACCCTCTCTTGATTCAAAGTCATATTCAGGGCCGGATCCAGGGGGGTGCTTTGGTACTACAGTACCCCCATCCCCCCCACCCCCACCCCCCCACCCCCCTCCCCCGGCTTAAAAAACAACAACTTCAGCTCAAAAAAAAGAAAAAAGAAAGAAAGCAAGCACCCCCAGTCCCTCTTTCCCTCTTTCCACTGTACCGTCATCAGCCCCCCCCCCCTCCCCCAATTGATAAAACGCTATCAATAATGTCTCCCCAGCTCACAGGAGATGCCACGAAACAGCTTTTAAAATGTCAAAAACCAATTTTCGGCTGGGGGCTTTGCCCCCTGGTCCCCCCCCCCCCACTCCCCCACCGGGGCTTTGCCCCTAAACCCCACCGGGGCCTAGGTGGCCCCTGGACCCCGGCCTAAAATATTTACCAGCACACCACCTTAAAAACTCTGTGATCCAGCCCTGACATTTCTTAGAGCAGTCTGCTCATCTCTGGACGTTCTTTGTGATCTCAGGCACCCAACTGAAGCACAGACGATGCAGGCAAAG
>CM065718.1:73441027-73446027 GCA_033310375.1 Conus canariensis
CCCAACCCCCGTTTGCTATTTCAGCTTCCATGATCCCCTCCTGGGCAGCTTCGTTTTCGTCCAGCGGCCATTTTGATCTTGCGTCGAATATGAGAAGATAAATGGTTTCTCATTCTTCGTTTTCACTGTCCTAAATGTTATTTGTTTTTGCCTGAAGAAGACCCAAGAGGTCGAAATGCATTGTGTTTTGTCCTATACTTTGTCTATGTCCTTGGCGGTAACTAACCCCCTCTCTTTCTAAATTTTGCTATGATTCGTTCCATGAGCTTTCCTGCTCTATTTTGCATAGTGAGTATGCCGGAGCCATTTAGCTGATGATGATCTTTTCCTGGTTTTGGGTAAAGCTTTCAGGTAGCTGTGTGTCCAGTCTTCTGGGACATAACCTTTATCAAAACTCTGCTAGTAGAGACTGAAGAGATAGGCTCTGTCCTCTTATGAGAGCTGTTTGATATCTGTATACCGTACTTTGTCTGGACCTGGAGCACTTTCCTTAGTGCATCTAGCTGTTGAGTCATCAGTCATCAATTCAGTTGTTTTTTTTTAATAGCTAGATCAGGGCAAGATTTTCTTCCTTATCTCTGCCAAGTTCTTACAGCCTTGCATTTCTCTTTCCAGGCTGTTTCCGTGTCTATATTCCACATAACGGGTATAACGATTTGTTTGGTTGTAGTGTTGTTTCTTTTGCATCTTCTACTCCTTAACGTTCATATTATGTTCCCTTCGTTGTTGTTATATAGAAAACTGTGCATCAGCCCAACGCGCTATTCACACCTTTGGTACCTACTTCACTTTTTCTGCGCCACTGTTATAGTTGTGTTTGTGTGTGTGCACCCACATTTTTATGTGTGTGTGTTGCCCGGTTTGTCTCACAGACAGCTTAAAGCAACAAAATCGCAAAGCTCAGTTGTCTTTATTTGGCCGGTTTGTCTCACAGATAGCTTTAAACAACAAAATCTCAAAGCTCAATTGTCTTTATTTGGCCGGTTTGTCTTACAGATAGCTTTAAACAACAAAATCTCAAAGCTCAATTGTCTTTATTTGGCCGGTTTGTCTTACAGATAGCTTTAAACAACCAAATCGCAAAGCTCAATTGTCTTTATTTGGCCGGTTTGTCTTACAGATAGCTTTAAACAACAAAATCTCAAAGCTCAATTGTCTTTATTTGGCCGGTTTGTCTTACAGATAGCTTTAAACAACAAAATCTCAAAGCTCAATTGTCTTTATTTGGCCGGTTTGTCTTACAGATAGCTTTAAACAACCAAATCGCAAAGCTCAATTGTCTTTATTTGGCCGGTTTGTCTTACAGATAGCTTTAAACAACAAAATCTCAAAGCTCAATTGTCTTTATTTGGCCGGTTTGTCTTACAGATAGCTTTAAACAACAAAATCTCAAAGCTCAATTGTCTTTATTTGGCCGGTTTGTCTCACAGATAGCTTTAAACAACCAAATCTCAAAGCTCAATTGTCTTTATTTGGCCGGTTTGTCTTACAGATAGCTTTAAACAACAAAATCTCAAAGCTCAATTGTCTTTATTTGGCCGGTTTGTCTTACAGATAGCTTTAAACAACCAAATCGCAAAGCTCAATTGTCTTTATTTGGCCGGTTTGTCTTACAGATAGCTTTAAACCAAATCGCAAAGCTCAATTGTCTTTATTTGGCCGGTTTGTCTTACAGATAGCTTTAAACAACCAAATCGCAAAGCTCAATTGTCTTTATTTGGCCGGTTTGTCTCACAGATAGCTTTAAACAACCAAATCGCAAAGCTCAATTGTCTTTATTTGGCCGGTTTGTCTTACAGATAGCTTTAAACAACCAAATCGCAAAGCTCAATTGTCTTTATTTGGCCGGTTTGTCTTACAGATAGCTTTAAACAACCAAATCGCAAAGCTCAATTGTCTTTATTTGGCCGGTTTGTCTCACAGATAGCTTTAAACAACCAAATCGCAAAGCTCAATTGTCTTTATTTGGCCGGTTTGTCTCACAGATAGCTTTAAACAACCAAATCGCAAAGCTCAATTGTCTTTATTTGGCCGGTTTGTCTTACAGATAGCTTTAAACAACCAAATCGCAAAGCTCGCTCGGGAAACAACAAAAGAGAATCAAACACAAACACAGAAAACAACTTAATAATTCATACTTTTCAGTGTTATGTCCCCTGCTGCCCCGCATGCTGTCACCTACCCGCAGCCCTTTTTTAATGTTGAGTCGACCTCCCCCAATCCGAAGGATTTCATACAGTAGCCTACAGAGGGGATGAATGGCTGTTGGGTTAAACAGTCTCGAACTGTATGCAGTGTGGCCCTACGGCGACACCAGGCTGACGGACTTCAGATTTCAGATGTGCAGGCTTATGTCATGCTCGCTTTTTGTACTCCCAGTTCTTATAGAACAGGGAGTACTTTAGAATGGGAACGAAGAAATGCTGTCTGTGTGTCTGTCTGTCTGTCTGTCTGTCTGTCCGTGTGTCCGTGGTCAAAATGTGTTCCACTCGCTCCAGACAAAACTACTGGGCCGATCTTTCTGAAAATTTGTAGGTATGTTCATTATGGGCCACGGATGATGCCCGATGTTTTAGTTTACCGCTATAGCCGTTACTAACGGATGTAACGGCCTGTAGCGGTTTTTCTTCTTTATGGAATATCTCAGAAAGTACTTGACTGATCTTTGTAAAAACAAGATGCGAAGCATATAAACGTACTCCCAGTTTTCGAAACCGCTTATAAATCGGCCAAGTGCTTTGTGAGATAAGAAATAAAGGCAAAATAACGGTTTTAACGGTTATTTAACCGATGTACACTTTTGAAACTGGTATTTTAGTTCTCACTGGGCTAAAGCCTGTGTACATACAAAATTTCGTCCAAATCGGACAATATGTCAAGAATAACGGATTTTAACGGTCAGATTTTGAAACACTACATGGAAGTGCCATTTGTGTGTGATAACCTTTCTATATACAAAATTTCATTAAAATCCACCAATATATAACAAAAAAAATAACGGCAAAATAACGGTTTAACGGTTATATAATCGATATACACTTTTGAAACCGGTATTTTAGTCCTCACTGGGCTAAAGCCTGTGTACATATCAAATTTCATCCAAATCGGACAATATGTCAAGAATAACGGTTTTTAACGATCAAATTTTGAAACACTATATAGAAGTGCCATTTGTGTGTGATAACCTTTCTATATACCAAATTTAATTAAAATCCACCTATATATAAGAAATAACGGCAGAATAACTGTTTTTAACGGTTGTTTAATCCATTTTCAGCATTACATCACTTACATATGGACAGAGGCTCCGATTTGTCACAAGATCATCCAAACCTCTTATAAATTGGCCAAGTACTTTCTGAGATATTCCATAAAGAAGAAAAACCGCTACAGGCTGTTACAGCCGTTAGTAACGGCTATAGCGGCAAACTAAAACATCGGGCATCATCCGTGGCCCATAGTGAACATACCTACAAATTTTCAGAAAGATCGGCCCAGTAGTTTTGTCTGGAGCGCGTGGAACACATTTTGACCACGGACAGACAGACAGACAGACACACAGACAGCATTTCTTCGTTCCCATTCTAAAGTACTCCCTGTTCTATAAGAACTGGGAGTGCAATGAGCAGGTACGTTCATTATGGGTCACGGATGATGCCCGATGTTTTAGTTTACCTCGTCTTATATATATTTGGTCTTTGTTACGTTCAACTGAAGGAAATCCTTTGTTAATAGTTCTTCTGACCAAAGGGAACTCACTCGTCAGCAGTTGAAATATTGTGGCTTAAATTATCCACACCATTACGAATAATATCGAGTGAACATTAACATTGGCATCCAAAATGGGTAGACGGACTAGTTTGTTCCCGCACATGTAATAACTCAATTACTAATTATTATATGAACTATTTCACGGTTATCAAACCAATATAGGACAGCTAGTCCTCTTCAAAGTAAACACTTCTGCGAGTGTGACTACAGGGAATAAACAAAAGATTTCCGAAACGACCTCCACCTATCTTCTGTGAGAAAAACGGCACCTTTTCCACCTACTTTATAAGCACCTTTGCACAGGTTAAAGAAAAACTACTAGGAAAGAAATGACAGAGTAACAGTTACTTCCAAACATAAAGAAAACACAACCTCTAAGCTGCTACCTTGAAAAATGAATAGGAATTCCGACTTGTACTGGTCTTCCCTTCTACACATAGGCTAAATACAAGCTCTTCAAGTGCTTACAAACATGATGGTGGACGGGGAGAAAAAAAAGAAGAACGATATATAATAGTTCCGTCGCCCCACGTCGGCTAATACGGGACAACCCGGACCTCTGCAGACAGGACTTCCAGCAGGACCGTCGCCCCACGTCGATGAGGACAGGACAACCCAGACCTCTGTAGACTGGAACCAAAGGAGGAGAATGAAGGGAGAACCGTTGCCCCACGCCGGCGAAGGCTGGACAACCCGGACCTCCGTAAGAAAATAAAGACAACAGGACCGTCGCCCCACGCCGGCAAAGACGGGACAACCCGGATCTCCGTAAGAAAATAAAGACAACAGGACCGTTGCCCCACGCCGGTGAAGACGGGACAGCCCGGGCCTCGTAGACTAGAACTAAAGAAGAAAGTAAAGCCAGGACCGTCGCCTCACGCCAAGACGGGACAACCCGGACCTCTGGAAGACTAGATGTGTGTGTGTGTGAGCGCTAATGTGCGTGTGTACGCGCATGTGATTTATGGGCTTGTGTGAGCATGTTCCCGCATGCACATATGTGCACATGGGAAAGAAGATGAGAAAGAGCGAGGGAGAGAGAAAATGGAGTAGTTGGGGCTGGAGAGAGACAGAGACAGAGACAGAGACAGAGAGAGAGAGAGAGAGAGAGAGAGAGAGAGAGAGAAGGAAATTTTGAAGAGTGTGAGGCGTGTATGACTACTGGTGGATGCATATGAACGTGAAAACATGTGCGTGTATATGTGTGTGAATGTATGCGCGCATGTGTG
>CM065718.1:73458527-73478527 GCA_033310375.1 Conus canariensis
GGTCTCGTAATTTTACTTCATTCTCAAATTTTACCATAGCAGGAAAAGCCAGTATTGACCTTCCTAAAAAAGATCACTAAATAAATAAATAAAGGAATAAATGAATGAATAAATAAATAAATAAACAGATGTCAACATTTACTATCCTTGATAGCAAAAGAAAAAGTCATGTTAATTTACCTGTATGTAACTTATAATATATTGAGGTTTCTCACCTTGAATAACAAGAAAAAAATGACTGATAACTTAGCTACATGTAAGCTAAAATATATCAAGATTACACCTCCCCACCCAAAAAAAAAAAAAAAAAAAAAAAGTCAAATCCCATCAATCTACTTGCTAACTAACTCACGGTAAGAGCCGGGATGTTCTGCATAGCCAAAATACTGCAGTGTTGACTTTTCTAAAAACTGCAACACTGTGCGGCAAATTCTATCATACCTGAAAGGAAATAAGATATCAGTGTTGCCCTTTCTGCAAGCTACACCATGCCGTGATGCTTACTGCCTTTGATATTTAAAAACAAAAGAACGTCAGTCCTGACCTCTCTGTATCTAAAACTATAAAAAAAAAAATAAATAATAATAATCACCGTCGTGTATAGAAAAATGTCAGCATTGAATTCCCATTAAATTAAAACATGTCAAGACTTAGACAGTTCTGTTAAAGAAAAAAAAGAAGAAAAGAAAAATGAATAGTGTAAGAAAATATGTCAGGATTTACTATCCTGGAAAACTTGTTCAAAAATGTCACTGCTGACGATATGCAAACTAAAATTCCGCCGACGCAGGCGTTCATACATACATGCATGCATACATCCATACATAAATGCAAACGTACATAAATACATAGAGAGAGAGAGAGAGAGAGAGAGAGAGAGAGAGAGAGAGAGAGAGAGAGAGAGAGAGAGAGAGAGATTTCAGGGGCGAAATCTTTTGACATCTTCCAGGCACACAGATGGGCGAGCATCACTGACTCCATTACATTTTCGTTTGACATGAACAAATGCTCTCGAAATCATCTCAGCTTAAGGCCACCTGTCATGAACATTCACGTTAAATGAAAATGGTGAGCGCACAGTTCATACAAAGCACAGAAAGCGAGATAAACGCGCTTGGTCCGAGGCCTCTAAAGACAAAGTGTTCCCCAGATGAAGTCTGCATGGAGCCGTACGTGTGACTACACCGAGAAGTTGAACTCTAAACGGCCTCGATACCCCCAGATGTTACTTCTTCTGACGCCCCAGCGAGGTCTCCATCAGCTCCTTGAAGGTGAGGTAGCCATCTCCGTTCTTGTCGGCCAGTTTGAAGATCTGGTGGATGTAGGACGGGGACAGGATGCTGCCTCTGGAGCGGATGTACCCGGAGAACTCAGCCTCCGTCACCTTGCCGTCAGCGTCAGCGTCCATCTTCTGATACATCCGCCTCAGCTCAGCTTTCCTGCGCAGGGCAAAGCCGATAGGTCAACATCAATGTTGCTACCTACCACTCGGAAGGAAGTGAACAGAATTGGTCGAATCATGCAGCTCGACGTATAACTATCTACCTGTCTCAGGCAGCTCGACACGTATCTATGAACAATAGAGATGAAAGAAAAAACAAAGACGAAGTCCAAACATTCAGTTTCTTTCCACTTAAAATCCACTGCATCTTCCACATGAACAAGATCGATGTTTTTAAAGGAGTAGAGGTCACAGACGTTATCTTTACCAATCATATTTAGGCATTAGGGAGAGCATCGTGTGGGAGTTAACTGACAAATAAATCCTGTCATAGCAGTTTCTTTTGTGAAAACAGCCATTGCCTCTAAGAAAACAGTGATCCCTTGCAAGACCGCATCTGCCGACATGATTTTTACGTTTCAAAAATTCTTGTTCCCATGTCAAAACATTTTTCCATTGCTCATATGTCAAAATGTTGTTCCTATGTCAAACTAATTGTTCTCGTTGCCAAAATAATTGCGTTCATGTAAAAATAACTGCTTCTGCGTCAAGATTGTCATTTTCATAAAACAGTAACTGCTGTGTTTATGTGAAACCAGGGAACATCACTCTCTCTCCCTGATAATAATTTCTGTTTTCAAGCGGAAACAATCATTAGCAGCTTTCTAAGCTCTCGCAGCTCTAGTCTTCATTGTTGGGGGGGGGGGGGGGGGGGGGGGGGGGGGGGGGGGGGGGGGGGCTCTGGTGCGGTATCCTGTCTGTCGCTCTATTTGTATGTCCAACAGATAACTCGGAAACGAATGAACTGATGTTGGTCATACTGTTCGGGATAGATTGATGGTTGTTGACTCTGGGCGCTAAAGTCTATTTTGTCTACCCCTACTACGTCTCTTCTATCGACCAGCTGAATACATTTTATATTCAGATCAGTGGCGTTGGAACCTAGTGTGTATGTGCGTGCGTGCGTGCGTGCGTGCGTGCGTGCGTGCGTGTGTGTGTGTGTGTGTGTGTGTGTGTGTGTGTGCGTGTGTGTGTGTGTGTGTGTGTGTGTGTGTGTGTATGTGTGTGTGTGTGTGTGTGTGTGTGTGTGTGTGTGTGTGTGTGTGTGTGAAATTGAAATATTGGGGCGGGGGCACATTACCTTCTGCCCACCCCCTCCCCCTTCCAGAGTTTGCGCCAAAGAGATACCAGATAACCAAGGAAGAAAAAGGAAGTCGTGACATTCTTTTTGTTTTTCGTGAATGGCAATTTTGGGAGGAAAAAATAACATGTTATGATGTGTCCTACTCTTCATTTTTTACAGATAACCAAGGAAGAAAAAGGAAGTCGTGACATTCTTTTTGTTTTTCGTGAATGGCAATTTTGGGAGGAAAAAATAACATGTTATGATGTGTCCTACTCTTCATTTTTTACAGATACCCAAAGGAAGAAAAAGGAAGTCGTGACATTCTTTTTGTTTTTCGTGAATGGCAATTTTGGGGGAAAAAATAACATGTTATGATGTGTCCTACTCTTCATTTTTTACAGATAACCAAGTAGAAAAGAAGTCGTGACATTCTTTTGTTTTTCGTGAATGGCAATTTTGGGGAAAAAATAACATGTTATGATTGTCCTACTCTTCATTTTTTTTTTTACAGATAACCAAGTAAGAAAAAGGAAGTCGTGACATTCTTTTTGTTTTTCGTGAATGGCAATTTTGGGGGAAAAAATAACATGTTATGATGTGTCCTACTCTTCATTTTTTACAGATAACCAAGTAAGAAAAAGGAAGTCGTGACATTCTTTTTGTTTTTCGTGAATGGCAATTTTGGGGGAAAAAATAACATGTTATGATGTGTCCTACTCTTCATTTTTTTTTTTTTTTACAGATAACCAAGGAAGAAAAAGGAAGTCGTGACATTCTTTTTGTTTTTCGTGAATGGCAATTTTTTGGGAAAAAATAACATGTTATGATGTGTCCTACCCTTCATTTTTTTTTTTCGAATATGGAAAATGAGAATAACCCCAACCCCCGCACCCCATCCCTTGTCTATCCCCCTTCCCCCGCTTTTATAAAATTTACAAAAAACGAGTGTCCCTCCCTCCTCCCACCCCACCTCGTCTTTAAAAACAATTTGGAAAATGAAGGCTTTCTTCACCATCTCCACCCTTTACACCCCCCCCCCCCCCCAACTTCACCCTCACTCCACGTACCCCGCTTTTTATACACCTGGGAGAAGGACACGCCCCTGTAAAGGCTGCAGCGAGTTCTTTTAATTAAAATGCTTGTCCGTTCAGGCTGCCCCCCCCCCCCCCCACTTCTCCCACTCCCACCTGATCTCCTAGCACAAAATTTCAATCCGACGCCATCGCTGAATTTAGGTCCATACCCACTACAGATGATATTTAGGTCCACCCACTACAGATGATATTTAGGTCCATACCCACTACAGATGATATTTAGGTCCATACCCACTACAGATGATATTTAGGTCCATACCCACTACAGATGATATGGCAGACGGAAAGAACAGTCATGGGATCACTGGGGACGGGAACCTTTCTTGTAGCAGGTAGATACCACCACAGTAACACTGCGTCAAGAGGGGCAAGTGAAAACGGTTGATTACGTAGGGCTCAAGAGGGGGATTGATGGCAAAACCTCCTCTTCAGACTTTGTCAGACATGGAGTCCCTCATGGTTCAGAGGTAGCGCCACCCCCACCCCCATCTTCTGCATCTTCATCAATGATTCACCATTATAGAGAATGTAAATATGCGGGTTCTAACCCACCCATCTTATTTTGCACGAAAACCCCCCTTTTCACAAACGAATTTCTTCCTTCTCATGCTACTTTTTGCCAAAATTAACACCTTTTTTACAATCAAACTTAACACGCAAACCCCCCCCCCCCCCCCCCCAAATTGAAGGATTTAATGTCTTAAAGTGGGCTTGCGTGCAAAACAAAAATGGGTGGGCTTGAACACAGATATTTACATTCTCTCTGATTAATCTTCTATCTCAAGCACTACCAACAAATCAGAACAAACAACCGGCTTTCCGTCTTGGTTAGTTATTTTTACACACACTGAATTTATAGGCCCTTCAACTAATTCTTTAAACCGGCTGTCTTCACCAAATGTGCTTAACTGATAATCGCAAAACCCCGCCTTAATTGATGGTAGTACTCCTAGAACTGTAGATGGATTGCCATCAAATAAATTAGTATTTGTTTTTAACTCTCGTAAATGGATATACAACATCGGGTTAACGAGAAAATTACATGGTTCATTACCTTCAAATTGATAGATGTCTTCTCTTGTACTAAATTTATAAGATCTGTCACTACTGTGGAAGCCCAAGATTCTAGCAAGACCTTTAGGAAAAGTGTACTCTCTTCTTTCTTCTAGTGGAAAATGCATAGTAATTCTGAGGTTTGCTTCGTTAATTTTTAGCAATATGCCTAATTCGTTAAATACTTCTTTTAAAGAACAAAAGCTGTAATAGCCTTCTGGTATTTTTTCATGAGTTATTTGATTGCCCCCTTCATTACTAATATTAATCCAGTTATTCTGAGCTTCTTCTGATATATTAAACCACTTAACTTTAAAACCAATTTTTCTAAGAGCAACCCTACTATTACCGCGCCTATTGTTAATTGGATACTTTAAAAACACGCGCTGGTTTTGCTTGGTTATATAAATGTACATCCTTTTAAATCCTTTTTTAAAAAATCTATTTAAAATGGAACCTTTTCAATATAATGAAAGTGCCACTTACGACGTAGGAGGGGTTTATGAGCCCAAATCTTTGGACTTTAGTAACCTAACCATCGCAGTGGATGAATCATATGGCTTCCAAGTCAGACTTGTAAACCCACTAACTAGATATTTAAATCCCCCAATAAAGAGTGATAGAGTGCCATCAGCATGGTCAACTCACCCCATGGTTTTTTACCAGAATCAGTTAAATTTTGCAGTTTACTGCTCAACCACTGGCTGCGGTGTTTCATACACAAACCATTTAAACCACCCCAATCTCTTAGTAAGGTCAGTATATAACTTTCATGTTTATTACCAGTATAGGCGCATACTAACTGAACTACAAGTACGCCTCCCCAACGACAACGCGTTTAATCCATTTCTCAGCTCAATGGACAATAATGCATATGAAAGAATCTGCAACGAATTTAACATTAACCCTTCAAATAACTTTAGACAAAAGTTAGACCGCAATCACGGGTTGGGCACATTGTATTTGTGGGATCAGCGTAGAGAATATAATTTTGACTACTGGCCCGGCCACACCTCTTTTAAGCCAAACTCCCAAGTTAGATTGGGATCAATAGAACAAAAACACCCCAATGCTTGGGCAACATTTATCTTAGATAAAAGTGAAGGCCTAACAATGCCAGGAGTGCAAAGACTTAATGACTCCATACGGACGTACGTTTGGTGTCTATTAGGAGCGCAAGCACAGACCAAGTCTAGCATAGTGGATCAATCTACAGGCTTTGACGCCAGAAAACAATTTCTAGCCAATTTAGAAGATGCTATTAACTCTGCTGTTGATTTACCTTCCAGCATACAAAGGTACCAAAACGTTCTTTCACATGCTAGGTCAAAGGTTGACTTTGTTGTAGGTCATGGATTATACATGCTGCCTTCTAACCTTAGACTACAGATTGGCATGATACAGAATTATAATAATGAAATTCTCATAGCCGGAGACGACCAAAACTTAGGACACAATCAAGGTTTAAACACAAGGCCCGCGCCAGCCATTTTTAAAAAAGTATCTAGCCCTGAAAGCGACCCCCCACCAGTTATAAGCAGCCCACAGCCAGAAAGCGGTCCAACACCGCCTGTTGATGTACCTCACCCCGACAGACACACTAGCGAAAAGACTGCCCTTGTTGTGTTTTTAACTTTTACTGGATTAGCCATACTTTATTTCACTAAAAATTAAACCGGCAGCCAGCACTCCTAACGTCCACAGATGGTCGGCCATATAACCAGCCACTTTGCCTATGGTAGACAAAACCCAACTAACAACACTGCCTATTATGCCAGGCAGAGCATCAAGCGCTTTGACAGCTAACTTCTTTAATAGGTTTGCCAGATGGTGCAATTGTTTTCTAATCCAACTTTTACCGGGCTGAGGCGTTGGAGGCGCTACTGGCCCTGTTGGCGCACTGCCAGTTAATGCATAAACCAGTGTAGAGATAGCAAACCCAACAGCTGTTAATATACTAACTATTGTAATCCCCTGCTCTCTGAACAGAATTCTTATTCTTTCTGCTAACGTAGTATTTTCATGAAGGAGTCTGTTTATAGTTTCTTTGATTCTGTTTGTTTGTAATACTATTTGTTCTCTGTTAGTAGATAGCGTTTCTAACCTGTTTGCCCTTAGTGACATTAAATTCTGTATTTTCGCCTGCATTCTAGCCTTTTCTTCTAACCCTAAATTGTTATCATCTGCATCAGCCAGTTTATTTTTTTCTTCTTCTATCTCTCTCTCTAGCTCACCAAGTTTTGCCAAATTGTTTTTTAGCTCGCCATTTATTCTCTGTGAATAGCATTAAGAGCCCTGATTTCACGCAGAGCAGCTTTAAGACCCTCGAGTTCACGCCTAGACAATGGAGGATCATCAATTGTTTGTAAAGCTGCTTCTTCTTCAGGACTCAGCTCACGCTCTCTTTGACTAGGCGATGAAGAATCGACAATTGTTTTTAACTGTGTTTCTTCATTAAAACTCGTCTCAACTTCTGCTATTACTTCATCTGCTCTTTGACTTAATTCTTGAAGAGGTATGTTTTGCATTTCAGACTGCGCTGGCAACCTTTGCTTTAAGTTCTGTAAAGCACTAACAGCCTTAGACCTTAGAGCAGACTGCCTTGGATCTACAATATTTAATCGCCTTCTGACCCGAATAGGAATCTCCCCAAGTGAGCTCGGAATTAAAAACTCGGAGGGGTCCCGGCTATCAGTAACTTGTTTACGCATTTGTTTATTGCCCTTCTTATATTTTATAAACAAATGACCTTCCTCGTCTCCGCCCACTTTTCCCATCTCAAAATCGTTAGGATCGAGCACGTCTGGCAGCCCTCGTCCTATACTTCTATAGAGTGATTCAATTCGTTGTCGCAATAGTTCTTGACGCTGTCTAGGGAGTAAAGAACCCGCTTCTGCCTCTGCTCCTTCAAGTTCTTCTTGCAATGAACGGCCCGGTTCTATTTCATCTTCTTCTTCAATAGGATCAATCGCGTCAAAATCTTCATCAGCCATATTTATATATTTATTATTTTTTGTTTTATAAAAAATGAACCCATACGGTTGCGACCTTGATCCATACAGAAAAGCGAAGGAGCCCCATGGCATAAAAGGCATAAGACAGACTGTGCGCGTTGTAAATAATCCATCAACAATTGAGCCCAATGAAATGTTAACAGTAAGATTTAGTGACCTCGGGCCTGACGATGTTATAATGCCAGGCACTGCCAAGCTATTATTCAAAATAGATATTGAGTCGGCGGATCCTAATGCTACTGTCGTTGCTAACCTGGGCAGGGCCATCATTAAAAATATAGTAATTAAACTGGAAGGTAGAGAAGTCTTCTTACTGAGTAGCGCAGACATTTTTAATCTCTATTCTGATCTGTGGCTGCCTAGAACAGAAAGAAAAGACAAAATCTTTCAGGGGATCCAGAGCCCAAACGGTCTTAAGCACAGGCTTAATGCTGCAGATGCAAAGGAAGACGAGGGAGACCAGGCAATAGCACGAGCATTTAAGAACAGATTTTGCATCCCTCTAGATTTTGAACTGTTAAAAACCCACCAGCCATATTACCAAGGCGCACTAAGAGACAAACTTACTTATGAACTGACATTCAATGACAGCGGGTCTGTTATTCTGTCCGAAGACCCAACAGCTAGATACACTGTTAGTAACATCTCTCTTAATTTTGACGTTGTTACTAACCCCGAACTGGCTAGAATAATCTTAAACCAGTATAAAAGTAGGGCGGCTGTTTACTTTGAAAGAGTTTTACACCACAGTCTAGCGATTAAAAACAAGCAAGACGCTGTCTGGGAAATAGCTATAAGCAATTCTTTAAGGTCCCTAAAGGGGGTTCTCTTGCTATTTACTAAACCCCCAGCTCCTTTTAAGAGAGAATCTGAGGTGTTTTACAACCCAAAAATTGAGCAGTTGTCTTGCATAGTAGATGGCAAGCCTTTTCAGCTGTATTCAGCCGGACTTTTACCCGACCAACACTTTGATGAAATAAGAAAACTGTTTGCTGGAGGCAGACAGACAAGCCCCACAGCCGATCATGTGTGTAAAAAACTTCACCTTCACGATGTAAGACTTGAAGATTATCTAACAGACAAATATGGATTATGGCTGGATTTTAGATCCACGTATGACAACAGACTGCACGGGAGTGGAAGAAGGGTAGGGTCAGATGGCATACTCATACAGATTAATAAGGAAAAGGAGGAGAATGGCCAGATACAAATGCACGTTTTTGTGGTTTATGACGCCCAGCTGAACATTGAAGAAAATAGACTGAAAGAAATAGCCTATTAAAACAGATGGATAGTTTGAACTTTTTGCCCAAAGACCCGCACTGTTCGCTTATTTGTGGGATTACTGGGTGTGGGAAAACTGTCTTCGTGCTTGATTTGTTACAAACAGTCTACAGGTTTCATTACGAGTACATTGTTATATTCTGCACAACCATTAAGCACAACAAGTCTTACAAAGAAAGGCAGTTTGTTTGGACAGACGAGAATATATTTTTAGTTGATCCTACTGACAAGCTAAGCGACTGTTTAGAACATTACTATAGGCTATTTGAGGGAACTGAAACGCTGTTTATTATTGATGACTGTTCAGCCGAACAAGACATTGTTAAAAAAAGAAGGACTCTGTCTAAGCTAGCCTTTAGCGGAAGACACGCATTAGTTTCTGTTTGGCTCTTAACTCAAAAATACAATGCTGTCTTAAAAGACTTTAGATCGCAGTTAAAATCAGTCATCTTATTCTATACTAATGACAAGGACAGTTTTGAAGAATGTTTAAGTGAAAATTATATAATCAGGGACAAGGATGAACTAAAAAAAATAAAAGAGCAGCTAGAAAAATCTAAGCACGCTAAACTATGCTTGCGGACTGACCCACCAGTTCAATACGTTTGCTCATTATAGATTGTTTATTACAGATTATTTATTACAGATTATTTATTACAGATTATTTATAATAAATTGTTTATATTAAAAAAGAATGTCTCGAGGTCCAGAATCAAAAGCGGAGTTAGCTCCTAAATGCGTTTCAGTAGAGCTAAAAGATCTAGCAGACACAACTGACTTTGATCTAATAGGAGTGGAAGGAAATGTTTATGGATTTGAGTACACCGACGATGGCGTTTACAAACGAATAGAAATTGAAGACAAAAAACGGCAGCAATATCCTACCCTGGAAGAGATAAGAAATCTAAGGGCAAACGATTTTGGCAAACACGAATACAAACTTCATAAACGAGAGAATGCCTGGGCGTTGCTTCCTGACATTAACTGGGATTTAAAGTTTGAACTACGAAGCCCCTATGTATACTTTGATAAGAAAAACAATTTTAGAAAAGCTTTGAATGAAGGACACCTTCTTATTAGCCTAGTCCCAGGAACGCAACAGAAAAAGCAGATTAAAATAACTAAGCAGGGCCCTGAATATATGCTGCAGAGAAAGCTGCCCTTAGCTGAAGTGGGGGATGACACCGTTGGCTTAGAATTTAACCCAACACTAGAACCACTGCCTAGAAAAATGACGATGCTTTTTCGCTTATTTATTACTCCGAGGGAGTCTGACCCTAGTTTGCCAGAACATGTGTTAATCAGAGGTGTAAAAATAAAGTCTGAAAACTTGGACGGGCCTCTTAGGCTTGTTATTGCTATTACTAAAAACGGGGATGAAATAAACACTTCTGTATCTTCTGACAAAGTTACTGTGATGGTTGACAAAGGCAAACTAACAGTACTTGATTTTATGTTAATTAAGTATGTTGATTTTATTGGGTTTTACTCTGTTGATGAAGTGCTGCCAGAAGGGTTAATAAGAAGATATGTACAAGATTAATCTTAATTAAAAAATTAATCTTAATTAAAAAATGGATGATCAGGCTCAAAAGTTTAGGTTAGAGCAAATAACTGAACTTCAAGAAGAAATAGAAAGTGACTTGGATAAGTATAGGGTTACTAGAAAGAAATATGCTAAAGTTTTAAATACTCTTTCTTATATAATCACCGGCTCATCAGCTGTAGCGAGCGTAAGTGCTGGGTCTAGCGTTGCTCTTTTAGCTACTGGGGCTGGAGCGCCAGCCTCTTTAGCATTAGGGAGCCTTGGTTTGGGTTTAGGTGCTATGTCTATGATTGTGAGTGCTGTTTTAAAAAAAAATTACGCCTAAACTACAAAAGCACACTGCCATTGTAGCCCTAGCATCAGCAAAACTTTGTTCATTAAGACTGAGAATAAGCAAAGCATTGCAGGACGAAAACATTACAGCTGAAGAATTTGAGCGCCTTATGGCTGATGGTGAGGATTACAGACGACAAAAAACTGAACTTCAAAAGGAGTGGAGAAAGACTTTTACTTCGCAACAGTTAGACACTGAGACAATCAAACAGAACATTGAAAAACAAGCAAACAATCAGTTAAACCCAAAATAGACTAAAAAAATAAGATGTGAACTAAAATAAATAAATCATAAGTTTAACAAAAAAATAAATACTATTTTTTTAACTAACTAACAGGCACTGTGTTTGGTGGGACAACTTGCAACTCTTCGCGAACAAACGATCTTTTAGGGGCAGGCTTTTTAGAAGAAAGAGTCTCTCTTAAATAATATACGGGAGGGGTTGTTTTCATAATTCTTTCAACTTCATATACATCTACGCTCCATATGGGGTCTGTGGCTCTAATTCTAACATCACCCTCTGCCTCTCCAGGAGCATACAAGTATCTTACTTTTAGTCCAAACGGCAAGAGTTTTTGATTACCTTGGATGTCTTCAGGAATGCTAATTTTTTTTTAATTTGATCGCGTTCACCGGTTTAAGGCCTGTTGCTTTAAATTCTTCATTGTTCATGGCGCGTAAGACTGCTGGCAATCTCCTAACCCATTCTGTGTTGCGTGTTTTGTCCATAAGGTCTCTGTGGTATTGATAGGTAAACAGACGCTCAGCCAGATTCTTATTAAAGTTTTCTACTAGGGCCTGGGAGCGATGGTTGCCTGGAATCCCTCTCTTAACTGTAACCCGATGTCTTAAAAACAGTTGGTTTACAGCTCCTTTAAACTCTTTCCCATCATCAACCTGGATCAACCTAGGATACTTTAATGGACCTCGCATGTATATTTGTTGTAAAGCCACAGCCACAGCAGTTGAGCTTTTATCTGTTAAAGGCTCAGCGTCTTTATACCTTGAAGCCATGTCAACAACTGTAAGAGCATACTTAAACTTTTTTCTTCTAACTTTGTCATGTGGAAGATACAAGTCCATCTGGTGGGTGTCATTAGGAACTGAGTTAACGAATCGAGGCCTTATTATTCTTTTTGGGGCAGGCAGATATATTTGCCAGATCGCTTGTTTTGAAAGCCAGTCTTTCGCTTCTGATTCAGACACCCTAGCAGCTTTACTCAGTTTATCAATAGCAGCCTTTCCTTTCCAATACCCTCTAGGAGAATAATATATTTTGTACTTCGTATCGTCCATAAGAAGGGACTGTTTTTTTTTTATTACATTTTAACTATGTTTTTAGATTGAATATGCAAGAAGAAAGATTGCTCCCATAGCACCTATAATAAAGCCTATTTCTACCATTTTCTGATCCTCAGATGGTTCATAAAAGTCAGACAGTTCTGGCGGCGACGATGTTAGAAACTTCTTTCCTGTCACTAAGTAATATTCATTCATTGCGTCATCAACGTCTGTAAATGTGTGCTCTGCATGTCCCTGTTCTCTTAACTTTTTATTAATAAAGTCTAAGTGAGCAATTCTCCTTTTCTCGTAAGCGTCTTTTGCCTTAGCTAAATCTTCCATTGCCTTGTTATGGCGTTCTCTCTCTTCATCAGACCGCAATTTACTAAACATATAATTGCTGCCAGAGAAAGCCAATGCATTAACAATAGCTCCTCCCACCATCAGAACTAATCCAGACATCTTTTTATAAATGAATGAATATTTTCTAGAATGAATCTTTTTTTTTTTTTTATAAAATCAATATTTCTATGCATTAATCTTTCTATGCATTGATGTTTTCTGGGATAATCCCCTGTGTAACAAGAAAGTCTTTTGAGGCAATCCCCGCCGTTATTACAGCTATAACCTTAACAACATCCTCAATGTCTAACCTTCCTAGATCAGCCGGCCTCATCTTAAACATGTTTTTTGCTAACATGCTATACCCTATACTAAGACCGCTGATTACAGCAGAGTGGTAAACAGTGTTAATAATCTTTGCAGTGCTCATGTTTTATTAACTAAAAAAATAATTAAAATAATCATAATATGAAAGACTGTCTATGTGCTTTTTAATCAGATAATCTTTTGTTGCTAGAGCTAAAAATAAGGTTGTAACTAGTTTTGGCGAATCTTCTATCTTTCCCATGTTGGACGGTTTTATTTTTAACAAACATTTTGCTAGGGTTGAATAAACTATAACACCAACAATGGGCACTGCATAATTAACCAGCGTTAAACTCATGGTTTTAAAAAGGCTTTATTTTTTATTGCTTTTAAAAAGAGTTTAAAAATGGATTGCGACGAGCTATTAAAGTGTGAGGAGGCAGCAGACCTCTGTCATAAAGAAAGATTATACTCTCTGGCTGCATGTGGGAAAACCAGGCAGTATTTAGGCGTTGAACTAAGTATTGAACAGATTCAGCAATTGTCTACATCAGACGTTGAGAAGTATTACGCTAGGTACGAAGCACAGCTAGGATCAAAAATGGTTAGATCGGTGGGACAGACAATGATTAGTTTATATGCTAAGTTAGTAGGCAAGATAGCGCCGATTGATTCAGAAGAAGATTTAAAATATGACTTAACACAAGATCCGGTTTTAACCAAGTCCCTAGAATCTCTTGCATGTGACATGTATTATAGATTTGGGACGTTGCTATGTCCATTCATCATGGGATTAATTACTTTCAATCATATTAATTTTAATCATATTAATTTTAATCGCACTAAAAAAAATGAGCGAGCAGGAGAAGATTGCGAACTCCACAGGAGCAGAATGCCCCACAAGTGAATCCACAAGTGAGTGTCCCACAAGGGAGTGTCCCACAGGTGAGTGTCCCACAAGTGAGTAGTGTTACTAAAGCTAAAAGTCCCAGACGTGTTGAGGCCGGCCGTAAACTAGCTGAATGGAACAGACTGCAAAAAGCAAACCAAGCAGCAAAACAAAAATTATTAGATAGTAATACAACATCAGCACCAGCACCGCCACCGTCACCAACAACAACACAATCAAACTATAAGATGTATTATTATGTACTGGGGAGTATTGTTGTTGGTGCGGGGTTTTTGGCATACAAGTGTCTAACCCCATACTTAGCAACAAAGTTACAAATCCCCACAAAAACAGTAAAAGAAGAACTAGCCTCTGCAAAAAAGCACAACCTCCTTCTGTAAACCCATTATTTTTACTGAATTAGTTTTTTAATGTGTTGTTAAGTACAAGTTAAGTACTGGTTAAGTACAAGTAAAGTCAGTTATAACAAGTTAAGTGTAAGTAAAGTGTAAGTAAAGTGCAAGTCATGTTAAGTACTAGTAAAGATCTTAAGTAAAGTACTAGTTAAGATCTTAACTTAAGTCAGTCAAGTTAATCTTTCAAGTCAGTTCTCCAATGGCCTACAGCATATGAAAACTCAGGATTGACGTAAGTTCGCTTGTTATTGTTAGAGACTAGTGATTTCTTATTAACAGCAGTTGTGTTTACTTGATGAAGAGTAGAGCGCAGATTAACATTTGTGTGATGAAATACTTTATTTTCAAAGAGAGCCTGTTTGTAGTTGTCGTGAGTTATATTTTTTTTTACAACTTCTTTACTTATGCCCTTAACTTTCTTCATTACAGAAGTCTGGCTAGCAACACTATACATCTTTGACCGCAGACCAACATATTCTCGTATCACAGTCCCATTAAGTTCGTCCTTCATCTTTCCAATCACTTTCTTGTTTACAGTTGAAGGTAAGGGGCTGTCTTTAGGATAGTCACATGTGTCGTACCATCCATCAGCTCCTTTGGCTACCTCCGCTTCTAAATCCTTATAAAAGTCTTCAGTTGGAACGTCTAGAATAAAAGAGTCAGTGTCTGTGTAAAGGACTCTAGAATCTGGATACAGAGGTTTAAAGTAATCGTACAGAAATTCTAGCATTAACAGCTTAGACAACTCTAGCACGGTGAATCCGATAAACACCGGCTTGTCCAACATAACATCCTTTTTCTTCATCATAATGCCAACCAGGCTGTCGCTAAATCTTCTAAAGTCTTGGTAGTTAGGTTTAGAGACCAGCTTAATTGCTTGTTTTTCTTTTGTAACTAATCTTACATCTTTACGCTTGTGTGGGTTTTCCATGGTTTTGCCAAAACAACTGTTGTTCATTAGTTTAAAAAAGTCTTTTTCTGAAGCGTCAGTGGCTTTAGTCCTAAGATCAGTATTCTTCATGATGTATGGTCTCATAAAGGGCTTTTGGTCAAACTCTATAATTCTATGAATGGCGGTAAGTTTTAGTCCGTGTCTTAGGTAAAACTGTAGCAGTCTGTAATGACATACGTACTTAGTTTTGTGGTGAAGATTGGGCACAAGCTTAGGCGGTTCTGTGGGGGTCATCTTTAAGCTTTCTGCTGCTAGGGGGTAATCATTATGGAGGTCATGCAACTCTGTAGGATATTCTAAGTCTACCTCTAAGATTAATCCTATTGGATAATCAGGCGTGAGGCGCGGTAGATAACTCAACATTTTATTAACGTCATGAGGTCCTACGAACATTTTAAAGTTTCTCAATGGCAGTGCCTGGCTCATGGCCCACCCATACAGATTGTTGGCGTCTAGTACATTAGATAGTTAGATGGTTTAGTGGGATCATAGTCATCTAAATACTTGTTGTTGGCTTTGCAGTAAGGGTGCGAGGCCATGCTAATGCCTCCCCTCAGCCCATCTTCAATCATCAGGAGTGTGACCAGATCAGATATTAAGTCAATCTCAATGTTTGTAGACTTTAAGAATGCATCCCAAGAAAGCCCAGGGGCAGAAATGTAATGTGATGAATCTAGACCGTAATGTTTCATGCATGTAGATCTGTAATTCTGAAAGACGTCAGCCAATAAACACACATCAGCCATTAGATATTGATCATGATAATCGCCCATTGTTCGGCAGTGTAATTCTGTCCAGGCTTTCTGTGCGTATTCATATTCAGAGTCGGTTATGTCCTTTCCTCTAAGACTAGAAAAGAAAGTGCCTTTAGGAGGAAGTGAGTCTTCATCAAACCTTTCCCACGAGTTCATGTATTCATAAGGGTAAACGCCTTTGCGTACTAAAGAGGGGTTAAAATATTGTTTGGTTATTGGGAAGTCTTGTAGAGATCCCGCCAATCTATCTAAACTCCCCATCAGATGTTGAGCAGAGTCATAAAAGGATAAACAGTCAATAGTAAAGGTCATGTACTTTTCTGAAGACTGTGCAATGCAGCTGACCCTCTTATATTCAGAAGTTATTGCTTGCATGATGAAATGAGAATCATAGCCTCGTAAGTTATGAAAGAAAATTGGCAGTTTCCACGTCTTGGGATCAACCTTAAGTTGAAGATTGCAGCTGTTGTGCGCGGCCCCTCTGAACTTTCCAGTAATGTGATCGTGGTCTCTCACTGTTGGGTTTGCTTCCGCTGCTGTCGCGTCTTTACTATTAGGTGTTAGCTCTGAGCCGCATATCCAGCAGTGTGTAGATGTTTCATACCGCCTTTGATCTTCGGGAGTCATCCTAATGTCTGAGAGATTCAGTTGATTGGAGAATTGATTACGAAGTTGTTTCATGTGTTGTAAAAATCGATTAGCTGCATTGGGGCCTCTGTAAATCTCTGGCGTTGTGTGTTGACCGTCTGATCTAACAATAACAAAAGCATAAGAACAGATCTGATGGTGGGATAATAAGGTTGTTTTTTGTTTTTCTAGCTGTTGTGGGCCGTAGTACTGTGGCAAGATTGATTCAAAGTCAGCATAAACTACGTATGGGCTCATCTGCATCTTGCGTACATTCTTAAAACTAACTTTAGACCCGGGTGGGGGCATAAGAAGTTTAGTTTCACAGTCCACAAAACTTTTACAATGTTTCTTATGGCTGGCAGCTGCTTCTATAGTTGGGATTCTGACCAAACACCTTCTACAAAGCTCTTGTTTAGATTTATGCTTTGATGTATATTCTAACAGTCTGCTAATTGATCTAATTAATACATAGTGACTCTTTAGACCGTCTGCAAACAGTATCAAGTCGACATGTTTGTTAAGTGGATCGCCTAAAGTAGGAGCTTTGGGAGAAATCCTTAGAGGGACTAGATTGTCTACTACAGACCATGTGTATACGTTTACGGTTATTGGCTTGTTTTGCTCTTCAAACTGAGACATACTTTCTATGCTTACTGGAAAGTTTATGTTATTAAAGTTCAGCTCATGTTTGTATGCTTCATAATTGGAGACTCTGTCTGCATGTTTATTAGTTGGATGTAAATGCGCCAAAACACACCACATGAAACACATATTGTCAGAATTTTGTATGTTTAAGACTGCTCGTTTTAACACTAACTCTCTTGGAAGAGGAAGGTAAGAATTGCCAACTATAGGATAGAACTTTGTTTGTCTTAATCTGATTTCAAGGACTGTTCCTTCAGACCAGCCGGAGCCGCGCAATTTCGCTTCTTCACTTGCATGGTTAAGCTGTGTAAGCATGTAATCAGCCCATTCAGAATTAAAGTCGTAATAGCTGATTACTTCTTTCTGTCTAGTTGAAACCCAGACTTGCATGTTTTTATCATCGGGGCTTATATAATCAATCAGAATGGCCAACAACACTTTTACTGGCGGCCCAATTTGAAGAGACTCTGGGATTTTAGAAATGGCATGTGTTACGCTTTCATGAACGCTTGAGGGGTTAATAATGTCCATGTCTACTTCACTAAACGTATTGCTTAATTGTTCATTGCCGTCAAATATCTCCTCCCACGTATATAGTTTTCCAACCTCGGATTTACTTGTGGGGTTCATTTTTTAACCCACAATATTTACGTAAATTAAAAAAAAATAAATGTAAGTAAAAGTAAGTAAACGCGCTTTTATTCTTCACCCAAGCGTTGCAATACTTCAAGACACCCTAATCTTACAAGAACGCCTGCCAATACTTTAGCTTTTTCTGAATCACTACAGTCAATGTTTAACTCTTTGATTGCTTCGTCAAATAGTTCACTATGATTTTTTATTAAATTGTTTACATCATTCTCAAAACCAGATTCACTAAAATCAATGTTTAACACTTTCATTGTTTCGTCAAATAGTTCATTACAATTTTCTATTAAAGTCATTAGATCAGATTCGCTGTGTTTGGTCGTCATTTTTAAACCTAAAAATTAAATAAATAAAAAAATAATTGTAAATTCAGCTGTTATTTATTACTCATAGTCTTTTACTAATCTTAAAAACTGTCCAGGTTTAAAAGTAACAGTTACTCCTTCAGGGTCAGTAGAAGCAGTCAGATCAAGATCTTCAGGAGCTATTTGATCAATTAAAATGGCAAACAACTTTATAACTGGATGAGGCCAAGAATGTGGTAGTTTACTGATGGCGTTCCTTACGCTTTCCCGCATATCGACGCGCTCAAAAAGCTCCGTAATTAATTCTTCAAACTCTTCTCTATCAACCCCCCAGCTCCTTTCCTCCAACTCCCACATTCTGAATATATCAATAAGCTCTGCAACTACTCCGGGCTTCATTTTTTAAACCAGATTATAAACACCAATAAAAAAAATTAAGTAAGTAAGCCGTTCCTCTTGTTTGCGCAAGAATCAGAAGAGAGGAGAGAATGTAAATATACGGGTTCTAAATCACCCTATCTTATTTCGCCGCAAGCCCCCCCCCTCGCCCCCCCCCCCCCCCCCCCCCCCTCCCATTTTAAAATAACGATTACTTCGATTTTTGGAGATTTTTGCGTGTTAAGTTTGATTGTAGAAAAGGTGTTAATTTTGGCAAAAAGTAGCATGAGAAGGAAGAAATTCGTTTGTGAAAAGGGGGTTTTCGTGCAAAATAAGATGGGTGGGTTAGAACCCGCATATTTACATTCTCTATTATCCATATCAGAGGGGAAAAGTCACGACGAATTCATTTGCGGACGACTCGTCACTCCAAACAATTGCTGGTGGGTGACAAAAAATAGAAGCATCTCTCCTGGAAAGTCTAAACGAAGTGTCAGACTGGTGTAATTCAAACTTAATGGTCATACACCTAGCTGAAACTAAATATGTGATTATAACCATTCGCCAAAAACAGCAACTGGCTCCTCTTTGCCTAAAACTTCAGCTGAATGGTACATGTGTCGAACAGCTACATAAGCATCGTGTTTTAGTGGTGACTACAGATAAACAAAATTGAAATGGCAATTTCATCTCAATAATTTACGCAAGATCAACTCAGACCACCTTTTCCTGCCATCTCAATTAAAGCACTATGTCAACACTACCGCGCTTAAATTTTTCTTCAACGCATACATGTTACATATCAACGATATGGGATGGAAATAATAATGTCCCCAGAAAAAACTGACGTGCAGCAAAACTACTCCTTCCAGCCGTATCTCTAACAACAGATGAAAAACTTAAAACACTGAACAGACTTCATCTGAGTAAACAGTTTGAATTCAACAAGGCATCATTTATGTTTAAAATTTTGACAGATAACATGCCGTGTTATATTAATGCCCTTTTTACAAGACTGAACAGCCCTTCTGGCTCGAAGAAATCGTTTCTGCCCTACCTACGCATTCGAGCCTAGCTTATACTGAACCACATGTCTGAAACTCACCTCCACCGAGTCTACAAGATACGAATACGTTAAAACATTTCAAGAAACATTTACATAAACATTTTATGTCTCAATTATTTGATTACTCGATCAAAATCGTTAACGTCCATTCGCAAAATTTTCTGTAAACCATATATTGAATACACCATCTGAACACATAACGTACTCTGTTGAACGGCTCAACCCCACTTCACTCTTTCTCCCATTCCTCTTCCCTTTCCTACCATCCTCTCTCCCTCTCTCCCTTCCTCCTTCCCTCCCTCCCTCCTTCCTCCCCCCCCCCCCTCTCTCTCTCTCTCTCTCTCTGAAACTCACCACCACCAAGTCTACAATATACGGATACGTTAAAACATTTCAAGAAGCATTTACATAAACATTTCATGTCGCAAGAATTTGATTATTCGCTTAAAATCGTCAACGTCCATTTTGCAAAGTCTTCTGTAATCCATGTATTGA
>CM065718.1:73481027-73496027 GCA_033310375.1 Conus canariensis
CACACACACACACACACAACTCTTCTGTAAGATGTTCAACAAGACATTCGTGATGAATAAGGCTTTGCACATTTAATGGAATGCACAGAGACAGACAGACAGACAGACAGACAGACAGACAGACAGGCAGACAGACAGACAGAGACAAACAGACAGACAGACAGATAGACAGACAGACAGAAGAAGTTCCTCATCTTTGGAACCCTAACAGTGACTGACTGCCTCTTGCAGACTGTCTTGTCGCGGAAACGGTGTTAAGTCGTCGTCCTCCTGAAAGTCACACTACCGCCGACCCTTTCTATATACACTACCGCCGACCCTTTCTATATACACTACCGCCGACCCTTTCTATAGACACTACCGCCGACCCTTTCTATATACACTACCGCCGACCCTATCTATATACACTACCGCCGGCCGTATCTGTATACACTACCGCCGACCCTATCTATGTACACTACCGCGGACCCTTTCTATATACACTACCGCCGACCCTAATATATATACACTACCGCCGACCCTATCTATATACACTACCGCCGACCTTCTATATACACTGCCGCCGGCCCTATCTATATACACTACCGCCGACCCTATCTATATACACTACCGCCGACCCTATCTATATACACTACCGCCGACCCTATCTATATACACTACCGCGGACCCTTTCTACATACACTACCGCCGACCCTTTCTGTATACACTACCGTCGACCCTATCTATATACTAAATGAATGCCGTTACTACTTTGGATGCATGATGCTTGGGAGGGAGGGGAGGGTACGGGTGGAGGAATCCATGGCTGGACATAATTAGAAAAGATTTCCATTTGACCTCAAGCCCTTGGCAATATGTACTTCGTTTCAATAGAATATGAGGTGGATTTTACATAGAAAGGAACTGGATTAGAAGCTAAATTGTTTCAGCCTTTTTTTTTTTCCTTTTCAATCTCCGTCTCTTTTCTTCGCTAGGGACATAGCCTCAAATGAATAAACTCTCTCTCTCTCTCTCTCTCTCTCCTCTCTCTCTCTCTCTCTCTCTCTCTCTCTCTCTCTCAGCTGGACTGATAAATTTGTTACTATGATGGACGCAGTTTCATTAGAATGTAAAGAGATTGTTTTACTCGGTGACTTCAATGTAGATCTTTTGAAATCAAACAGCCAATGGAGCCAAACGATAAGTGTGTTGAATTTACATCAGATTATCAAAACACCCACCAGAGTCACACCAACTTCAAAGACAATCATTGACCATATCTATGTCTCAAATGAAAATAACATACTAGAAGCTTGTGTACCAGTCTTCTCTTCTAGTGATCATTACCCAGTGTGTGTTACATGGTCTAAACATGGAGTGAAAATCCCAAAACCAGGCCACAAAACCATAACCTATCGTTGCTTCTCAAAATTTAACGAACAAAACTTTTTGCTTGATTTAATGAACTCAGAACTTAATACAGTATACAATATTGCTGATCCAGATTCAGCGATTGACTTTTGGATCGAAATTTTTACAGAAGTCTATAACAGACATGCTCCGTTAAAAACAATCAGAGTAAAGCATATTCCCAAACCATCGTGGTACACGAAAGAATTACAGGAGGCATGCTACCTTAGAGACCTTTTGAAAGAACATGGCTATGAAGAAGAATCAAGATCACTAAGAAATGCAATAAACTCTCAGAAGCGCAGGGAAAAAACAAAATACTATCGCGAGTTATTAACTTCCAAACAAAATCCAAAACTGGTTTGGCAAGCAATAAACCAGCTTAGCAATAACAGTTCTTCTTCAAAATCAACTGTTATCAAAGGTATTTCTGCTGAACAACTTAACACTCACTTCTCTACCATTCCAGATACAGTTGTTACTACTGATCATTCAAGCTCTAATGAACTTAAAGAACTCCATCAATTTTGTCACGACAAAAAAATCACGTCTGAACTACACATTCCACTCATAACTGTGCACGAGGTGTATCAGTACCTACTTCATCTCAAACAGTCAGGAACACGTGGACTAGATGGCATAGATGGCAAAATTCTGAAACTCTCGGCTCCAGTTATAACTGACACGTTAACGTATATCTTTAATCTGTGCATAGATAAAAGCTATTTTCCTAATGCGTTCAAAAAAGCAAAAGTTATACCTATTCATAAATCTGGTGATAATACTGATCCTTCAAACTACAGACCAATATCAATCTTATCTATCCTTTCGAAACCTCTAGAAAAGCATTTAAATAAACACATCCTTCATCACTTCAACAAGTACGATTTGCTCCATCCCGGACAGTCTGGTTTCAGACAGAAACATTCCTGCCATTCTGCATTAATCAATCTTGTAGATGTGTGGCTTAATAATATTAATAACAACAGATATTGTGGTGTCTTATTCGTTGATTTTAAAAAAGCATTCGATGTCATTGACCACAATCTCCTTATTGGAAAACTGGAGGTATACGGTCTTTCAAAATCCGCCCTTATCCTTCTAAAATCATACATCACAAAACGACAACAATGCGTCTTATCGGGGACGACTGTCTCTTCTATAACAACTCTTAAGTATGGCGTTCCACAAGGCTCCATTTTAGGCCCGCTACTCTTCTCAATCTACATTAATGACCTACCCCTACATGTGAGATCTGCATGCGACCTCTTTGCAGATGACACCACAATTCACACCAGCCATAATGATCCTTCCAGTCTTTCAAAACATTTGCAAGAGAGTACCAATGACCTTGTAAAATGGACTGAACTAAATCACATGTCACTTCACCCTCAAGAACAAAACTGATGTACATTACAACTAGGCAAAAAAGACAAAAGCTCACCAATGATTTCCCTCCTATACACCTCAATAATGTACTTGTGGAACAAGTCACTCATCATAAAGTATTAGGACTAATAATTGACAATAGTCTCAGTTGGAATCCCCACATAACGTTACTATGCAAAAAGCTCTCCCAGAAAGTCTATCAGCTCACCAAAATCAAACACTTTCTTGACCTTCATTCACGAAAACTTTTTTTCCATGCTCATATTCAGTCTTATGTTGATTATGCATCGACTATATGGGATTCTGCAAGTGCAAACACACTAAAACCATTGTTCAGCCTACATAAACGAGCGCTCAAATTAATCCTTCTGAAGAAAACTAGCCTCGAAAGCTCTGATTATAAACATCTTCACATTCTTCCATTCAGCCAAAGACTCAAATACAACAAAGGGCTAATGATGCACAAGATTCTGACCGGGAATGCTCCAACAACTTTAATGAGACGATTCTCAAAAGTCTCGTCGAGAAACTCCCACAAATTCCATATCCCAATCCCCAGAATTGACCTATTTAAATCAAGTCTAACGTACTCGGGAACCTCTTTGTGGAACTCCCTTCCAGAATCCATCAAACAAATCCATTGTACCACAACTTTCAAAAACACTTACCTTACCCATCTTCTGCGGTAAAAAAAAAAAAAAAAAAAAAAAAAAAAAAAACCATAAGTAATACCAACAAGTGATCTCAAAAGCATAAATCATCCCCTTTTCATGTACTTAACCAATTTGTCTTTTCTATTTTTTTTTTATCATGTATCAAGTATTTATATATATATGTATACGTGTATGTATGTGTATGTGTATGTATATATATGTATATATGTATACATACATATATATATCACTAATGTGTGTGTGTATGTATGTAGTATGTTTGTATGTATGTATGTGTCTGTGTGTATGTGTGTATATGTATGTGTACGTGTGCGCATGTATATGTATGTGCGTGTGTATATGTGTGTGTGTATTAGTATATGTATATATATATATATATATATATATATGTGTTGTGTGTGTGTGTGTGTGTGTGTGTGTGTGTGTGTGTGTGTGTGTGTGTGTATGCATGTATGTGTGTGTGGGTATATATATGTGTGCATATGGATATAATCTTATGAAAAATGATTATATGTTGTGCCCTTCTCTCTCTCTCTCTCTCTCTCTCTCTCTCTCTCTCTCTCTCTCTCTCTCTCTCTCTCTCTCCCTCTCTCTTTTTCTCTCTCTGTCTGTGCGTGCGTGCGTGTGTATGTTCCGAATTCCGTACATACTTTGTCATATTCTTTTTTACTGTCTGATTTTATACATGCTAATTGTTGTACGTTTTAGTACATTTCCATTCCAAATCGTTACATTTCATGCTGTTCCCCCTCTCCCTTCCATCCTCTCTCTCTCTCCTCTCTCTCTTCTCTCTCTCTCTCTCTCTTTTTTTTTTTTTTTTTTTTTTTTTCTCCTCCCCCCCCTCCCCCAATTTCATCTCACTTTGCTTAATACCTTCTACGTATTTTCATGCCTTGCGAAAAATGATTACATGTTGTGCCTTGCTCTCTCTCTCTCTCTCTCTCTCTCTCTCTCTCTCTCTCTCTCTCTCTCTCTCTCTCTCTCTGCGTGCGAGCGTGCGTGTATGTGTGTGTTCAAAAATATGTACGCACTTTGTCATATTCACTTCACTGTCTGTTTTCATACATGTCAATCTTGTACGTTGTAGTACATTTACATAGGTTCCCCCAGCCCACCTCACTCCCTACCCCCACTCTCTCCTTCCTCTTCATTATTGTTGTTCTCATTTTTATTTTTATTTTATTCTTTTATTATTATTATTTTGTTTGTTTTGTTTATTATTATTCTTATTTTTTGTTTTGTTTTCATTTCTCTTCTATTTTCATTTGATGTTCCTCTATGATTACATGACCGCTTTGCTTGCTTCTTTGCTTTCTTACATTAATTGATTTCACTGCATGTTGTAGTCCCTACTCAGGGCGAGGACTGGATGTAAAAAAGCACGTCAGTGCTTATCTATTATCCTCGTAAATAAAGAATTTTGTCTTGTCTCTCTCTCTCTCTCAAATGCTGATTAAGTGAGGTCATGCTGTGTCCTTCCCCATAAGCCTAACACTACGCGACATGGCTTCAAGACTTATTTTGTTATCATTTCTAAATGCTGCCCGCGCCCACAAGATTCATAAACGTGTAGCGTTGTTCAGCAAGATACCTAGAGACGCACGCTTTAAATAGATAAAACGCAGCTGTGTGATTTCAGTCATCCCTCTGAAGACCATAGCACTCAGCAGTTGTGAGTAGACACCGGTTGCGGCTGAAATCCCCCACGAATATTTGCCTCTGCGGTAACCCAGGAAGAGTAAGTCTCAGTTTCAACTTCTCTTCAGCTTAGTCCAAGACGGCGCCACTGCGTGCGGAATAGTGCATGATGCTTCACATCTGCATTTATCGCGGCCAGTTGACTGAGGATATAACAGGCCCTCCATTATCTAAGGGTCTTAGTTCGGACTGGTTAACGATATCCACTTACCTCTGTGCGCGAGTCTGCTTATTTTGACGCGCTCGTGTGTCTTTCTGCATGTGTGTGGGTTTTGTTTTTCGTGTGTGTGTGTTGTTGTTCTTCGATTTAACGTCTTTTCACTTTAAAGTGATATTAGACAGGAAGTAAGCGTTTACTTGTATATGTGTGTGTAGTATGCATGCGTGCTTGCATGTGTGTGTGCGTGTGTATGTGTGTGTGTGTGTGTGTGTGTGTGTGTGCGCGTGTGTGTGTGCGCGCGCGTGTGTGTGCGCCTGTGTGTGTGTTAAATATTAGGGGAAATACTACATAAGAACAATCCTTAGAAAAAAAAAGCAACATTAACAAATCAAACTGCTATAGTCAAAACAAAACAGTCTAAAATATGCAGAAATCATAAAAACAAGCCAACTGGACTTATCATTAAGTTCTGAACAAAGTTCAAAAGAAATACAGATTCTTGGAAAATGCATTTAGATTAATCTTTTCCGGATTTTGATAGAGCTGATTCAAAATAAGGACAAAAGCCCAAAATATGTGTTGTTGTACAACTATCAACAGCCCCGCATACACATTGGATGTTTTTTTATGAACTTGGTTTTGAAAGCGTTTAATCGAAGTCTCTAAAACAGTGAAACAATTTTTTTGCGGTGTTTTGGGTGCTTATTGACATTTTTATGATAAAATGTATAATTTATTAATGAATTCTTTTAAACAACGCTTTATTGAAGAATTAGGCTTATGTACTTTGGGAAGCATGTAGTTTTTATATATCTTTTCAAAATTTTCAAAAGAAGCTTTTTGTAATAGAGAGTAACCTTCTTGTAACTCAAAAGAATGGGAATATCCATGGATGTAAAAGATGTTTTTGCACCTGCCCGAGCAGTACGATCAGCCCATTCATTTCCAGATATTGTACAATGAGATGGGATCCAACAAAAATCAACTGCGATACCCCTTGATATAAGAACATGAATAAGTACTTTAATTTTTGTGATGATTTCAGCCCGGTTTTTCGGATTTGTTGATTCTAAAGCTTGGAGAAAGGATTTAGAGTCTACACAAAAGAGTACACCATAGAAATTGAATGGTGTATCAATGACATACTGAATAGTCATTAAAATTGCTATTATTCAGCTGTGAAAATGGAGAAGTCCTTTCCAAGATAAAAAGATTTCTCAATTTTTAAAGTGGGGATGACAAAACCACAGCCTGCCTGATTGTCTAATAAAGAACCATCAGTGAAGATTTTTAGATGATCGGGATAAAAATCATTCATATGGGATCTAGCTTCATATGCAAGAACATTGATATTATCAAATTTGGGCAATTGTGTATAGTTATAATCAAACTTTTCCTTTAAAAGCTCCCAGTTTGGGATGGGACTTATTGGAAAATCGCACAGCTAATTTCTTTTGATTAGTGTTTAATTTTGTCAATAGTTTAGAAGAAAATGTAAGAATAGTTTCATTAGATCGGATACGTTTTGCACGCTTAGGAAAATGAATATCGGACCTAATTTCAAGTTCCATTTGGTGTGTGTGTGTGTGTGTGTGGTGTGTGGTGTGTGTGGTGTGTGTGTGTGTGTGCGTGCGTGCGTGGCGTGCGTGCGTACGTGCATGCGTGCGTGCGTGCGTGCGTGCGTGCGTGCGTGTGTGTGTGTGTGTGTGTGTGTGTGTGTGTGTGTGTGTGTGTGTGTGTGTGTGTGTGCGTGCGTGTGCGCGCGCGCGCGTGTTTGAGTTAGAATATTTCTGTAATATGCGCTTTGGGCTCTCGCGAGGTAAAGCGTTTTATAAATATCCTTTTACATTACATTACATTTATTGTGAGTGGTACATGCATATTATTCTTTTTCTTCCTTTGATTCTATTTCTCTTTCATTTCAACAGACTGTGTAACATTATTCTTCTCGAATCAAAACTGGGTGGCAGACGGATAGTCTCATCACGGTGTGCGATCGACGTCGCAGCTTCTACACACTCTGTACACCCATGTTGTAGAAAATGCGACATGAGGCTGTTGACGTGAGTGATTAGGACAATAATCTGTAAGAGAAATTCAACGACTACTCAGGTATTTTAAGACACAATTCGTCGAAAATCACTTCACCTGAAAAGGGAACAAAAACAAACAGACAAAGAGACAAACAAACAAACAAAACAAAGATTCTGTCCTAGCATTTTCAGAAAAGCCACCAACCTGAACCATTTTGCCGTGGTCATCTTTCGTGAAACCCAGCTTGCTGAGGTCCGAGTTGATGAACTCGTCCATAGACAGGTAGCCATTCCCATCCACGTCGTTGTCCAGAAACACCTCTGCATACAAGCGGCGTTCCTCTTTCGTCAGGTGTGCCATGGTGCAGACAGAAGACAGTCCCTTCCCCACGCAGCGTACTGGCTGCAAGTATTGCTGACTTGTTTGACTACCACGAGGAGAGAATATGAGCGTGGTGACTACTTTACAATATAATACTGGTGCCTGGTAACTACAAGACGATAGAATGTGGGAGACTGGTTTGACTACTTTACAATATAATACTGGTGCCTGGTAACTACAAGACGATAGAATGTGGGAGACTGGTTTGACTACTTTACAATATAATACTGGTGCCTGGTAACTACAAGACGGTAGAATGTGGGTGACTGGTTTGACTTCTTTACAATATAATACTGGTGCCTGGTAACTACAAGACGGTGGAATGTGAGTGACGGGTTTGACTTCTTTACAATATAATACTGTGCCTGGTAACTACAAGACGGTAGAATGTGGGTGACTGGTTTGACTACTTTACAATATAATACTGGTGCCTGGTAACTACAAGACGGTAGAATGTGGGTGACTGGTTTGACTTCTTTACAATATAATACTGTGTCTGGTAACTACAAGACGGTAGAATGTGGGTGACTGGTTTGACTTCTTTACAATATAATACTGTGCCTGGTAACTACAAGACGGTAGAATGTGGGTGACTGGTTTGACTACTTTACAATATAATACTGGTGCCTGGTAACTACAAGACGGTAGAATGTGGGTGACTGGTTTGACTTCTTTACAATATAATACTGTGCCTGGTAACTACAAGACGGTAGAATGTGGGTGACTGGTTTGACTTCTTTACAATATAATACTGGTGCCTGGTAACTACAAGACGGTAGAATGTGAGTGACGGGTTTGACTTCTTTACAATATAATACTGTGCCTGGTAACTACAAGACGGTAGAATGTGGGTGACTGGTTTGACTACTTTACAAAATAATACTGGTGCCTGGTAACTACAAGACGGTAGAATGTGAGTGACTGGTTGTACTTCTTTACAATATAATACTGTGCCTGGTAACTACAAGACGGTAGAATGTGGGTGACTGGTTTGACTACTTTATAATATAATACTGGTGCCTGGTAACTACAAGACGGTAGAATGTGGGTGACTGGTTCGGCTACACGATGAGAGAATACTGGTGACTACATGACCATGGAATATTCGTGACAGGTTTTGGTTAAATGATGATAGAATATTTGTGACTGGTTCGACTACATAACGATAGAAGGTTGGCTACATACTTAAGAGAGAATTAATGAGTAGCTTAACTAAATGCCGATAGAATATTTGTGCCTGGTTTGGCTATATGGTGAACGAATAGTGACGACTGGCTTGGCTCTGTGCCGATAGAATATTGGTTACTGTTTGCCGATAGAAAATTGGTTACTGTTTGCCGATAAAATATTGATTACTGTTTCCCGGTAGAATATTGGTGACTGGCTTGGCTACATGCCGATAGAATTTTGGTTACTGTTTGCCGATAGAATATTGGTTACTGGCTTGGCTACAAGCCTATAGAATATTGGTTACCGGTTTGGCCACATTCCAATGGAATATTGATGACTAGTTTGGCCACACTCTGATGAAATATTGGTTTCTGGTTTGGCCACATTCTGACAGAATATTGGTGACTGGTTTGGCCACATTCTGATAGAATATTGAGACTGGTTTGGTCACATTCTAACATAATACTGGTGACTGGTTTGGCCACATTCTGATGGAATATTGGTGACTAGTTTGGCCACATTCTGATGGAAAATTGGTGACTGGTTTGGCCACATTCTGATAGAATATTGTGACTGGTTTGGCCACATTCTAATAGAATATTGGTGACTGGTTTGGCCACATTCTAACATAATACTGGTGACTGGTTTGGCCACATTCTGATGGAATATTGATGAGTAGTTTGGCCACATTCGAACGTAATACTGGTGACTGGTTTGGCCACATTCGAACGTAATACTGGTGACTGGTTTGGCCACATTCCGATAGAATACTGGTGACTGGTTTGGCCACATTCCGACAGAATATTTATGACTAGTTTGGCCACATACCAACAGAATATTGGTGACTGGCTACTTGTCATTAGAATATTGGTGACTGGTTTGGTTACACGTTAATAGAATACAGTTGACAGGTTTTGGTATGTGCAGATCGAATATTGATGACGGGTTTGACTGCGTGGTAATACACTACAGGTAACTGGTTTGGCTATATGCAGCCTGACCTTCCGTATCTCTTTTCATATAGAAAATCACTAGCATACTGTCCAGGACGGGGGAAATCGTGATGGTATTGCTTAGATGCACTAAGTTGATGTATTATCAGTCAGGCTTAACACACCAAGGTTATCTCTGCACTCATACATGCATATCCACACCCATGCACCCACCAAACATTCACCTCTCTCTGGGAATGGGATGTCACGCATTCGTTTCTTTCCTAACACGACTGAGAACAAGAATACAATTTCTATGCTACTTATAACTACGCATGAACAGTCCAATCACACAAAATGGAATAATCAAAACATAAAAGATCAATACTTCTTAATCCCGGGTTATAATGAAATGGCTTCTTACCTGGCCAGGTTTCTACACACACACTACCACACTTTCACACCACACCACAGTTCTTGAACAAGTCACTTCAAGTATTCTTCAGCACTGGGTGATGGTGACGCCCTTGGTTGACTGGCTCCAGGTTTCAGGACTGGGTCTTCGTGGTCGTCTCTGGGAACTCGACGTAGAAATCTTCTTCTTTGTCTCTTCACCTACCTCTGGGTTTCAAACTCAGTGCTTCTTTTCTAGCTTGTCTTTTACCCTAAGACCTTACTATCACTTCTGTCTCCCACACCACGTTTCTCTCAACCCTACTCTGATCACTCTTCTCTCCTCTCTCTCCTTTGTTCTCTCTCTCTCTCGTGGTGTGCTTCTCCTCTCCCCATGATGTTGTTCTCCCTCAGTTTATATAGAAATGGTCACAAAGGATTTCCCTTTGGGTCAGGCCTTTGTCCATGTTCCTTCTCCACCACCTTGTTCACAAGTACCCTGAATTCCCCTCTAGCCACATTCTTCCACCCATCAACATTCACACATCCCTACCAAACTGATTAGCAAACAACCACTTAGCACCAGATGAACATCGAAAATTCCCGCCGACACCGGGAGCCACTTCAACACAGTAATTATCATAGAGAAAGCTACGACAATAATGTCCACGCGCATTCAACCAGCCTGACAAAGCCTCAACACAGTGCCCTACGGCAATACCATCTGAACGAGCCCAAGACTCCTGTTCTTCAAGGACTGTTTACAAAGCGACCTCAGCTGACTGAGTATTTAGCGCCTTCTCGATGCTCTGAAGTCCTAGTGGTTACAATTCCCTCCCTTTCGCTATCAGGAAGGTTCGAACTCGGGAGAGTCCTCACTACCTTAGGTGCCAACTGTCACGTGACAATTCCCTGACTACTTTAACCTCCTTGACACAGTTCGACTGTATGCGCTAGGTGAAGGCATACTGCTAATCGGCCCATTACCTATTTATCTACCATGCGCGGCATTCTTTTCCTCTAAAGCGCTTAAGGCCCTTTTTGAGAGGTTTCGCTCCCTTGACACACACTAAAAGACAAGCAACTTCTCCCGGTTAAACAGTAAGGTCAGTGAAGGTCAGCGGATGTCTATGTGGACCTACGTTTGGATCATGGCTGACTTTGGCTTTCCCCTCCTCTGCTCCGTTCCATAAAACTGGAAAGAGACCCCCCCCCCCCTCCCATCCCCCACCCTTTCCGCCAACAGACACAGATTCTAATATGAAAGCTCAGTTAGCCAAAGACTCCCACAGACTATCTTTTCACATGCATGGAATCGCGGACGAAGACATATACAGAGATCCAGACAAATTCTTCAGCCATCAAATACAAAATCCGTAGATATCCTGTCACTGACAAAATGAAGCTGTATGTCACATACATCATATTATCGCAAAACGAACTGAATCAGATTTAAGATTATTTTCCACTGAAAAACAGTAAACAAATTGGGTATTTTTTGCTCCCATAAGAAAACCTAACACAGAGTAACTTTTATTCAAGACTGGCACAGCCTTTTAAACTTGAATAAAGTCAGACAAATACATAGACGAACAATCTAATAGTGGGGGAAAAAACAAGCCGACTATTAGATTGTTCGTCTATGTATTTGTCTGACTTTGTTCAAGTTTAAAAGGCTGTGCCAGTCTTGAATAAAAGTTACTCTGTGTTAGGTTTTCTTATGGGAGCAAAAAATACCCAACTTGTTTACTGTTTATCGTTTACTGTTCTCTGCCTCATTTCATTTCCGATTTCCACTGAAAAACAAAAATGAAGTTTTTGGTTTCAGCGATTTCTAGTCTTCATAATTATTTTTGACTTGCACTTACTGTAGTGGTGAGTGGTGCCAGGCGATACCCGGAGAGTCAACAGACACAAAGGCACGAGCGCTGTTCCACAGTATGGTCCTGGTAGAGGCGTCAGGACACTCAATCCACCACCGACCACTGAGATATGCTTATGTAGTGCTCAGAGTCCAGAGACACTGTAGTTGGAAAGTTTGAATGAAGGGAAGAGAAAAGCAAAACTAACGTGTTTTGCATGACGTCACGTATTTCGTCACTTCCATTGATTGTGTCCGCTTCATTTTCCGGACTGATGATATGACTAGCCGTGTATCGCGTTTCTAAGTATTTTGTGAGTAGACAACATAATACTCGCAGTTTCCGTTGATGTGTTCCGTGATCCTCTCTCTCTCTCTCTCTCTCTCTCTCTCTCTCTCTCTCACACACCACACACACACACACACACACACACACACACACACACACACACAAGCGCGCGTGCACACACACACACACACACACACACACACACACACACACACACACACACACACACACACACAGTGCTTATCCACACACAAGCGCGCGTGCACACACACACACACACACACACACACACACACACACACACACACACACACACACACTGTGTGTGTGTGTGTGTGTGTGTGTGTGTGTGTGTGTGTGTGTGTGTGTGTCATTGGATTACGAACACCGGATGTCCTGAACAGCTTGGAATGGAAAAAAAGATAGGGCATGCAAACTCACTTTTTCCCATCCGCGATACTATAATTATGTTCTGATTCGGACGGCCTCTGCGAACCTGTAAACAGTATAGTCGTATACCACAGTTACGAATTTGCGGCAAAATCTTTTTAATACATGCGAGTTTTTTTGTTTTGTTTTTTTTTCCCTTAGACATCGCGTACTCTTAAAGAGAAAACAGAACTAAACCGAACGGGTATCACAGAACAACACCCCATCAATAGTTTCATTTAGGGGTTTTTGTTTGTTTGTTTGTTTGTTTTTTGTTTTGTTTTTAAGGATTTCTACCAATGACATCACTTGCTGTCGATCACTCCATGAAGAAACCACTACATGAACCATCCCCTACGTTGCCGTCAAAAATACTATATTTGTGAACACAAAGATAACTTTTTCCATTAGACAGGATCTAACACAAACTAAGAAACATGACTGCATCTGCGGTTGGTGGATGGAAAAGCAGGGTGTTTGTAGCCGATAAACAAGGAAAAGTGTTGTCACGATTGCAGACAGGCCACTCCTTTTACATCCCCTCGTAGGAGCTCTTTTGTGCATTTCTTAAAACGTACCACTCAGTATTAAAAAAAATAATAATAAAAAAAACATGTTCTGATAGAGTGCTGGGATTGAAAGACATGATTTATAGTAGACTTCATGAAAATCTTGTACAGAGATGTCTCACCTGACGTTTTTGGTCGTTTTTGTTTTTGTTTTTGTTTTTGTTTTTGTTTTTTTCATTTCTTTTGTTCTGTTTTGTTTTGTTTTTTGAGTCTCAGAAAGAGTAGACATCTTTTCTTTTCTGCTAAATTTTACGGAAGAAAGGCTTTAAAGCAGTTTTGGTGTGCTTTTTAGACGGTCTATTTTAATGAGGTGTGTATGTGTGTGTGCGTGCGTGTGTGTGTGTGTGTGTGTGTGTGTGTGTGTGTGTGTGTGTGTGTGTGTGTGTGTGTGTGCGTGCGCGCGCGCGCGAGTGTGTGTGTGTGTGTCTGTCTGTCTGTCTGTCTGTCTGTCTGTATGTCTGTCTGTGTGTCTGCATGTGTGTGTGTGTGTGTGTGTGTGTGTGTGTGTGTGTGTGTGTGTGTGTGTGTGTGTGTCTGTGTCTGTGTGTGTCTGTGTCTGTCTATGGCTGTGTGAGCGCGCGCGCGCGTGTGTGTATGTGTGTGTGTGTGTGTGTGTGTGTGTCTGTGTCTGTGTCTGTCTGTGTCTGTGTCTATGTCTGTGTGAGCGCGCGCGCGGACGCAGGCGCGTGTGGGAGGAAGAGTACACTTCGATGAGGTAAAAGCCTTGACATGGCTCTTTGCCTGGGCTGGGCTATGAGCAACATTGATCCTATGATGACTGTCGGCATTATGTCACAGCACAGCACACGGGAACATCCGCCTATGACCTCACCTAAGACCTCATCTATGAACTCACCTATGACCCTGTGTTAGCACACACTGGGCTTTCCCAGACAATCCCATTTCATTCCTTTTCATCGGTCTGCTTGGAGACATCTTACTACTGCGTTTAAAGAGAGTGAATCACACTTCCAACACAACCAAACTTCTAAGGACAGCCTAGATGGGACAGCCCAAAGGACAGCCTAGATGGGACAGCCCAAAGGACAGCCCCTTTCTATACGTAATAGAAAATCTTTTTTCGTCGTATTTTTTTCATGAGGAAAAAGTAACAGGCAGAGAAATATTTACACAATGAACCGCAGCGTACAGCATCACAGTACAAAGGTAACAGGCAGAGCAACGTACAACATCACAGTACAAAGGTGACAGGCAGAGCAACGTACAACATCACAGTACAAAGGTGACAGGCAGAGCAACGTACAACATCACAGTACAAAGGTGACAGGCAGAGCAACGTACAACATCACAGTACAAAGGTGACAGGCAGAGCAACGTACAACATCACAGTACAAAGTGACAGGCAGAGCAACATACAACATCACAGTACAAAGGTGACAGGCAGAGCAACGTACAGCATCATAGTACAAAGGTGACAGGCAGAGCAACGTACAACATCACAGTACAAAGGTGACAGGCAGAGCAACGTACAACATCACAGTACAAAGGTGACAGGCAGAGCAACGTACAGCATCACAGTACAAAGGTGACAGGCAGAGCAACGTACAGCATCACAGTACAAAGGTGACAGGCAGAGCAACGTACAGCATCACAGTACAAAGGTGACAGGCA
>CM065718.1:73503527-73511027 GCA_033310375.1 Conus canariensis
AAACTCAAGGGCACCAGCGTCTTTGTGGGCGAGGACTTCTCCACCAGAGTGAGAGAAATGCGAAGAAAACTGACACCTCATCTGAAAAAGGCGCGAAGTGAAGGGAAACGGGCCACCATGATCCATGATCATCTGTTAGTGGACGGTATCCGGTATATGTTGGACTCAGGTGACCATCTCGTGCCAATGAAATAGGGTTCCGGCCGGTCCCTTTCTCATCCCCGATCTTTGTCCGCGGCTGTGGAGGGAACGTCAACTGAGGCGACACCGGTTACCTTGTCACCGCACGACAGTGGCAGTGAGCTGGCGACGCCACGTGAAAACTGTGCACCCGTGTTCTGTGACGATGTTTTTGTGTCACCTGTCTCTCTCTCTCTCTCTCCTCTCTCTCTCTCTCTCTCTCTCTCTCTCTCTCTCTCTCTCTCTCTCTCTCTCTCTCTCTCTCTCTTAGCACTAATGTTTCTCAGTACCTTTTTTAAAATTTACTTTTCACAGGCAATTACCCGAATCTGGGGAAGGTGGAAAAGGGAAGGAAGAATGTTACCGATGAAGTTCCTTCATGTGTTTTAGTTTCTATGCATATGAGGAAAGTGATCTTTACGTGTTTATAATTTCTTTATAATTGTTTCTACCGAGGGCAGTACGTAAAACAGCTGGTGCGTGTTTCTCTCTCTCTCTCTCTCTCTCTCTCTCTCTCTCTCTCTCTCTCTCTCTCCTCTCTCTCTCTCTCATTACTCCTGTGCGTGAGGACATAAGGAAATGTTACGAATGTATTTGTTTTTGTTAACCTTTGATTTGATACACACTAGGAATGAATGTGTACTATTTGTTTGCAGGAAAGGGGTGCGAACGGTAGTTTGGCACGTCAAGACGCACTTTATAGCTCTCTGCAAATTTCAGTGTCTACGTTGAAGTAAGTGCAGTATTTCTACCCAGATTTGATCACGCAGTGCATGAAGTGTCATGCCATCTGGAGCATTAGACTTCAGGCCTCTTGTGGTTCTTTTCTGCCCATTTTTCTGGCTTTTATGTCAAAACGGGCTAGGCAGAAATTCAAATTCCAAGTCGCCATACTGCAGCTGAAAAGGAGAGTGGACGGTGCTGTGGCAGGTTTGCTCCTGTCGTACTTGTTCTGGGGGAGTCTTCTCCTCCGTTGCGGTGAAATCGAAAGCAACCCTGGTCCCAACCCTTCGCAAGGCCGTGACAGCTCCAGGCAGACCCGATTCTCCAGCACTGGGACGAGTGGTGGCAGAGTGAGCCTGGAGAAGCCTGTCAACCCTCAGGGAGGCGCCTCAACCCAGCCGACAAAGGAACCGTCCTTGTCCGACCTCATGACCATGTTCCAGTCGATGGACAGGAAATTCGATGAGGTCAAGCAGGACATACGTGTCCTGCGTGAGGGGTATGCTGCCATGCAGGAGGAGCTGAGAGGGCTGAGGCGGGAGGTGGACGACCTTCGGCAGCAGAACCACGACCTGCAGAGAAGGAACGACGACCTGGCATCGAGGATGGACAACCTGGAAAGGAAGACGGACGACCTAGAGGGGAGGTCCAGACGAAACAACGTTCTGTTCTACGGCTTGCCCAGGAAGGAAAACGAGACAAGTGCTGAATGTGAAGACCTGCTTAGGGATCTTATCACTGACAAGTTGGGGCTGTCCCGTGACGTAGAGTTTGATAGGGCCCATCGCGTGAACTCTAAACAGGATTCCCCGATCATCGCTAGATGTGTTTTCTACAAACAGAAGATGGACATACTGAGAGCGAAACGAAAACTCAAGGGCACCAGCGTCTTTGTGGGCGAGGACTTCTCCACCAGAGTGAGAGAAATGCGAAGAAAACTGACACCTCATCTGAAAAAGGCGCGAAGTGAAGGGAAACGGGCCACCATGATCCATGATCATCTGTTAGTGGACGGTATCCGGTATATGTTGGACTCAGGTGACCATCTCGTGCCAATGAAATAGGGTTCCGGCCGGTCCCTTTCTCATCCCCGATCTTTGTCCGCGGCTGTGGAGGGAACGTCAACTGAGGCGACACCGGTTACCTTGTCACCGCACGACAGTGGCAGTGAGCTGGCGACGCCACGTGAAAACTGTGCACCCGTGTTCTGTGACGATGTTTTTGTGTCACCTGTCTCTCTCTCTCTCTCCTCTCTCTCTCTCTCTCTCTTAGCACTAATGTTTCTCAGTACCTTTTTTAAATTTACTTTTCACAGGCAATTACCCGAATCTGGGGAAGGTGGAAAAGGGAAGGAAGAATGTTACCGATGAAGTTCCTTCATGTGTTTTAGTTTCTATGCATATGAGGAAAGTGATCTTTACGTGTTTATAATTTCTTTATAATTGTTTCTACCGAGGGCAGTACGTAAAACAGCTGGTGCGTGTTCTCTCTCTCTCTCTCTCTCTCTCTCTCTCTCTCTCTCTCTCTCTCTCTCTCTCTCTCTCTCTCTCTCTCATTACTCCTGTGCGTGAGGACATAAGGAAATGTTACGAATGTATTTGTTTTTGTTAACCTTTGATTTGATACACACTAGGAATGAATGTGTACTATTTGTTTGCAGGAAAGGAAGAGGGAAATGTTATTGTTCTGTTACCTCTCCCCCCTTGTCAAAAGACCTCTTTGGTAATGAAAATAAAATATCAAAGTGTCAAAGTGTCAAAAGTCTCTCTCTCTCTCTCTCTCTCTCTCTCTCTCTCTCTCTCTCTCTCTCTCTCTGTAAGTGAAAGTCGCAGTTTGTGTTAGGGCACTCCTATTCACAAACCGGACAGTATTGATAACATGCTATCCGTTACTCTTCCTTTGTCACTGTAGCAGCCAGCCCGCGATTTGAATTTCATTTTCATCAAGGAGGTGTCACTGCTTGCGGAGCCGACCACATACTCAACGCCGCATCGCTGAGCCATGAAATCCAAGTGCGCAAGATTTACAGAGAGAAAGATTAAGATTCTCCGAAGATGGAGTATGGCTGCCTTAATGGCGGGATAAAAAAAAACGGTCATACACACAAAATTCCACTGCCTGTCCATACAGGCAGTGTCCGCAGGAGCATCAGCCTGCAGTACGCAGAAAGAAAGAAAGAACGAAAAAGAAAGATTAAGAAACAAACTGGAGGAAAACTATTTAATGTCTAGTCACACAAACAAATGGTTGTAAACATCTAATTAAGTTCATTTTCTCAATATTAGAAAAACACTCTAGACAGACAGACAGACAGACATACAGACAGAGAGAGACAGAGAATTATGAAATGAGGGCGATCGGGGTGGTGAAGAGAATGGTAGGGTAGTGTATAAGAGGAAAAAGTAGGTAGAGGAGGAGGGATCAGAAATTAACATTTGAATTGATCTTAAGTGCAATTACAAACTATTAATTAAAGTACTTTGTAAAAGTATGATTATTTGGAGTATATCAATTCATTATTAATGTAACAAGAGAAACAAATAATGATGGAAGTAAATACAGAAAACCATCAATGTTTCCAGTGTCTGTGGATGGCAGATTTTCATGTATGAAAGGCCTCTTTAACTCACGGTCAATATGGCTATGTTGAACTGTGACATCATTAAGAGAGATACATTTGATGTCTAGGGCATTGTTAAGTCCCCCGTGAACTGTATACAAGTCTGAAAATCAGACTTATAATAAGGCTGAAGATCGAAACAAGGTTTGATGACGTCGTCGGCGAGGTTTTGAAGAGGAATTGAAACATCTTAATGAAAGATGAAGAAAGAGAAATGGAGAGAGAGAGAGAGAGAGAGACAGACAGACAGACAGACAGACAGACAGAGACAGACAGACAGACAGACAGACAGACAGAGGAAGGACGATGGTGTCATGGATGAGTTTTTCAAGTCACGGACGGATGAATGGTGGGTGGCACGTTCTACAGGCCGCCAGCCCTTCAGACAACTTAGTCTCAGACATTTTTTGTTTGTTTGTTTTGTTTTGTTTTTGTTTATCTGTTTGTTTGTTTGTTTTTGTTCAGTCGACTCATGTGTTGTTTTACGACCCATCCCAATGAGGAAACTAAATTAGCGCCGGGGCTTTTCATGACTCAAAAGAACCATTACTCCGCTACAAGCCTGCCGTCATAGAAGCCAGACGTAACCCGCTGGCCTGTTTAGTAAGGCGCGTACAGTCATCATTTGCATAAGGTGTCTTCTTTCCTCTCTCTGTGACTACCGCTTTTGGAGGAGCGTGTGCAGTGGCTGCGGAACTCAGACGTGATTATTTTCTAGCTGCGGAACTCAGACGTGATTATTTTCTGGCTGCGGAACTCAGGCGTGATTATTTTCTGGCTGCGGAACTCAGGCGTGATTATTTTCTGGCTGCGGAACTCAGGCGTAATTAGTTTCACACTCGAATGGCTAATTGTCACGGGCAGACGGTTATTTTCCGCGGAATATTAATATCGTTGAAATATTCGTACACCCGCTATAACTACCTATTTTCATGTGACAATAAATGTTGATTCATGGTAATTAGCTGGGTTTTTTTTTCTTTAGAAAAAAAAAAGAAGCTATTTTCTCGTGATCATTAGTTGTTTTCAGTAGCTCATTCATTCGTGAAAACAATTCTCACAGGACAATTACTGTTTTGCATCAGAAAATAGTAAATTAGAATAACTTTTCACGTGATAATTAGTTCTTTGTGAAGAAACAAAAGATTTTTTTTCAATTAAACGGGAGTGGTGGCCTCTTGAAAACGAACGTTTGTATGTGGTAAAACTTTGGTTTGTTTCAGTAAAATCAGTGTTTTTGGTTTAAAAAAAAAAATGCGTGACAACAGTGCGTAGACAATGATTTGAACTTTTGAAGGTACTGTCATCCCTTTAACTCTGAAACAGTCAGTCAGTCGGGGTTCCTGATCAGTCCAGTGCTCTGAGTTGGAAGTCTGGCATTGCGAGTTCAAATCCTGCAAGCACCAGACACAGAAAATTGTGCCATGGCAATTTGGCTGCGGGTGTTGACGAGCTGTCGTTCGGGTGGTGTAAGTGAAGTGTTAGATAGGTCCTTTGCCCCGAATCTCCTGGTATGGTCGTCACTTTATGCTGCATGGGTGTGCACTGAAACTCTAACTCGCTGACAGGAAGAAAAAAAAAAGAAAAAGAAAAAAAAAGAAGAATCAAGCAAATTAGGGCAAATAACAGTGCCCCCTCACTGACCCGCGCCGCACTTCCTTTCAAAAAAAAAAAAGGAATATGTGAGTCACCCTTCCCCTCCTTCCCTCCCCCAACCCCCACCCCCCCAACTTCCCTTGCAAAATATCTTCCGACGCCACTGTTGAAGATGATTTTCTCGATGTAACACATTTTTTTTTCTCCCTTGACATACAATTGTTTTGATCTGCTAACTGTCCTAGTTATTTTGGTCCTTTTCGTCATAAAAAGGGATGGAATTTAAAATACAAAAAAAAAAAAATGGAAGGAAGAAAAAAATCACGAAAAGAAATTCAAAATTTACTGCTGGGTGGACAAATAGGGTTTTCAAAAATCCAAGTCCATGAGTGGTTCAACGCCACGCGCTCCGCAGGCAAACGCTGTAACCCTTTGACTGGTAATGCCTGTTGTTTTGACGTCTGATCCAGGGAGTCTTGTTTCGCACATTTTTTCATGCCTGTTGTTTTGACGTTTGATCGGGGGATGGGGGGTGGGGGAAGGGAATATTGTTCCATACATTTCTTATACATTTCCCCTATGGTACGGTGCAGTTAATTTTTTTTAAGTCAACCTTCTAGAAGTAGATTTCCGAAATTTTACATTTTTAGACTGTCGCTCAAAATGCCATATAGAGGCCTACTTTACATTCTTTCTGTAAACCTTCGTTTAAAAAATGCATCTGAAAAGTCGATAAACCCAGTTTGGGAGGTGTATACTATACGTGTGTAGTGTGTGTGTGTGTGTGTGTGTGTGTGTGTGTGTGTGTGTGTGTGTGTGTGTGTGTGTGTGTGCGTGCGTGCGAGCGTGCGTGCGTGCGTGCGTGCGTGCGTGCGCGCGCGCGCGTGTGTGTGTGTATGTGTGTGTATGTGTGTGTGTGTGTGTGTGTGTGTGTGTGTGTGTGTGTGTGTGTGTGTGTGTGCTCGAGCGCGTGGGGATGGGGGTGGGAGAAGTGGGGGCGGGGACGGCAGATGGTGTATTTTAAAAGAAAAACCAAAGGAAAAAACATCTAAAAGGCGGGATAAGGGGTTGACATGTTGAAGCTGACCAACATCACTTTGCAGACACCAAAACGACGCATAAATCAACGCATTAAAGCAGGCACTGAGATCACAATTATAGTGCCTTATTCACCTCCTACTGAACGATAAAGGGGGGGGGGGGGGGGGGGGGGCGGGGGCCGGAGGTGTATTCAAACAGGTGGGAGAAAAACAGCAAAACTTGGGTTTCTGTGATTATAGAGAATTGACCTTCAACGCGTAGACAGGCTGATAAAAACACTTCCCTTTTGTCTTGTGCTCTCAGAGACAGGGACTGAAGAGTATGATTCATCACGTATTGAGTGGCCTCGCTACAAGTCAGCTCACCAACCAGAGCGCAAATTTACGCAAGTTTAAAACACAATACAAAACAGACCAGTGGATTTTCTTTAGACGTCACAAACACTAGGCATGAAAAGAATGTACGGATCAATATTCCCCTTATCTGAAGTCACATAAAACAGGCATTTAAAAAAAATGTACGAATCAAGACTCCCCATACCTGATTCACATATAACAGGCGTTAAAAAAAAAGTATGAAGCAACACTCCCCAGATAAGACGTCATCGACAACAACCATAAGCAAGTATACGACACAATACTCCCCTGATCAAACCAAAACAACAGACATTAAAAACATGTATATAAATAGTATTCCCTAGATCAAACATCACAAATGACAGGTTTAAAAAAAATATACGAAACTACACCCCTAATATCAGACGTTACAAACAACAGGCCTAGAAATGTACAAAACAGTACTCCCCAGAGCAGACGTCACAAACAACAAACATAAAAATGTACAAATCAATACTCCCCAAATCAAACATAAAAATGACCAAAACAATACTTTCCAGATCAGACGTCACAAACAACAGGCATAAAAATTACAAATTAATACTCCCCAAATCAAACATGAAAATGACCTAAGCAATACTCCCCAGATCAGACGTTACAAACAACAGCCAAAAAAAAAATGTACAAAACACTACTCAGATCAGACGTCCCAAACAACTTGCATAAAAATGTGTACGAAGCAATACTCCTCAGATTAAACGTCACAAACAACAGCATAAAAAGAATAGGCATAGACGTCACAAACAACAGGCACACAAAAAAGAATGCACAAAACAGTACTCCCCATAGCAGACGTTTCAAGCAACAGGCATAAACAAGTGCCAAACAATACACCCCATATAAGACGTCACAAACAACAGGCATAAACAAGGGAGAAACGATCCACCCCATATATGACGTCACAAACAACAGGCATTACAAAATGCAAATAGAATACTCCCTAGA
>CM065718.1:73516027-73538527 GCA_033310375.1 Conus canariensis
TAATCAAGCTGGTGGCTGCACACTCGATGAAGACAGCACACAAGGAAATGGAGAAGGACAGAAAGTAAAGAAGAAACGAGAAAAGAACGAAAGAAAGAAATTAATATTTTCTCGACTCGTTTTTACAGTTGCAAAAGGTTTGCTCGTTTGTTTTCCATGTCAGTTGAACATTAACATGAATATTGGCGGTTTTCAGTTCTCATACAGTATGACGAAACAGAGACGTAGAAGAAAAAGAAAGGTGCAGGCTGTATTATTTCCCCTTGATCTACACAGAATGCAGAAAGATGGCAGGCCGTTTGGTCTGATCATCACAGAAAAGAAAAATAAAGTTGTGAGCAGTGTATCTAATCTTCATAGAAAATAGAAAGATACCAAACTGCAGGTAGTTCGGTCTAATCTTCTCACAGAAAGAAAAGTTGTGTTCCAGATATTTCAGTTGTAATCTACACACACACAAAATGAAAGAATTTATGTTGCTGACAGTCTGGCTTAACCTTCACGCAAGAGAAAAAGACATTAATCTGAGAGCAGTTTGGCTTGATAATCTTCACAGAAAACAGAAAGAACTGAAACTGCAGGCAGTTTGGCCTAATTTCACAGAAAAGACCCGGAGAGAGAAATTTGCCGGTAGTTTGGTCTGATCTTCAGACAGGAAAAAAAAAAAAAAAATTGCAGGCATTTTTATTCTAATTTTCACAGAAAAGAGACAAAAATGAAATTGCAGGCAGTTTGGCCTAATCTTTACAGAGAAGACAACAAAATGAAGTAGCAGGCACTCTGGCCTCATTTTCACAGAAAAGAGACAAAAAATTAATTGCGGGCAACCCGACCTAATTTCCACAGGAAAGAAAAAGAAATGAAGTGGCAGGCAAATGGAAATTATCTTCGCAGGGGAAAAAAAAAAAAAAAAACGAAATTTAAATTGGGGGCATTTTTTTTTTTTTTTAAAGAGAAAGAAATTACGTTGCCGGCAATTTGGCCTCAGTCCACAGACAAACCAAAGAATGAGTGAAAAGCTGAGCAAAGAAGAGATAAGGATCTACACGGAGGCCTTTCTGGAGTACGACCTCAACGGGGATGGTGCCATCAGCTTTGAGGAGTTTGTGCAGTCCGACTTCGCTAAGCTGGGCTTCAAGGAAGACGAGAAAGATATGATTTTACGGGCAAGTCTCTCTTTCTCTCTCTCTCTCTCTCTCTCTCTCTCTCTCTCTCTCTCTCTCTCTCTCTCTCTCTGTGCTTCAGTTATGTTGTTTGTGACCTATCAACTTTAAGAGTTTGCCAGCGGAGCTGATTGTCGACAGTTGAAGCAGACATAGGGTCGGGTTGTTTTCGGTTTGAAAACCCCCTCCGTCCACCCAGCAATACATGATTCGGTTCAGGGATGGTTAAAGACGATGGAAGGAGAAGAATGACCCCTGTCTTTTATCATGCCATGCCCTACACACGGTGAACCTTTGACAGTTCACTGCTCATACGGGTGAAAACGGATGTGTGTGTGTGTGTGTGTGTGTGTGTGTGTGTGTGTGTGTGTGTGTGTGTGTGTGTGTGCGAGAGAGAGAGAGAGAGAGAGAGAGAGAGAGAGAAAGAGAGAGAGAGGGAGAGCAGCACACATCGAAGGTCTGGGTGTTAACAACCAAAATGACAAAAAGAACCAAAGAATGTTTTATACCAAAAAATACCTAATAAAAAGATATATTTCATGGTGAATATTTCCTATTAAATCCAACATCCCTTTTCACGCTAATGAACATTTATGAGATCTATACTCAAGATGGGTGAGAGAGAATTGGATCGTTTCGTGGACAAATGGTGAATGAGGAGAATCAATGGCAGTAGCCTTGTACATATCCTCCCGCCGGGGATCTCATCGCTCTTCTGGTTCAGGACATCGTGGGCAACGCCGCTTCAAACGTAACTCCCATGGCTCCCCATCTTTCTGTACAGTCCCCACCTCTCAAACTCCTGTCTGTTCAAAGTTCCAGATATTACTTCTGTTGAATCTTTCAGATCCTTTCACATCATTTCAAGCAGCACTTCCAGGTGCAGAATCTTCCAGACGATTTATAGGTTGTGGTTGTCTACTTGTGAGATTATGAACACACACACACACACACACACACACACACACACACACACACGTCCGTTTTCACCCGTACCCCTTAATTCACTCAATCACAATTAACTTGAGAGAGAGAGAGAGAGAGAGAGAGAGAGAGAGAGAGAGAGAGAGAGAGAGAGAGAGAATGTGCCTTTGGAAGCGGCTAGATCCATTATCATTATTATAATTATCATCATCATCATCAACATCGTATACTAATAATATTATTGTTGTTGTTGTTATTATTATTATTATTATTTGATAATGACTTGTTTTTCCTTTTTGGCTTCCAGACCCTTCTAGAGTGAGAATGCCGCTGTTTCTGAGTAACCGATCTGATGACGTCCTGTTTTTCGTGCATGGGGACGAACTCACGGCTTAACACAATTCGCTGAGAAATACTTCAGCGGACTCTTGGCCTATCACTATCAGGCAACATTTCTCTCGTTTGTATTGAACATGGAGTGGATCTTTCACGGAAAGAAGCTGAATTGGAAACAAGATTGTTTACATTTCGTCTTTGTTTGTTTGTTTATCTGTCTTTTTATACACACATGCTGATAATAAATGTCGGGGCATGTGATTTGTCCTTTTTGTACTCCCAGTTCTTTTAGAACTCTGTGTGTGTGTGTGTGTGTGTGTGTGTGTGTGTGTGTGTGTGTGTGTGTCCGTCCGTGGACAAAACTACTGGGCCGATCTTTCTGAAAATTTGTAGATATGTTCATTATGGGTCACAGATGATGCCCGATGTTTTAGTTTACCGTTATATCCGTTACTAACGGATATAACGGCCCATAACGGTTTTTCTTCTTTGTGGAATATCTCAGAAAGTACTTGGCCGATCCTTCTGAAAATTTGTAGGTATGTTCATTATGGGTCACGGATGATGCCCTATGTTTTATTTTACCGTTATATCCGTTACTAACGGCTATAACGGCCCACAACGGTTTTTCTTTTTTATGGAATATCTCCGAAAGTACTTGGCCGATCTTTCTGAAAATTTGTAGGTGTGCTCATTATGGGTCATGGACGATGCCCGATGTTTTCTTTTATCGTTATATCCGTTACTAACGGCTGTAACGGCCCATAACGGTTTGCGTCTTTATGGAAAATCTCAGAAAGTACTTGGCCGATCTTTCTGAAAATTTGTAGGTATGTTCATTATGGGCCGTTACCAACGGCTATAAAGGCCCAAAACGGTCTTTCCTCTTTATGGAATATCTCACGCGTATTCAAGATAAACTGGGAGTACGTTTATATGCTTTGCATCTTTTTTTTTTTTTTTTTTTTTTTTTTACTTTCTTGTGACCAATGTTAAATGAGACCCCGCTGCGTAGGCCTACACCTGTCAGAACATTCACCTTGTTTGTATCAAAGACGGAACAGATTTTAAACGGAAAGAAGTAAGATCAGGAATGAACGTCTTCGGATTGTTTCTCATCTGTCTCTTTAATGCAGGTTACATGTAAGTTACCGGATTTTAGATTGTACGTGTTGATGTAGACCCTGCCGCGATCTGTAATGTCTGCTGTGTGCACATATAGTATTCCCTGACATAAGAGTTTTGTTGAACAGATTACGTTTGATGAACTGGACCAGAACAAGGACGGCAAAATCACTCTGGACGAACACTTGAGGGTCTGTGGGAAACTGGACCCTGATACAAGAATGTGAGTTTGTGTCACAGACCTCTAGCATGTGTACGAGTTCTGTGATGTGTGCGTGCGTGTGTGTGTGTGCGTGTGTGTGAGAGACAGAAAGAGTGTGTGTGTGTGTGATGTGTGTGTGTGTGTGTGTGTGTGTGTGCGCGCGCGCGAGCACGTGCATATGCGCGCATGTGTGTGTGTGTGTGTGTGTCCCCCTGATATTCTAAAATAATGTTCACAAACATAGCACAGATACATACTTGAGTAGGCCCACCTTGATTTGCCGCAGAGAGTTAACGAGGAAATGCCGGAATTGTTGATCTTCTTTCATCTGACGCAGAAACCAACTTAATGCTAGAATCAGGTGGCCTCCTGTCAGGTGTAGTGTACACCATTCACCATCATGAAAATGAGCACGTTTCACTCCTTCGTTTCATTTCTTTCCCTTCATCAAAATTTTTCTTTTTTCAATCCATTAACAGAGCAGCAGAAACCAGACGAATATTCCAGACACTTGACCTTGACCTCGATGGCAAAATCTCAGAGGAAGAGTTCTTGATCTACATCCGAGAGAAAGGGTCCTCACTCACCCCTGCGCAGGTGCACACCATATTCAAAGCGGTGGATAAGGACAAAGATGGGAAACTGAGCGCCAAGGAATTCTTTGAGGCCGTCATGTAGAGGACTTAATGAATCACTGTTTTGCTATCTATTGAAATATCGATGTCAGCTAACCGTAGTGAGAGGGTGTTTTTTGTTTGTTTGTTTATTTGTTTGATTTTTAAGTGTTGTTAATGACTTTTGATATATGTCATTATAAAATAAATGAGTTGCTCATGTCAGTCTGATGTCAAGTTGAAACTTTCCAATTTAGTTAATACTAGCGATGTGCGTCTCCAACAGTATCTGATACCAATTAGGTATATACAGAAGGAGTTATATTGTTTGTGTTTTTTTTTCTAGTGATTACACATAAATGAATAAACAGAAGAATGTAACTCTTGATAACGATGATACCAATACAGAATGTGAACTTTCAGTAAAGAGGTCAAAATACCGACTAATTCACTGATAACTAAGTTAAGAAGCAACAGAGAGCAAATGAGATTCATAACATCCAGAACTGATTATTATTGCTAAAGCTAACAGAAACATGACATATCAAAGGGATTAACGCCAGTAGTGCCGAAAGGGCAGATACAAAACATTCACTTTAACCCTGAAGGGTTAATGACAAACAAGCTTCTACAGTTGACCGAGTTGTCTGTTCAAAATATGCATGCATCGACAACACAAGCTTAACGATCCACAACCATACCACAGTAATGATGCAGTTACAAATAGTCTTAAATGAATGTTTTGCTGCAGACTCTATGTCGATTTTAGAATGAGGATTTACACCAGAAACAGAACCTTTGGAACACTTAGAGCAAGAGAGGCAGTCTGCCTGTCTGACTCACTCCTGATGAAGACATGTAACACCAAGATGAATAACACAGACTTGAAGGGGGAAGAATGGGGCATGTAGACACAAATTACAAACACAGCTTCTGTGGGACCATCTGCATCAAGTGGCAGCTGAAACATGTCACATTTTAGGGATGATCCCAAAAGACGAGATGAGAGAGAGAGAGAGAGAGAGAGAGAGAGAGAGAGAGACATTCATATCTTTGTTCAGACCAATATCGTTATCGTAAAGGTTCCTGATAATACACCAAAAGACAAGCACAGAGGCAGCAGCTAGCGCTTGACGTAACAGAGTGCATCTTCAGTTCTCATGTCTTAGAATATGTTGTAAACATGTATTTCTCCAGAGCCGCATGGCACTGTTATCCTACTTCACGTCTTCCTCCTCTCCTCTCACTCCATTTTCCCACTCACTCGTACCCCCTCCCCCATCTTCTCTTTGGCCCCGTCTTTGCCATCAATAGCAGCAGTTTGAAGAAGTGTCCTGACCTTGATCAGCTCTGCTTTCATTTCTAAGCCTGTGACGCAACATACATTTGTACAAGATGAAAAGATCACCCCACTCCCCACCCTCCGGTCTAGTTATATCTGACATTTTGTATTTTTTCCTTATGACGTAATATTTGGGCACAATCATATCATACTTTACCTTTTGATTACTGAACTCTGTAACAATGTAAAACTTGCAATGGATTCCAGTGATTTGTTGAGATCTTTCATTGTTGGAACTAGAATTTATTTGCTGCTTCATTCACTTGATTCACCAAATTCATGACCTCATAGAGAGAGAGTCTTTTTCTACCTGGTATAAAGAGACTGAAACAGGTTATACCGTCACTGAAAACAAGACAAAACACAACTGAACATACAAAACAAGGTGCCAAGAAAAACTTACTAAACAACCAATATGAGACTGACAATTTTCGACATATGCAAACGTTTTTTTCACATTACATATACACATTCACAAAACAATACTCCTTAGATGGCTGTCAGCAGTCCTTTTTTCTTTTTTTTTTAACGGATTATGTGTAGGATTTTTTACGTCTAAAAAAGACATTTGCCAAAATTCATTTCGTCTATTTCGTATTATGTATTAAATAAGCAGGATTTTGCACCTTGTTTTGTGTTTCCTTGCGTTTTGCCTTTTATTTGGCATTAAAATTTCAAATGTGGCCTCTTTTAAATCTGTATTTAGTGATGCATGAATTACAATTGTTTGTATCTCAACCTTCGTGTGGCAGAAATTGAGCTGAATGGTCTGATTTTGACGGAACGTAACTTACTATTTGTTACAATATTTGCATATGATGTCTCATGTCAATATTGCTGAAAATGTTAATCACAGATTCACTGCAGTTACCACTGGGTGACATCTGCACGCTGTGCATGGCTTTTTCAAATTATGCATGAAAAAAGTATCCATTGTTCTACCAACTTTGGTTATGCTACCAATTGTAATTGCTGAGAAAATGCCAGTACACACACACACACACACACACACACACATCAGTCTATTTATCTATCTGTCTGTCTGTCTATATATATATATATATATATATATGATCAAGCTAAAGCCAGAGAGTACATGGGAAACTGAGAGACCGATCATACTTCAACATGGTCTTGGTCAAGTAATCATAGCACTATACATGACTGTATCAGACCAGCTAAAAGCAACTGAAGACTGCCTGCAGAGATTCAGTCTGCCACATTATGTATAGTTGCTGCCAGACAATCACGTATCTTACATTCCTTGCATGAGATACATAGAACCCATCTGAAGCACTTCCAATGCCTTGATTTTTTTGTTCGAGATCTGGTGTCTGAATCTAGCTCTCTTATCAATATCACCAGTGCTTTGTTGGATGTCAACTTCATCAACATAGTTTTCATGATGATATTATCTTCACCAGACAGCACTCTTGGCTATATGCTTCCAATGATGGGGACGTTCCAGTACCCATACATTTAAATTCACTTTTACTATGTTTTGCCCCCTTCAGATGTTGTAGGTCATACAAGACCAATACTGATTCAGAGTCCTCAAGAATTTATAATTCAGCTGATAATGCCAGTTCACCTGGCCTCACACTCAATGCACTGCAGTATCTGATTACTGCTCTTTAAAGAATGGTCCTCCAGGATCTGCTTCATTGATGGTGTATCATTCAAATGACACAACGGATTATTTCTTTTCCTCTTGATGCATTGTCAACAAATTTTGCTGACAGAATAAATTACGTTTTTAAACGATTTATAAAATTTCATTAGAACAGTTCTAATGATTCCAGAGGTTTTATGACTTGTGTGTGTGTGTGTGTGTGTGTGTGTGTGTGTGTGTGTGTGTTGTGTGTGTGTGTGTGTGTGTGTGTGTGTTAGTACTGGAATACCCAGGATACATGGTGAAAGCTAAATCCTATATTGTTTTCAATCAGGTGAAATTCCCACATTTCCCTCCAAACAGTGGGTGCTAGAGGAGTGATTCACCATCTTCTTGTCCACTTGCACAGAAAAACTAGCATATAAAATTCACAAAGATCAAACATCAGACACAAATGTATGAATCAAAGAGTGGACATAAAAGCATGGATCAAAGACTGGAACACCACACCATGTCTGACCACACCACAAAATCGACAGAAAAACAGAATACACACACAAACACTTTATACTTCCAAGATCTATTAAATGTTTAATTTCATTCAATTCTTCATCACAGAACATCAACAACTGTAGAATGAACAAGTAAAACCAATGATGATATTTAAAGGAATGGACTCTACATTATGAAAAAATGTCAGATGCTGATAAATTTATAGTCTTTACAGTAAATAACACTTCTACTTTCACTGTGATGCAGACAAAATTATTTGTCTTCCACAAAGCCATGCAACAAGCTGAGCAAGTTTGAAAATCACCTGATTAAAACATTTGTGATGCTACTTTCTTTAACAGAATTGTGTTTCCTTGTTTCATGATGATCAATGAGGAGACAGTGAGACTGAGAACAATGATGTTATGAATATCCACGTACTCATATCACTCAGCCATCCATTCATTTTTACTGATCCATCTGCCCTGACCTGCACATCTATTATGCACAGTATTTGAAAAAGAGGCAGAGATTTATTATCATAGATTCCCAGGATCGCATGTTTTTCTGCACTCTGATTTACCTTCTACTTCCCTGCTTCTTGCACAAATCCCTGCATCGTTTTCTCAGACTGCATCATGAATGCTCTAAAAGGTAACAAGATGCGAAGCATATAAACGTACTCCCAGTTTTCCAAAACGCTTATAAATCGGCCAAGTGCTTTGTGAGATAAGAAATAAAGGCAAAATAACAGTTTTAACGGTTATTTAACCGATGTACACTTTTGAAACTGGTATTTTAGTCCTCACTGGTCTAAAGCCTGTGTACATACCAAATTTCATCCAAATCAGACAATATGTCAAGAAGAACAGTTTTTAATGGTCAGATTTTGAAACACTACATGGAAGTGCCATTTGTGTGTGATAACCTTTCTATATACAAAATTTCATTAAAACCCACCAATATATAGAAAATAACGGCAAAATAACGGTTTAACGGTTATATAATCAATATACGCTTTTGAAACCGGTATTTTAGTCCTCACTGGGCTAAAGCCTGTGTACATATCAAATTCCATCCAAATCAGACAATATGTCAAGAATAACGGTTTTTAACGGTCAAATTTTGAAACACTATATAGAAGTGCCATTTGTGTGTGATAACCTTTCTATATACCAAATTTCATTAAAATCCACCTATATATAAGAAATAACGGTTTTTAAAGGTTGTTTAATCCATTTTCAGCATTACATCACTTACATATAGACAGAGGCTCCGATTTGTCACAAGATCATCCAAACCGCTTATAAATTGGCCAAGTACTTTCTGAGATATTCCATAAAGAAGAAAAACCATTACAGCCGTTAGTAACGGCTATAGCGGTAAACTAAAACATCAGGCATCATCCGTGGCCCATAATGAACATACCTACAAATTTTCAGAAAGATTGGCCCAGTAGTTTTGTCTGGAGTGAGTGGAACACATTTTGACCACGGACACACAGACAGACAGACAGACAGACAGCATTTCTTCTTCCCATTCTAAAGTACTCCCTGTTCTATAAGAACTGGGAGTACAAAAACCAGTTATTACTAAGCAGCAGTCACTTCCGTCACATTTGCTATGCTTGCTTTTCACAGATCATAAAACAAAAGGAAAGAAGAACTACTTACTTTATGTGTTAAGCGCCCTTCTATGCATTCAGTTCAATGGAGGTGTTGCAAAATGGACTTACGAATTTGTTGAAAAATAATCACAAGGTCAGATATGCGCTTGCAAACTCAAAATCAAGACAGGAAAAGGGATGGAGGGGGAGCAAGTGTAGGGGAGACAAGTGGGGAGGACAGGGTGGGAGGTGGGGTGGAACAGAGGTGGAGGGGAGGAGGGGTGATGAGGTGGGGAATGGGAAGAGGTATTTGCGGATTGGGGAGGAAACGGGGACAAGAGGGTTATACCAGTTGTGTGAAGCTCTGGGAAGGTTCAGCATCATCAAGGAACCATCAGTTCTGTGGATAAGTCAGTTGTTATGTGATTATTTACTATCTCTTGTACGGAAGGTATGTTTTCAACTCCATCTGCTGGTTTGTACATCTGTCAGCAAGATTAAGCAAGACCACTTGAACAATTTCAATAAAGCTGACGATTGGACAGAATGATATGGCCCAAGAACAAGTTAACTAAACTTTGTTACAGATCTTGATCAAACCAGTGATCAAGTGGGTTTTTTTTTCCTTTCCTTTCCTTTAACACTGTCAGACACAGCATTTTTAACAGTTTCCTAAATTTCTTAGAAAATAATGCATGGATGTCAATATAAGGAAATCAGGTTTGTAACACATATGGATATCTCAAACTTGTACTATTTGGTGAGGATCTGGATAACAATATAGATCATGGGAACAATGTATGAGGTGAAATCTGACTTAGGGTTTGAAGTGGACTGGACCATTTAACCTGCAGGAGTCTGTGCCCCCTGAGGTGTTTTCTAATTTACATACTCATTATTCATTTATTCAGGCTGCATACCTTCACTGAGTTTTCCATCCTTATTTTTAAAACATCTGTTTATTTCTCCATTTAGGCAGTTTTATCCTGTGCTCACCTGCGATCGCAAGCCAAAGCAGCTGTATTATAGAATCTGTTTAAGCTATCTTCTAGTGGTATTACTGTTGTGCTATATGCCCCCCCCCCCCCCCCCCAACCTTCACTTCTAGTCCCCCAATTCTCTCACCCCGATGCCTTTCACTTTCCACCCCTTTCCCATTCTTTTCTCCCTCAAGATAGTTGCCTGAAATCAAACTTTCTCAAAATGCCAGGTCATAGCTCAACAATGACATGCTAACTTGAAATGGTACTAGCCAATAAACAAGGATGGAAGAAATTCAACAAACATGTAACACAAGTGACATACACACATAAAACAAAAAATGACAGGTGAGGGAGAAAGCAAGGTCAGCTTGAGGGAGCGTGTATTCCTGTACCAAGGAAAAAAAAAACCCTGTGGCTAGAAGGAAGAGCCTAGTTTGTCAAGCGCCAGAAAATGACATCACTGTATGTCCCACAAACAAACTGCATCACATTCATCTCCTTGTATAATCTACATCTTCTGCAGTTCACCTGCAAATATGTATGATGCACCGGTACACAGAATGATCACAACAATAATAAGAATGAAAAAAGACAGCAATTATGAGCGCCAATCCCTTTTGGGAGGAGGGAGGGGGAAGGAGAATATAATGCCCTGGGGAAAAATGCAGGAACTCTGAGAAAAAAAATGGCACTATCATTAGTCCATCTTTTATCCATAAAAAACAGATACATGAGCAAAAATGAGAGGGAGAGAAGGAAAGGGGAGATAAGGCATGAAAAGAGTGGGAGACTTGCCCATTCTTTGCCCATTTTGTCCACTATTTGCCACCCAGAAACTTCGTGAGATGATCCAAAGACAGACTTCCACTTCTTTTTGTTTGATCAAAATTAAAAAGTAACTTGTCCAAGAATTATCAACTGCAACTGTTCTTCTTTTCTTTTTTTCCCCCATTTTTCTGTTTTCTCTTGGGAATGAAAGAATCAATTGTTTTTTTTTCCAGCAATATCAATGAGGTTAAAATACCCAAATCCACCATCGCAGCCACCACTAACACCCCCCTCCCCCTCCCCCCACATTTGCCCCAAAAATGTGTGGGCATTTAGCATCCCCAAGAACTCAGACCAGACCTATTAACAGATCATCCACACCCCTTGAGAACCAACAAGGATGGTACATGGGAGAAAACAGGGGACAGAAAACGCCTTCATCACATAATGTCCATAAAACCTGATGACATTTTTTGCACAATTACTAGGTCTCCAATAACAAAGATATCAACTACTCACTCTTTCAATGCTTTCTCGCACAGAGGACAAAAATAAATCCATGAAAGTACTGAAGTGAGCAATAAGAACGAAGTATACACAATGACAGTTTCAGACATGATCAACCATCAGAAATAACGAATCAAGTCAGTAATGTGAATGAAATGTACATCACCATTTCAGACACAGTATTTCTACCGAGCTAAAAGATCAAACTACACATCACTAAAGATCACAAGTCAGTTATAATGACCGAGTCATGACTAATTTACTATTATGTAAAACAATATTTTGTATCATAATGAACAATGAAAATAACAGGGTATCCTGTAAACACAACTTCTTGTCATCCACTCTGTTCAAAAGATGCACCACAAAAACACATCCATTCTGGCAATCCTGAGCAATCACTGTCAAGTCATCAAGAATGTATTCAACTTTAAAATACAGGCAACCATTCTGTTTCCTCAGGGACACTGTCAGAAAACAATAAAGCTGGATAAGACACTGCCTTTAAGGGTGAAAACAAAGAGGTGATGTTCAGAGATTCACAAAAATGAGCTGAGCTGTCCCACAGTTAATTGTATTTAAACTAAGAAATGGATTTCACACTACTAAGAGAGAGACACTAGAAAGACATCAGCCACTGTGGTAGGGTGGTTAGCACTCTGGGTTGTAGGCTGGGAGGTCACAGGGTCGAGTCCCATTAGAGGCTTATATTTGGGGGGATTTCTCAGCCCTGGCCACCATCTATCCGGAGTTGTTGCATTTGCTACAGGCTCAAATGGGCAGACTGAAACAGTACAACTGAGTTTCATCAAGTAAATGGATGCATCTCTGAAAGAATCACTCAAATTTCCCAACCAGGTGTCTGTATCTCTTGTGCCTGGTTGTTTGTGGCATACATACTCTAACAAAAACAAGTCACAACCGTCATTTTTTTGCTGGGAATTCTTTATCTCACTACTGACAATCTTATGACACCAGCATTTCATTAACAGTTCCTTTCTTGCACTGATTATTGTAAAATCATTAATCATGATTTACTGAAACAGCACAGGTGTTTGAGTCCAAAGATACATTCTCAGTAGTGAATGTGACCTCCTCTGCAATGTGTCATCTTCTTCTCGACAGCGCAAAAGGTCTTACCTTTCCCTGGGGAATGTTTTTCCATGCTGCAATCAGCTCTGTAGCCAGCTGGTCCAAGGTCTACAGCTGGTTTAGGAAAGTGTGCACCCACTTGTCCAAAGGATTCTAGAGGTATACAGGAGCATAATGTTGCATTTTAAGACAGATGAACAGGACAAACCACAGCACTGTCACCCTTGGCTGGTTCTTTCTCCACATCTCTATTTGAATGGACACCTTTGAGGCATGCCAGATGCAGACCCTGGACCAGCCGGCTACAGAGCTGACTGCAGCATGCAACCACATTCCCCAGAAGATCAGACTGCTGCTGTCAATGAGAAGGCGATGCCCTGCAGTGATCAATGCCCGAGGTCATCACACCCACTGCTGAGAATGTGACCTCTGACTCCGACTCCTGCGCCCTTTCTTGCACAACAACGCCCAATGTTCTTTAACGTCTGACCAGAATTCTCACCAATCAGTTTAAAAAAATGGACTAAGAATGAGACACTCTGTTCACAAAATTGTCAAAGTTTTTTAACAAACAGTTCCCAAAAAAGGAAAAGTGGATGGTAGTTTTATTTCATAAGACAGTACGATATTTAACAAAGCATAGACGTAGCCTGTGGTATAGTTTTAGACCCAAGACAGCACTCCATGGCATTATTTTCATCACCCTCATCCTCAATGACTCAAATTCTGTGGACCTCCATGTCCTGCTGTCTGGCTCACAGGATCTCCTGCTCACTCTCTCGCTCTGTCTGTCGACATGACCTTCAACTTTCACTCATAACTGACATTATGTAAATGGGTCTTTCAGCCTACAGTCATAAGATTATCAAAATATGTCTTTCAATCATAATTATCAAAATATGTCTTTCAATTATAACATTGCAATGCATTATTCAGTCATACTATCATTTCAATAATTATGTCCTATATCTCCTGTCATAATAGTATGTCAATATGTCCTAATAAGATTCAGTCATAATGTCCAACAGTCATGTCAATATGACCTATAGTCATAACATTATATCAGTATTCTCAGAATTTCAATATCATTTGAAAAAACATCCTACAGTCCTTCAGTCAAAAATCATATCAGCGTTTCTTACAGTCATACCGTTATGTCAATGTTCCTACAGTCATACTATTATGTCCATGTGTCCTACAGTCATAACATTACCTCAGTACGTCTTACACCCATAACATTATGACAATATGATCTACACCCATAACACCATTCCAATATGTCCTGCACTCACATTACGTCAATGTAACCCTATGGCATAGCATTCATACCATTATGTCAATATGTCCTTTAGTCATATCATTATGTCAATATGTCCTTCAGTCATATCATTATGTCAATAATGTCTTTCAGACATAACTTCATATTTACACATCCTACAGTCTTTCAGTCATAAAATGATGTCAACATTTCCTTCAGTCTTTCAGTCATGACATTCACAATACATCTTGCGGCACCCACTCCTAAAAAATATGTCCATATGTCCCACAACCGTCAGTAAAGTGTCCTGCAAGCGACATTCCCAAAAGCCTTGTGCCATGCCATCAACTTAATGTATTCGTCCAAACATCTTTAGCCAGAACATCATGTTAATACATTGTCCAAAAGCCTTAAGTCACACTACAATGTCAACACGAAGTCTTGGAGCCTTTCATCAACCCTTTCAAAGTACTGTCCCCAAAGCCTCACTCATAACATAATGTCAACATGTTCTAAAACTTTCAGTCATAGCGCCAATAGTCCTCAAGCCTTACAAAATGCATTTTTCTTGTGATTCGCTTGTCCATGTTTTTTTTTGGCGGTGCGCTAACATTAACATTTAAGATTTCTTTAGATTTCCACCTGCAGTCGCCTCACTTTGCAACTAAAGTAAAAATGTCAGTGATTACTCCGTAAACCTTGAACCATACTGCATCAATACATATGTTGTCCTAAACCCTTCATTACATCATAATGTCAGTGTGTTATTCTAAAACCTTTGATAATAGCAAAGCAATATGTAGGGCTCCCACTCGGGAAAAGCAAAAATCCCTGAAATTCTGGAGGGCTCCAACAGATATCCTCTTTCTCAATGGGGAAAAAAAGTTGAAACTTGTTTTCAAAATAGCGCAGTCTGGCACAAATCTGAACGCAAGTGGTGTATCAACCATTTTTCAGTCCTCTACAATCAGTACAATTTGTTTGCACATCTTTTTGGTCAGTATTTTTTCACTTCAGCAGCCTCCTGCTGATGTATCACATCAGAGCTAGACATCAGCTTGCCTTCAAGGCCTTCAGTCACTCCGACAAAAAAAGGCAATGGCTGCTCTACTGAAGAATATTGGATCTTGTAACTGCAAAGTCATCTGCTAGCACATCAAACATGCGACCTGAACTCTGAAAATTTGACAGCCACTTTTTCTTCCTCTGTGTGTGTGTGTGTGTGTGTGTGTATGTGTGTGTGTGTGTGTTGTGTGTGTGTGTGTGTGTGTGTGTGTGCGTGCGTGCGTGCGTGCGTGCGTGCGTGCGTGCGTGCGTGCGTGCGTGCGTGCGTGTGTGTGTGCGTGTGTGTGTGTGTTGGAGCAGGTGGTGAGGGAGGGCGGTCTGATTTTTTCCCCTGGAAAAAATTTTTCCCCTGATTTTCAGTTTCAGTTTTCAATAAAATCAGAGAATCCATGGAAAGGTGGGAGCCTTGAATATGTGACCTTGGTAATGTAGTTACGACCAATGTACAGGGACAATGATTTCAGAGGTGGGCAGAGCAGGTATCTATTCATTTTGGCCTTTCTGACTTCCAGCCATACTTCCTTGGCTTTGAAAGGAGATGAAAAAAAAAAAAACGCTGGTTCAAATATATTTTACGTATGTTCAAAATACCATGTGTTGTGAGTGACCAATATAACTCTATTCCTTGTGTTTTACAGATATATAAAAGAAAAAAAGATTTTTGTCACAATCTTAGGAACAGAAACAAGATAACAGCCAGGCAGGGGTGCTTGGAAATCTGTCCTCACCTTGAGGCACTGGCATCATCACTGCAACGCATGAAAAACGACATTACACTTCAGACACACACATCAACTGTTACATTACACACATTTACTACTGCAAAATACACAACACTACACTTCTGCCACATACATCAACATTACACATATTTACTACTACAACATACACAACACTACACTTCAGACACATTTATGAACATTACACACATTTACTACTACAACATACACAACACTACACTTCTGCCGCATACATCGACATTACACACACTGACTATCATACATCTGCCAAATACATCGACATTACAGACACTGACTACTACAACACACAAAACACTGCACAACCCTATACTTTCACCACATACACTCACACTACAGGCATTGACTACTACAACACACAGAGAAATGACAATTCTGAAATATACCTCTACATTATAAACACTGACCAATACAACACACAAAACACAATAACACTTCTGCCACATACGTCAAAGATTATAGACTGTGACTACCACACTACACGCAAAACAATGACACATATGACACATACACTGGCATTTGACACACTGACTACAACAACCCAAACAAACACCACAAAGCAATACTTATTCCTTTCGCCCTTTTGGGGTATGGTGGAAGGGTTAGTTTAAAGCAATAACAGGAAACACCTTTGTCACTTACACTGACATTACAGACACTATTACCACACACATGCAAAACAATGACACTTCTGTCACATGCACTGGCATTTGAGACACTGGCTACTACAATACAACCAAGACAATGACACTTGCGCCATACAAATTGACACGGACTACTATAACATGTACAGTACAAATATAATGACACTACACATCTACCACACACAACATTACAGACACTGACTAATACAACTGTCATAGTACAATGACACTACACAGCTGCAACACGCATCAACATTGCAGATACTGACCACCATAAAACACACAAAACAATGAAACTATAACTTCTGCCACACATTTTAACATTACCGATATTGACTACTGTAACACACTCAAAACAATGAAACTAAACTTCTGTCACACATATTAACATTGTAAACACTAACTACAGCATACACACTACAATCAGACCATGCTTCAGCGACCCACATTGAAGTTACAAACACTGATGACTACCATACACAAAGTACAATGGCATTACAGTTCAGTATGACCCACATTGAAATTACAAACACTGATGACTACCACACACAAAGTACAATGGCATTACACTTCAGTATGACCCACATTGAAATTACAGACACTGATGACTACCACACACAAAGTACAATGGCATTACAGTTCAGTATGACCCACATTGAAATTACAAACACTGATGACTACCATACACAAAGTACAATGGCATTACAGTTCAGTATGACCCACATTGAAATTACAGACACTGATGACTACCATACACAAAGTACAATGGCATTACAGTTCAGTATGACCCACATTGAAGTTACAGACACTGATGACTACCATACACAAAGTACAATGGCATTACACTTCAGTATGACCCACATTGAAGTTACAGACACTGATGACTACCATACACAAAGTACAATGGCATTACACTTCAGTATGACCCACATTGAAATTACAGACACTGATGCCTACCACACACAAAGTACAATGATATTACACTTCAGTGTTTCCTATAGCATTTGAAATATTGAGTTTTTAGGTCCCTGTGATGAAAAATCTGATGATCCTTTGGTAAAACCTGTGGATCCCTTTACTTAAAATGAAAATTTGAAAAAAAAAAAAGGTTTTGATCATGTAATAATGCTTCTCAAACATATTCATTCATTCTGCTACTTAGTATACACAGACTAATTCAACCTAAACAATCAACTGAGCTGCTTTCAAACTAAAAACATTAGAAGCACACAAAAATGGGTAAATTCCTATTTGAGAACCCCCCCCCCCCCCCCCCCCCCCCCCCCCCACTTTCTCTCCACGTTCCTTAGTTCCTTTTTTTCCGCAGAGAAAATTCTCAATTTGATGAATGGTGAATCTTCTCCCGGAAAAAAAAAAGGTAGGGAAAAGAAGGAGGGGGCCCTAAAACAGGAAGTTCTCCCCAAATCTTGCTGGTAATCTATGATTTTGCCAAATGTTTCTGATGATTACAATGCCCTTACACTGGCCTTGAGTCATGCTTGGAATCGCTACTTTTCAACTGTAATGGTTCACCATCACTGGCATTCTGCTTTTACTTGTTTAAGGCAGCCAGCTTCAAAACTTTTAAGAATCAGCCACACTATTGTGCCACACTAATGTTTGTGTCATCCACATCCACTGACACTGATGGCCTTCCCTTTCTAAAGATGGAATGGGGCATAATGTGGGTACAAGATTTTTTAGATCAATGGCCTCATTGATAGTTTGAGCACTGCTATCATTGTTGTTTATCTCTTCAACAAAATTGCAGATGACACTGATGAACATTGCAGCAGAGCCTATACTACCACCCTTTGTCAGTCTCTTCATCGGGAGCACTGAAGAAAAGGAATAAATCAATCTCTTCAATGAAATTGATGGCCAACTCTTGCCTCCAGCAAGTTTTAATGAGAAGAGCCACTGAATCACAACCATGATTTCTTTCCTGCAGCCAATGTGGAGAATTGGATAATCAGGAACCACAACCCTGAAGCTGATGCCTTCATAGACAAAACTACATCTATTGAAGATTTCACATCTTTCAATTTTCCAGCAAAGCAGCATAGATGATCATACGCGTGACCAGAAAAAAAAAAACTGTGCACCCTAGGAACCCTCTGTGTGAAAATCTGAGCAACAAACTGCAAAATATGTGGGTAAAGTACCCCAAGTTGTGCATTATAAGGAACACTGCACTTCTACCTGACATTTTTACATCAAACACATTGATTACATCCACATACATGGAACAATGACACTTCAATTCTGCAACATACATCAACTCTGCAGATAAAGACTACTACCACAAACGTAGAGTACAATGACACTACACTTCTGCTACACACACTAACATTACAGACATACACACATAAACATCTCAAACACTAATTGCAACACTGACATACCACTTCTGCGACATGTATCAACAGGACAGACACTGACTACTATAATACACTCAGTACACTGACACTACACTTCTACAATATACACAGTACAATGACATCAACATTACAGACACTAAATACTGCAACACACATATTACAATGACTATACTAACTCACTCATGTCCTTCCTCCCTCCCTTCATTCAACTACTGCCGTCATTGGTTGTTGTAATACACACACAAAATGACAAACATGTATTCACTCACTTAAAATTACACTACAGTAGACAAATACATACACAAGCATGCACGCATGCATGCACCCATTCACACACACACACACACACACACACACACACACACACACACACACACACACACGCACACATGCATGCACACACACACGCACACACATGCGCGGGTGCACGCGCGCACACACACACACACACACACACACACACACATGCGGGCGCGCAGGCAGGCACACACACACACACACACACACACACACTCACACACATACACAGTATGCGCGCACGCGTGCACACACACACACACACACACATACACACACAAATATACCTGTTGCTGTGCATGCTGGGCTGCAGACTGGAGGAGGATGTCATTGTGAGCAGTCTTAATATGCCGGATTAAGGTCACCTCACTGGCATATTTCCGATGACAATGGCCGCACGATAGCTGCGACTGCTCCATGTGCACAAAACGCTTATGTCGACTCAGGTCTCCTGCACAAAATCAACGTTTTGATGTTTGAAGAAATAGTGTCACATCAACTGAACGTTACTGTACAAAGTACATTGCAAGATCCCATAAACTAACTGTGTGTATCATTCAGTTTCATCGTCAATGTCAGTTGTGGGTTTTGTTGTTGTTATTTTTGTTTTTCTAAAGAAAAACCCAAGGTACCTTAAAAGATGCCACATGTCAAAATGAACAAGTCAAGAGGCTGTTAAGTTCTTGAGCCAGTAACAATCTGAGACAAAGCGACACCATAAACATGCCACTAATTCAACCTGACAGACTATTTGCACTGCAGATAGAATGAATAACAAATGTCATCAGTTAACTTAAGCTGTCTAGAACATGGCATATTAAACAATTATGTATGACTGAAATCTCCCATCAACCTCCTCCCTAGCACAAAATCCCTCCTACAAAGGACCCTTTCTTTTCTGAAAGTGTGTGTGTGTGTGTGTGTGTGTGTGTGTGTGTGTGTGTGTGTGTGTGTTTTCGTTTGTGCATGTGTCTGTCTATGTGTGTCTTTTTGTCTACAACAAATCTGGTTTCAAACTAAGATTCCCTTGAATCCAGGTTTTAAAGGACTTATGGAAATTCTTACCAAGATGACCCACTATATTTCTAATTGAAAACAAAATCGCCAGCATAGAAAATAGAGCATAAAAGCCAAATCATGTTGTTTATAGCCAAACCAACCACAAAAAGCCAAATCATGTTGTTTATAGCCAAACCAACCACAAAAAGCCAAATCATGTTGTTTATAGCCAAACCAACCACAAAAAGCCAAATCATGTTGTTTATAGCCAAACCAACCACAAAAAGCCAAATCATGTTGTTTATAGCCAAACCAACCACAAAAAGCCAAATCATGTTGTTTATAGCCAAACCAACCACAAAAAACCAAATCATGTTGTTTATAGCCAAACCAACCACAAAAAGCCAAATCATGTTGTTTATAGCCAAACCAACCACAAAAAGCCAAATCATGTTGTTTATAGCCAAACCAACCACAAAAAGCCAAATCATGTTGTTTATAGCCAAACCAACCACAAAAAACCAAATCATGTTGTTTATAGCCAAACCAACCACAAAAAACCAAATCATGTTGTTTATAGCCAAACCAACCACAAAAAGCCAAATCATGTTGTTTATAGCCAAACCAACCACAAAAAGCCAAATCATGTTGTTTATAGCCAAACCAACCACAAAAAACCAAATCAGGTGAACATCCTGTCAACAGAACTTTCCCTTGAAAGAATTGTAAGAGCACATGTGTATGAATGAATACATTATATTCATGCAGTATGTGTGTATGTTATGCATGTGTGCATTTGTGCATGCCTTCCTTCTTCTGATCATTTTACGGTCTATCTACAACAAAGTGATGCAGACACATGCACATTCACACTTTTCATAAAACATACGAAACAGATTTAAAAGCTTCCCGAAACAGACTGACAGGTGACTTCAACAACTGGGTTTACTGATCACTGAAGACTATTTCACACACACACACACGCACGCACGCACGCACGCACGCACACACACACACACACACATTTCAACATCACCATACCTGGAACTTAACCCCTTCATCGCACTTGTGTGAAAATTTCCAGGATGAAGTATGCATTCTGTACATAATCTGACAGGAAATTTCCAGAGTTATGACACGACGTAACCATACAAGTCTCCCTGGTTATTTATCAATGAAGGAAAATTTTTTAAAAACTGAGAGGATATATTCTCCCTTCTGCGTAAAGAATGCATGTTTCAGATCAGAAAAGTTTACTGGCTGGGGCAGTGAAGGGGTTAAAATCCTATTCCGTTTTCACATATAAAGATTCATGTTGACAAGTCTAAATGCACGCAAGTAACTGAGTTGAGTACCAACAAACATTGCCATACAACCATATCAGTGCACACATATATGCTATGTTACATTAATTTCAATTTACTATAACAAACGAAGGGTTGACAACCCATAAACATCACCACACAATCTTAATAAGTGCACATACATATATATACTGTGCTACATTATTTCAGCTACAACAAACCTGACTGGTAGAAGGCTCGGCCACAAGTTTCGCATTTGAATGCCCGATTTTTGGAATGGAACCGCTCATGAACGACCAGATCACTTTTGCGAATATAACCTGAAGCAGAAACGTACAGAACGCACTGATTGTATAAAAGCACAGTAACAGCCTGAAGTGATATACAGGCTATCGGAATCTCATAGCATCAAAATGTCACTAAACATTCATTTGAATGAAAATCTGATTAACCTTAAAGAAAAGGCATCTTAAAACTCCAGCACACATTATTTTTCCCCCCTTTACCCAGAGGGATTGGGAGGGGCGGGAGAGGGGGAAAGGAGGGGGGTGGTAGTCCATGTTTTTGTTCTGATCAACATGGAACTTGTTGATTTTTGCTGGAAAACTCCTCTTTGTTGCCATGGGTCTTTTAATTGTTACTTTAAGCGCATGCTGCTGTAAAACTAAATTCATCTATTTATGAAATCCATGGTTTTGACCGATGTTTTCATCAGTTGTATAATAAGTGTGTAATATTTCATCCAAATCCATCAAGTTTTGTTTACTGCAAAGGTACAATCTTTGGGAATATATCATTTTACACTGAAAACTGTTTAAGTCACAAAGTCACATCTATTTGTGTTAGATTTCTCAATTCAAACACTGAGATAATGTAACACCAGATGTTCCTAAAAAATACACCCAGTATTATGTTTCACACCAAAAAAATGTTACTTTATATCAATCTTTTGAGTACAAAAATGGATACATAAATTATCAAAATGAAAATGAAAAAAAAGAAAAACATCACCACCACCACCACAGACT
>CM065718.1:73548527-73566027 GCA_033310375.1 Conus canariensis
TGAAAAGCACGGGACCTTGCACAGAACCCTGGGGAACACCAAAGCCAAACGACATTTTAGAGAACTGTTCTTCGTTGATGAGAACGAACTGCTGTCTGTTTGAAAGATGCAATTTAAATCCATTTAGCGCATTGTTACATACGCCAAAGTTTGTGCTCAGACATGAGAGTAGAATTTTGTGATCAATTGTGTGAAAGCTGAAAACAGAAATAGAAGAAGAAAAACAAATACTTGGAAACTGAGAAGGTTGTTTGTTAGAAGATGCAGAAATAATTGATGGAGAGCCACTTTCTCTACAATCAGTTATTGACAAGAAAATGAGATTGGAGGTCCGTCAGAAAATTTTCACTTTATTTTTATCAAGCGAAGATTTTTTTTTTCAAAGAAGGTTGCACAGTTATAGTTTTGATATCATCAGGGACCGAACCACTTAAAGAGGGGAAATATTTCTGATGGCGGGCAGTTTAGTGTCGAGGTGTTCATCAGAGGAAAAGCGAGGAGAGGACCGAGTTCACAGGAATTTTTAAAACAGTTTTTAATTTTCTGGAGATTCTCTTTTACGAACTGAGGGGTAACGGGTTTCAACTGGGACAGTGTTGGATCAGAATAAGTGGAATTACTTCTGGAGGACAAGAAGAAGCAAATGCGTTAAAAAAATGATATTGGGAAGTTTTGAAAATTCTGTGTTGCTAGGAAATTCAGCAGCTTTTGTTTCACCCAAACGTTGGTACATGTTGCAGCAGAGTTGTTTACAATTCATGCTGGCTTAGATCTGTGTTGAGAAAAAGTTAGTCTTAGCATTTTAAACTAAGTCCGCAATGTTCCGTTTAACATAATTACGGATCTTCCTGTGGATCTACCAGTGGACTTCTGCGGCGATCGCCTTTCAACTCTACGTATTGGGGAGGGAGGGGATGAGGCGATGGTCACGTTACACTCCTGCCCCAGCCGCCTTCCGCTAAGAAATTCCTGTACGCTTTGAGGTTACGACTTAATACCAGAAGAGGTCATCTTTGATGGAAATCTCACATTGGTTTGGATTAGCAATAACACTGACATTTGTGCAAATGCATGCATAATTCATTTTCCGTTCTTGGGCGCAGTAGGGTCTACGCAGCAAGTAAGTTTGAATAACATTCAGTGTAATTTATGTCGTGTACTTGATTCTTGAATGTTGCCCACGGAGTCTTCAGTTCATCAATTAAAAGGATACGGCATTTAATATCAATTACTGGACTGAAGAAAAATTTCACTTATGAGTTCCAACCGCCAACCCCACTCTTGAGGTTTTCCTTTCCCATGTCCCACTGCCCCCTGAATTCCCCGTTTTCTGCCAGTCTTTAGCTTGATCTCACAACCTTGTCTTTGCCCATTTTTGTACTCCTCCACAACAGATATCAGGTGTAGCTTCAGCTTTACTTGACGGCAGTAGAGCTCAACATCAGTGAGACCAGGCGGGGCACCAAGCCATTTTCTAGTGTATTTCTTGACTTTGGCTTCCATTGATTATTTTGTGCTCTGGCTGATATTGTATATCAGAAGAGAACAGAGGAGCTTCGGGGTCAACACGAACTGTAAACACCAGACCTTGTATTTAGCAGGGAAGCCATACTACTAATCTATTACCTGCAGGCTTTCTTCTGCCATTTGTTTGGTTTCTCTACCCTTCTTTGTATCTTTCAAGGAGTCATCATACCACCTCTTAATTAAGGCTCTTGACTTTTTTCTATCACTGTTGAATGGCTTAGGTGGCTATAATGAATGTAACCGTTTCAGTTACTTTTCCTTTCCTTGCGGAGAGACTTCGTTATTTCTTTGGTTTGAAGCTCATCCGTAATGAAGCAACTAACTTGTCTAACAGCTTCAGCACTTTGTGTGTTTTATCTTCCTTTGTGGAAAGAACTAATGAGTCATCCATGAAGGCTTTTAGAGGAGCATTTGGTATCCATTCCCGATCAATGTCACTTCGGTTACGAAAGAAGTTGAAATTTCTTGAATAACTAAGTCCAGTAAGTCGAAGCGTTAAAGGTGGTATGATAGAAACGTTTAAAATTTTACATTGCTCCTATAATACAAGAACTAAAATTTTACTTAGCTCCTACAATATAAGAACTACAAGTAATTTATTTTCACGTAGTCTGAATTCCAGCGCTAGAGGTCACCCTGAGAAGTTACATAAACTAATCTTAATATTAATTTTTATTTTTCACTGACAGAATTATCAATACTTTGACCTCTTTAGGCCTACTTAGCACCATTGTAACTGTATGAACACTCACCAGTTCCAAAATTAGGCTAAAGCAGGTGAAACTGTTCAATCCTGTGTTACAATGTACCCTCAGGTAAAGGATTTACGTGTTTCTCAAAAAGAAAAGAAAAAAGAAAAAAAAGGAGAGAGAGAGAGAGAGAGAGAGAGAGAGAGAGAGAGAGAGAGAGAGAGAGAGAGAGGTTCCTAACCCAATACGCCATTATGCAGTTATGTTGCTTAAAGACGAAGTGTAAACACACTGTAAACGAAGTGTACAAAAAAAGATGTATATATATATATGTGTGTGTGTGTGTGTGTGTGTGTGTGTGTGTGTGTGTGTGTGTGTGTGTGTGGTAAGAGAGAGAGAGAGAGAGAGAGAGAGAGAGAGAGAGAGAGAGAGAGAGAAGACAAAGCAGGCTAACAGGTTCCTAAGCCAATATGCCATAATGCAAATACGTTGCTTAAAGACGAAGTGTAAACAAACTGGTGTCTAATATAGCTTCTTTCCGTTTAAACTCCATATTATCTTCGATATGAACACGATTGATGTCTTTTTTTTTTCAGATTAAAACCAGTATGGAAGACCGACAGACATTGCGAGGTGGACGGGAATACATCTGTAGAAACCCATGGCCTTCGCACACATTCGGCGATGGAGCTGGACTGGGAAGCAGCTGAACTGTTCCGACTCCCCACGGAGTTACGGGAAATGCCGTAAAGGGCTGAGGTCAAACGGTAGTCTTTCCGTGGTGCTGAGCACGACTGATGTTCATTTGATTATGATTGTAGTGTTTTATCCCCAAGCACCGAAAATAGTAACGCCGTCTGACTGGTCTGTGCAGACCGCTGCACAGATTCTCCAGCTGCCAAGGAGTTCCATTTTCATCCCCGGTCGTCCGCCTTGGCTTAAGGCTGTGTCAGGCCAATTGACATAGTCTTAAATAAATGTTAGCGAACCGCCAAGAGAAACGTGGACAAACGAGTCACAAGACAAAACACTCTTGTGACTCGTTTGTCCACGTTTCTCTTGGCGGTTCGCTAACATTTATTTAAGATTTGTTTAGATTTGCGCCTGCAGTCGTCTCACTTTGCAACTAGATCAGTTGACATAGGCTAGAACACCAAGGCTACATCAACATGTTGTTATGCTCTGCATAGTTATGCGGGGATTGTCTTCAGTTGTGACAAGCTCCTAGCATAACATTATCAGTCTCCCAAATCCCCCGAAGTCGGAGGGTGCTGTCCCACGTGGCGGGGTAATTAAAAACGGTCACACATGTAATGTTCTCATCCCCAGCTGATGCATTTGTACCATAGTGTTCAAGTACTTCGGCTGTTCGGATGATCCCTGGAGTCTTTTAGCCAGGGGATGACAACAACAACAACAACATTCCCGGTCGTCTGTTTGTTAGTCTGTCCACAGAATTACTCAAAAGACAACTGGCAACCCATTTCAAGCCAACTTGGAAGGGGGGGGGGGGGGGGGGGGGGGGGATAGAAAGAAGGAGAATTTGGCACAAGACGGTTTGACCTTGACCTATCATTGTGGCGAGGATCCAGAATCAGCGGATCTAGGATCGTGGTTCTGTGAAATTGAAATGACAGATTGAATTAAACAAAAACTGCTGAACTGCCTGGTGGGAAAAACAAACAAACAAACAAAAACTATTTTATGGAAGGTAGCACAAGAACGAGCCCATTGAATTTTCAGTCGGTGCAGAACCATCGGGTGGTGGGCCAATTCCGATCACTAAAATGGATTCGTTCAGCAGGATCATGAATTCTCACACACATAAATTCTCTGAAATTACTGTTCCGAATTGAAAGCTATCTGCAAAGTAAAACATCTTAATGGAACACCAACACTCTGTAGTGATCTAAACGTTGACATTTGACACTTTCCACGTCATATCAAAACTAACAGACGAAACATGAGAGGTAACTCTTCACATTGTTCAAGACCAATGCAAAAGTTATATACATATACAATACTTAATGGGTTCGTCCTTGAGTTACATTTTGTAAAAAGAAGTCAGGTTGGTTTCAAAGTGGGGCAATTGCGGGAAGGAGGTCGCGCATACGCGACGATGGACGTGTTTTTCTTCAGTGTGTAAAAATCACTTAACTAAATTTCGTTTTTCAATGGATATTGTGAGTAAACTCGTGAACTTTTGTGCCTAATGATAGTGTAGTAAATTAGTGCAGTAGTCTAAGTTAAATTAGACCAAAAAAGAAGGAAAAACTCTTCTTAAAACCATTTTTAACCATTGTGACTCAATGACTATAAGTGAGTTGAAAGTGTGAACACTGTGCTTTGTTTACTTCCGGACATGATCGATAGACCAAGGTATGTTTTCATCAAATATAACACTATTTGTGGCGTTAGTCACTGCCCTACTTTATAAAACTGTTGTTTGTGATACCCAGAAACCTATTGCCCCAGACCAGGTGGACTCAGCAAATTTCAGAGAGAAGACTGTGTTCCGTGCACTTGGCACGGGCGCACGCGTGCTGTGTGTATGTCTTAGTCTTCTTGACGTTGGATGGACAATTTCATGGACTTGAGGATTTTGCCGCTCTAATTCTAGTCCCCTCCGCATTATATTCGATTTCCAAAGTGATTTGCGACTGACTTTGAGATCATTTTTTTTCCATGGATGACTTCTAAATTATAGCCTGGAATTTTTATGTAGCCTATGTGCCTACTTATGCTTTTAACTCGGTTGTTGCCATGATTTTGTTTCATTGGCTGGCTAGGCTTTGAACAGTTTGATATGGTTGCCTTTTTGATGTCTCTCTTTTCGTCCTCCCACCCTCCCTCTTTCCCTCCCTCCCTCTCTCCCACCTGTCGCTATCTCTTCCTATTTGCTTTCCTGTACAAACACACACACACACACACACACACACACACACACACACACACACACACACACACACACACACACATACACACACACACACACAAGATGTGCGCGCGTATAAGTGTTCACACTTACACCCGCGTACGCTCTCCAAAGCTCGTGCACACGCACACATACACAACATGCACACACACACACACACACACACACACACACACACACACACACACACACACACACACACACACACACACACAAACACGTACTAGAACACAAGCTTGTGCACATTCGTGAGGTGTGTGTGTGTGTGTGTGTGTGTGTGTGTGTGTGTGTGTGTGTGTGTGTGTGTGTGTGTTTCAGAACTTCTGTTGCATAGGCATGGAAACGAGCAGATTCAAATATACTGGCCATCTTCCAATGTGATAAATAAACAACACACACACACACACACAACACACCACACAACACACACACACACACACACACACACACACACACACACACACACACACACACACACACACACACACACACAACACGGTGTATGAGCTGGGGTTTTCCGAGGGTCTGAGAGTAGGTGACACAGAGCGTTGGGGGAAGAGACAGAGAGAAAGAGGCGCAATTCGTTCACACTTTGTAGGCACAAGGACACATCTGGACAATCATCATCATCATCATCGTCATCTCATCATTCTCTCTCTGTCCGTCTGTCTCTGTCTGTCTGTCTGTCTGTCTTGTCTGTCTCTAACACACACACACACAACACACACACACGCGCGCGCGCGCAGCAAGCAAGCAGCAAGCAAGAATACTCTCTCCCTCTCTCCCTCCCCCCTCTCTCTCTCTCTCTCATAAGCAAACAGAAAGGTGGACCCTAACCATAACGACACAAACACACACACGCGCGCGCGCGCGCGCGTGCTCGCGCGCTCAAACACCACACACACACACACACACACACACACACACACACACAACGCACGCACGCACCACGCACGCACGCACACACACACACACACACACACACACCACACACCACACACACACACACACACACACACACACACGCATCTTAAAGAGTTGTTTGAATGTCCTTTTTCCAATGGCTTGTGATTTGACCTCAACGCTGTGACAGCCCTGATATGGACCTTTGTGGTCGGCTGGGCTATAAGCAACATTACCTTACCTTACCTCACATACACAATCCTTCCCCTCCCCAGCTCTGTTTTGACTGTCTGTTTTTTAGATAACACAGGCTGTAAATGGCAAAGAATCTCACAGTTCTACATACAAAATCACTATCAATCATTCAAAATAAAACAAAACACCCTGAAACACGTACACCTCAGCAGAGTCCTCTAGGTTCAAGTCATGGTGCACGTGTGACCTGAAGACTCCATGTTTGAACCAAACGTTTCTTCCGCCGGCTTTGTTGACACTTCTTCTTTCTGTTCCATCGTCCCTTCCATCTCCTCTGCTGCAGGGTTTGGGTTGGCCGAGACTTGCAACTGTGGGGCAGCAGATGTCTCTGAAGGGACTGGAGTGCCGGTTTCTTCCAGATCATCTAGGTCCTCCAGATAACCCCTGTTGGGCCAGTCCTCCACAATGGCCTGGATGTGATCGTTGTTGTGTCGCCCCACGCTAGCCACGCAACATTGCCTCATACTCTGACACATTCACATATCCTCTGACCCACCACTCTCGGAGACTTCACGGATCGCCATCCAGCAGGAGAATAAAGTGTTTTGGCAACCTCGCCGTCGAGATGCCTGGGGTGGGGACGCCATGTTCTCTATCGACGCCATGTTGTGCGCAAAACACTTCAGCAAGCTTCTGTGAATCTTGTTACCTTCTTGTATTTAAAAGACAGTGTCTTCCTGTGCTCGAGGCAGCCTGTCAGTATAACGAATCCTCTGATGTAATACTTGTAGGGAGGACAAAAAAAAAAATCAGAGAAAAGAACGATTTGTGTGGAAAATGGACCAAGTTTTCAAGCGTTGAGAGTATGTTTGAAAGAAGGGGTCTTTTCCATTTGTCCATATAACATGCATGAGATATATGCATGTGCCCCCTGTTGTCGACAAAGCTATAAACTAACAAAGAACATTGTGACGGGTCTCCGACGTTTCCCCTCGTTATTAGAATATATATGATAACCATGAAGACCGGAGTTCGGCAGGGGTGCCTGCTGTCGCCGTTCCTCTTCCTCCTGGTCATTTACTGGATCATGAACACCACTACAACAGGCAGGAACAACGGTATACAGTGGACACTCTGGACGCAGCTAGACGACCTCGACTTCGCTGATGACCTGGCGCTCCTGTCACACAGCCACAGCCAGATGCAGGACAAGACCACTTGCTTGGAGACCACATCAGCCGGGACAGGGCTCAAGATTAACAGGAAGAAGACCGAGCTGATGAAAATCAACACCGCTGCCAACACATCAGCCACAGTCAGTGGAGAACCCATCAGGGAGGTGAGTCTTTCGTCTACCTGGGAAGCGTGGTTCACCAACAGGGAGGCACGGACCGAGACGTCACAGCCAGAATCGGCAAGGCAAGAGCAGCTTTCGTCATGCTCAGGAACATCTGGGCATCTGGGGGAATCAGCATAAGAACCAAATTCCGCATCTTCAACTCCAATGTGAAATCAATTCTGCTCTACGGATGCGAGACATGGCGGACAACACAGACGATGCAACAAAAGATTCAGACATTCTTCAACACCTGTCTGAGGCGCATCTACAAAATCTGATGGCAGGAAAAGATCCGAAACGAAGATCTGCGGGAGCGTGCGGGACAGGAACCAGTGGCCAAGCAGATACTGGGAAGGAAGTGGGGCTGGATCGGACACACCCTTAGGAAGCCAGCATCCAGCACCACACGCCAAGCCTGACCTGGAACCCGCAGGGAAAGAGGAAGAGAGGCCAGCCTCGCAACAGCTGGAGGCGAGACACTGAGGCGGAGTTGAAACAACAAGGGACCAATTGGACTGGAGTGACCAGAACAGCCCAGAACAGAGTGCGATGGCGAAAGGTCGTCGATGGCCTATGCTCCACCGGGAGCGATGGGCATAATGATGAAATGATTGGCTTTAAACTGATAGCGGCAGAAAATTGGAGTGACAGTGTCACTAATGGAAGAATGTAACGGTAGTGACACGTTGCAATGTAAACAAGGAGCGAAGAAAACGAAAATGGAGGAAGCCTTCTGTACGAAACTCGACTCACTCCATAAAAGGGTACAGCAGCATCATTCCAGCGGCACAGAATTCTATAGTGGGCGACGGCGCACTGTTCATGTGGATTGAGGCTGTGCCTCTGGTTAACAACTATACTGTGCTTTGCTTGTTAATGTGATCGCAATCTGCGATAGCAGTCTTCTCAGTTTGGTGGATGGAAAAGGAAGGGAGCGTCTGCATAACTCTCTTGTCCACACTTTATATCAAACTTGACATTTGTGTAAATTGCACAGACTTTTTGCAATGATAGTCAATGGAATCGAGCCATGGAACTCCAGCATAGACTCTAGCACCAGTGCCTAGCCAGTGTGGTGACCTGGCTGAACAGGGTTTAACAGTCCAGCAACTCTCGTCAAGAAGAAAGAGTTCACAAGCTTTTCACTATCCAGGCATTGCCTGTTCCACAGCTGCCAAATTCAGCCATCAGGATGGAGCAGTGGAGAACTACTGCTGACATGGGAACCAATAGCATGAACCCAAAAGGTAAAAGATTCAGTTAACCTTGACATGTGTCCATATGTAGGTATATGGATTCATGTGTGGTGTGTGTGTGTGTGTGTGTGTGTGTGTGTGTGTGTGTGTGCGTGCGTGCGTGTGTGTGTGTGTGTGTGTGTGTGTGTGTGTGTGTGTGTGTGTGTGTGTGTGTGTGTGTGTGTACGTGAATCCATATGCATATGTGCATGCGTTTATGCGCGCGTTTGTGTGTGAATGTGTGTGTTGTTGTGCATTTTTTGTGTGTGCGTGTGTGTGTGTGTGTTATGTGTGTGTGTGTGTGTGTGTGTGTGTGCGTGCGTGCGTGTGTGCGTGTGTGCGTGCGCGCGCGCGCGCGCGCGCGCGCGCGTGTGTGTGTGTGTATGTGTGTGTGTGTGTGTGCATACCAAGGAAAAAGAAAAGAAACAATGGCACAAATTGCGATATCCTCCAGAAACTACAACAGCAGTAGCAGCATCATTAATTCATTGTAGAGAATTCAATACAGTTATTTTGAAGAAGCCAAAGTTTGGCAAGAAAGTGAATACAGGTAAGTAAGTAAGTTATGTTGTTTATAACCCACCTGACGGCAAAGGGCCATATCAGGGCTGTCACCACATTCCAGTCAACTCATAAGTCATCAAAAAAACAACAACAACGACAACAACAAAACCACGCTACTCATTAAAGTGCACTTTCTAAAAACAGGGAATACAGTACTTGAAGAACTACTGCATGAGGAACAGACGTTGTGAGGCTCTGTTGATAGGAACGAACAGACAATATCGAATATTATGAAATGTTGACAGGTCAAAGTGTTGCAATTCTGTTCATGATGTGCACAGCCTAGCCGACAGCAGGAGGCTGGAAACGAGGCTGACACTTGTAAGAGATACAATATTGCCTGTTGCCCAATCATCCTCAAAGGGCCTCGTCATATCATGGCTGTCACCTCGTTGAAGTCATTTGGAGACTGGTGGGCGCCAAGGCAGGGGGCAGCACACATTGTGGACTGCATACAAGCCATTCATCAATCTCATCAGTAGCGGACCTTAGCATACATACCAAGAAATAAAGAAAAGAAAGAATGGCACAAATCTTAACACCCTCCAGAAAATGCAACAGCAGTAGCCTATCATGCATTCATTGTACGGAATTCAATATAATATGTTGAAGAAGCCAAACTTTGGCAAGAAAGTGAATACAGGACTTGAAAGAACTACTGCATGATGAACAGACGCTGTGCGGCTATGTTATAGGAATGAACGGATGGAACTGGATATTGTGAACTGTGGACGACTCTATAGTGTTCCAATTCAGTTCACGTTGTGTATAGCCTGGCAATATGCAGGAGGCAGAATAAATCTGTCGCTTGCAGAGAGATACGATGTTGCTTATTGCCCAATCAACCTCAAAGGGCTTTGTCAGGGCTATCACCTCGTTGAAGTCAACTCTCAATATAGATTTCTTTTTAATACTAAAAGAAAGAATTCTCTTAAAAGTAGAAAGCTGCCAACTCTCGTCCTATTCAGAACTTGTCCTCAGCAAAAGCAGAAAAGATGGTTTCAGTCAAAACTCAACACCAGCAGCAACAAGATCAGCCCGAGAGTGAAAGAGGTAAGGTAATGTTGCTTATAGCCCAGCCGACCGCAAAGGGCCATATCAGGGCTATCACCACGTTAAAATCAACTCACAAGTCATCAAAAAAAAAAGAAAAAAGAATATGCATTCAGAGGTGTATGCGTGAGTGCATGTGTTAATAGAACGATGAAGTACTGTATTTAAATATGCATGTACGTATATATGTATGTACGTGTTATCAGACTGATAAAGAATATGTATTCAAAGACGTATGCATGTGTGTATGTGCGATCAGGAGTGATGACGTCTCTACATTTATAGATCCCTGTATCTACGACTGTGTTTTATAGAGTGCTGATGTGTGTTAATAGATAGATACATGTGTCGTGTAAACTCGCATAGAGTGACTGCGAGGAATCAGGCAAGGGAGGTAAACACCACTGTTATATATTTTCTGTATGTAGTTACCTTTCTTGAACCAGCAATTATCAGTCTCAGACTGACCAGAATGTAACTCCAATATATGTAGATGACCGGGGTATATGAGAAAAGGAAGTGTAAAACCCGGCCATGCAGTCTCAGACTGACCAGAATGTAACTCCAATACATGTAGATGACGGGGGTATATTATAACAGGAAGTGTAGAGTAAAGCCCGGCCATGCAGTCTCAGACTGACCAGAATGTAACTCCAATACATGTAGATGACCGGGGTATACGATAAAAGAAAGTGTAGAGTAAAGCCCGGCCATGCAGTCTCAGACTGACCAGAATGTAACTCCAACACATGTAGACGGGCCCCCTGCAGGGGGCGCTCTCTCACGCTGGCTTCGCGACGAAGCAACTGTTGTCATCAGGAGGGGGCAGAATCTTGAAATTTATTAAGATGTTCTATCACGTACAAGCTTGGTGGGTGGTGACTTGACGGATTACCAGTGCTGCTGTTAGGAGAGCCATTGTGTGTTGAACGAAGGGGGTTGGACAGTGGCCACGGTTGGACAAATACCACTGAAGCGGTTGAGAAAATGAGACACAAAAAAGGGAAAGAAAAAAAAATGCTTCATTTTTGGAATTTACTCTAAGGGGTCGGTGAATGTGGATATTGGTCAATACATTGAATGATGAAAGATAGGTATTTTAGGCTTTATTCAGTGTATTGGGACAGGCAAGCCATTAAGTTCTTTGATGGGAGGCTCTTTAGGTTGGTCTTCAGTGGCCTTGCTCAACAGTAATAACTACACAAGTGTCCAAATGTCTGGGCATTATCTTGGGGTCTATTTCTGACTTTTAGAAGAATATCTTTCAGCAGAGTGGTGAAGTTGTCAAGCAACTATGCCAGGCGTACGCCACAGCTTTGTTCGTGTGTATGTGTAAATGTTTAGTGTTTTAGTAGACTGCTACTAATGAGTGTGCTGAGTGAAGTTGGCTGCTGTTTACCATTGTCTTGTAATTACCAAGAGCGCTGAACAAAGTACGATCGCTGACAGTCGGTGTAATTGTTAGCTGTAGATACAGTGGCAATCCTTAGACATTTTGTTTCCTTATAGACTGGTCTGCTTACAAATTACTGGGAAAAACTTGGTAAGATGGGAAATTCCATTGAACATTTGGGACTGGGAAGATGTGACTGACAGTGTCGTGTAGGTGAATAAAGTGAAGCGAAAATATATTTTGATTGATATGTTGAGTAATTTTATTTCATCAGGTTTACAACTGTTTGCATTTGTGGCTTTTTTATGGTTGCTGGAGAGAGAGAGTTTGTTCTTCAAGAGAAGTAAGTGTGTATTTTCAGATTTTTTAAAGAAAATTTTTATTGTAAGCTGGATTGGCTATTGACATGATTGGCGTATGTTGGCCGCTTGGCTCTTAATCACTCATGGGGAAAATGAGGACGGGTCTGGGTGGGGCAGCAGATGGCAGTGGGAGTGATATGTGGAACATTTATCACTTCACCTCATAGCTTCAGATACGGGTGTTGGACCTCTGTGTTTCTGTCTCTGATCTCAGGCAGAGGTGGTATGCCTCCCTGCTGTCGTCGAAGGGGCCACCATGAACAGTTGTGCAGCTTCATTTCTGGACGTTGAAGTCCAGACGCCGCATCCTGGCTACTGCATTTGTGCCAGCTGAGTTATCTACCTTTTCCGTCAGTTTCTGCTCTCAGAAAGAGGAGGTTGGGAGAACAAAATCAACATGATGACATTTCAAATGAAGACTCACTCCATGTGTTATACTTATAGTGGTCAAAAGCTAAGACTGTACTTTTCTGACAACCAAAACAAAATCAATTGTTTGTGTACTTAAAAGGGGAGTATTGAAATTTGCAGTTCACCATGTTGCTCAGTCTGTGACGGAAGTGTTGTCTTTGTCAGTACTGACATTGCCTGTACCTTGAACACTTCTGCAATGACAATGCTCGTGTTATCAAGAGTCGTAATGAATATGTTCATGTGTGTGTAAATGTGTTATCAGGAGTGGTGACTAATGCGTGTCCAATAGTGTCTGTATTACATGTCATCAGATGGGCACATGATATTGTTACCAGTCATGTATGCGCGCATATGTCATCAGCTTGGTAATATATGTGTGCTAATAGGTCCAACTATGTGTGCTTGTATCACGGAACAGCCCTGGGGAAACATCTGAGGTCTGGAAACGCCTCGGGATGAGAGCATAAAAATAAGCGTGAACTCATACAGCATTATTCCCGAGGGTAACTCTCCTGATGATCCAGGAAAACTGGTCAAACATTGGTTTTCGGTCACATGCAAAAGACTTTTAACATTATATACCTATGCTGCTAGCAAGCTGTTGATTCAACATGTATCGTGTTGAGTTCCGACCAGTGCTCAAAGTACATAAGCAGAGCAACAACCTCTGTTTTTACCTACATACCATTAACAGGTTCAAAAGGGGGGGGGGGGGGGGGGGGGGACTGATATTTTCCCATCTAATATTTCATTTCTGATAGTGCGAATTATGGGTTTATCACTGTCTCCACACATTTTCGTGAAAGGAAAACCCTGTAAAGACAACATTTTAATTTTTGTTGTAGTTTTCCCCAATTCAGTTCAAATACAGTACGAACAGAGCGACAGCATCTGCCTGCCTACACCTTAATGGGCTACATATAATATGAATGCAGCAACACAACGTACCTTCATATCCAAGACCTTAAAAAAGGTGAAGGTCAAATACTCTAGTCTCTGGGCGTCAGATTTCACACACACACACACACACGCACACGCACACACACGCACACCACACACACACACACACACACACACACACACACACTCGTGTTCTCTCTCTCTTTCTCTCTCTCTCTCTCTCTCTCACACACACACACACACACACACACACACACACACACACACACACACACATCATTAATTCAGTCAAACAGCAGGCTGTTGTAACATGTCGCAAATATTACCGAACCAACACTACCAAGGATACAATCAATCCCCAAACCTGACATGGTTACTTCCCTTGGACAGAGACCTCGTGTTAAATACTCATGTCGGACTCGTTTAAACATTATGCACGCTAACATGTTCGTGTTTTTGACATTGATATGGAACATTAAGGTATTTTCCAATAAAACCACTTTGACGGAAAGAAAACACGATGGACATACATCATATTTGAAGGCGAGTGAACGGTAATTCCTGACGTGGAGTGACGATTCTGGCATATTACAGCAGTAGTTCTTGTGGAGTGATTCTAGTGTGTAACACCAGTGTAATACCCTGTAAATACTACCATGTCAACAACATTGCCATGGTGTTTTCAGCGTATACTTGGAACATTACCCAGGCTTTTGTATGTATGCTTTAAGCGCTATATTTACGCGGTATGCCTAGCCAACACGCTTAATTAGCTACCCAAGCAAACTACACTGCCCCTCACTTTTCCAAACCAGTAGTTTCACAGACTTCCAAAACTTCCCTTTTGTGTGGACAAATTAGTTTTAGCCTCGGTAGCGTCTGTACACTTCGAAATTCTACAAGCTTTTTTTTTATCCTGTTTATTTTAATTATTTATTTTTTTGGTCTGTCTGTCTGTTCGTCCGTCCGTCCGTCTATCTGTCTGTCTGTCTTTCTTACTGTGATAATATGGCTTCATTTTTTGCGCGAATATACTTTGAGAATACAACTCCATATGATCTCCCCAACTTGCAGAAGCTGGTTTGAATTACACCCCTTTCCATACCCCAAGATATTTTCCTGTGGAAGTGTTTTCCACATGCAGGGTTGGTATTTGAAGCGTGTCGAAGGAAGCGTGGTCCGCATGGGTCAGAGTAGTGATGTATACGTACACTGTCAAGACAGGCGTGTGTGTGGCGAACGCCACAGCCACTAGGCACTACGGTAGTGTTCAAAGTGTAAGTTGCTGAACGCCACATGAGTATGGTAGTCGGTCTAACTGCAACTGAAGAGTGATTCTGGTATGTTACTCCGGCACAGAGTATGGTGGGCAAAGTTACTGTGCAAGAAGTCCGTATGTAGAATTATGAGAAGACTTAGCAGTGTATACATTACTTATTCCAACAAAAGGACAGCAACAAACCGAAAAATGAGATAGAAGAAGAAGATGGAGGGGAAGAAGAAGAATATTTGTATTCAGGGTAGAATGGATAAGCTAAGAGCATTTTTGCACCATGCCCTCACAAAGAAAGCAAGAAACAATATCAGATGAGCATATGTATAATACATAGAAAGGAAACAACAAACAAACTGATAAAGATGAAGCATGAATAAATCAAACTGCACTTAGCAAACAAATATATCTCAGAATTACGAATAATGTAGATTCAAAGAAGAAAAAGAAAAAAATAACACCCCCCTCCCACGCACAGACACAGACACACACAGACACACACACACACACACACACACACACACACACACACACGCACGCACGCACGCACGCACACACACAACACACACACATACATACACACACACACACACACACACACACACACACACACACACACACACACACACACACACATACAGAATCACCCACACACTCGCTCATGCACCACGCTCACATCCACATACATACAGACACAGACACGCAACACACAGAGAGACTGGCAGATAGACACACACTCACACATGCACACACTCAGGCGCGCTCGCACGCACGCGCACACACACACACACACCACACACACACACACACACACACACACACACACACACACACACACACACACACACGCACGCACGCACACACACACACACACACACACACACACACACACACACACACACATTAACACACAAAATACACACACAAACGCACGCGCGCGCGCGCAAAACCCACACACACACACACACACACACACACACACACACACACACACACACACACACACACACGTGGGGGTGTGCGCGTGCGTGCGTCCATATACGTATACTTAATCATTTCCAAATGCTCACCTCCTCCACACAAACACCATCTAATTCCATCAAATACTAACAGCACAATCAAATCATCAATTGAAGTCGCTACTTAAAAAGGACCCATGAAATTGATGTTGTTAAACAAGAATGTTATTCCGCGTAATTAAACCTAGCACTGTTGTAGTAAATGAATGTGGTATTCCTAAATAACAATAGGCTTGGTTTGCATTTGACATGGTTATCTATATATTCAAGAGGCGATGGATTCTGCAAAAGAAAGCCTCAAGATCAGAGAAATAACAGGACACACACAGACCAACAGACAAGGACTGGGGGTGACCAAAACTGAATGGTGGTCAAAGGCCAAAGGAAAAGCCAAAAGAGACATGATGATTCAGGAGATGAGAAAAGAAGAAGACCAAAAAAGACTCCAAAAAGCAGTCCAGCAGAGCCAGCAAGGGAAATGGACAACGTGGGAGAATGCACTCCAAAGAAGTCTCACTTGGAATGACATTTGGCACATGGCCCCTCTCAGGATCAGCTTCATTCTCAGATCTGCATATGACCTTCTGCCCTCAAATGCAAACCTGGTGAAGTTGGGGAAAAACAGACGATCCTGCATGCCCCTCTGCCATGAAAAGCAGTGGAGCATGTCCTAAGCTCATGTAAAGTAGCCCTGGCTCAAGGAAGGTACACATGGAGGCACAACCAAGTGCTCAAAGAGATTGTACAAGTAGTCGGGGCTAGTACCACCACACAAAAAGGAAAATCAGGACTCCAAAAGCACCCGCAACATTCTTCACGGCAGGAGGCAGCAAATCATGGCCAAGAACAACAGTGCCATTCGGAACATGCAGGCAGCGTCCTCTGGACGGGGCAGATGACTGGGAGTGCACTGCAGACCTCCCAGAATGGAAGAGTCACCCAGAGATCATCAGCAAGAGTGGCATGAGACCAGACATAGTAGTCCACTCTCAGTCAACCAAGCAGCTGATCATGATCGAGCTCACAGTGCCATATGAGAACAGAATGGAGGCAGCTCAAATCTACAAGACTGAAAAGTATGATCTGGCAAACAGCCTGAGGAGAGAAGGCTATCAGGTCAAAGTCCTCACTGCTGAAATTGGAGTTAGGGGGTTTGTAGGAACGTCTGCATACAGCCTCATGAAACAGCTCTCAGTTGCAGGGAGGGAAAAAACCAGAGCCCTGAAAGCAATGGCAGAAGCGGCAGAGAGGTGTTCAAGCTGGATCTGGTCAAGGAGGAACAAAAGTGAACTTCATAAGGCTTAAATTTCCCTACAAATATCAGGTGCCCCAGTGGCTCAGTGGTTAGAGTGCGAGTCATTAAGTGGAAAGTGAACATGTCCAGAGGGTCATGGGTTCGAATCCCAGCCATGGCTCATCCCAAGATGGGGAAAAAGGCGCAGCAGAGGGACATCCGGAGTCATGAACCGGGTGTGGCCCAGCCCCCTTAGGGTGTCAGGAGATAAGGGCCGAAACACTTGCTTGAAGGGGGCTTCTCTTCTGAGGACTCTCTGCTGCCACGCTCTCCACGAGTTTCTTTCTACTATATGTATATATACTTAAAAGAAATCATAAGACTTGAACTGGGCTGCCTTCTAACATTTATATAAATTTTCGCCCTGTTCTTGGGCTTCATCAGACAATTGCAATCACAAACTAA
>CM065718.1:73571027-73586027 GCA_033310375.1 Conus canariensis
CGAGATCCAAATGTACCAGAATGCCCGCTACGTTGGCAGCATCGAGGCGACCTGGAGACTCCTGGGATTTGACCTGCATGAGCGCCACCCATGGTGGAGAGACTAGCTGTCCACTTGGAGAATGGACAACGGGTCTACTTCAATCCACACAATGCAGCGCAAAGAGCAGAAGGCTCTCCCCCAGAAACAACCCTTACCGCCTTCTTCAGCCTATGCTCTCAAGACCCTACAGCACGAGAGCTGAAGTGCGTGCAAGTCCCTGAGCACTTCACATGGATGTCCACTCAGAAGATGTGGAAGAAACGACAAAGGGGCACTGCAATCCGGCGATTGTACAGTATCAGTCCTCGCCAGGGGGACTGCTACTTCTTGAGGCTTCTACTCAACGTTGTGAAAGGACCCCGTTCGTACGAGGAGCTGAAGACTGTCAACGGCTATGTCCACAACACTTTTCGAGATGCTTGCAATGCTCTTGGACTCCTAGAAGATGACCGCTATCTACAACTTGCCCTGGAGGAAGCCTCCATCTCTCAGAGACCCCGACCGCTGCGTGACTTCTTCTGTATCATCCTGGTGGCTTGCAACCCCAGTAACCCAGGCAACCTGTGGAACCTCTTCAGAGACCATCTTGCTGAAGATTTCCTCTTCCAAGTCCAAAGAGATGTCTATGATGAAGCGCAGTACACAGATGCCATCTACAACCAAGCTCTTACTGTGATTCAGGACAAACTCTTCCTTCTTGGAGGCAAGTCTACAGAGGAGTATGGGATGCCAAGAGTCACACAACAACAACGTGTGCCTCGAGAATACTACGGCGAGACCAATTACGACACTGCTGCACTCCGGGCAGCAGCTCATGACCAGCTGAAGAAGCTGACAGCTGACCAGAGAGAAGTGTACGACAGCTTTATGACCATGGTTGAGCAGAGGCAGGACTCCACAGCAAGCAGCAACATAATGTTCCTTGATGCTCCAGGAGGGACAGGAAAGACCTTCATCCTGAATTTTATCCTGAACAGGATCCGCTTCACAGGCAAAATAGTGCTAGCCACTGCTTCCACTACTCTTTTGCCGTGTGGGCGGACAGTGCAGAGCACTTTCAAGGTCCCCCTGAATGCGGACAAGCAAGAAACGCCAACCTGCTCTGTCAAGCGTGGGTCAACGTTGGCCGAAGTCATCAAAGAGGCTGCAGCCGTCATAATTGATGAAGCTCCCATGACCCACAAAGCTGGCTACGAGGCCATGGACTCTACGCTGCAGGACATCACCCAAGTGCACAGGCCAATGGGAGGCATCCCAACGCTGTTCTGTGGGGACTTCAGGCAGATCCTCCCTGTCGTCCATTGTCAACATTGTCAACGCCTGTCTGAAGAAGTCCTACCTGTGGTGGAGCATGGTTGTTAAACATCTAACCACCAACATGAGAGCCCACCTGTCTGGAAATCCCCAGACAGCCAGCTTCGCCAAACTTCTGCTTGACATTGGCAATAGTGCCATTGAGCCATCAGAGTTTCCAGATACTATATCGGTCCCACCAGCACTATGCCAGTTTTCAGATAGCCAGGAGGATCTGATAGAAGCAGTGTACCCGGATCTTCATGCTCACTGTGCAGACTCAGACTGGTTAGCGGAAAGGGCCATAATCTCCTCCCTGAACGAGACTGTCAACAGGCTGAACAGAAAAATCGTAGCTGACTTCCCTGGAGAGGAAACTCTGTACAGATCTGTTGACACGGCCAAGGTTGATGATGAGGCAGTCCTTTATCCGCAAGAACTCCTGAACTCCATTGAGATTTCTGGACTTCCACCGCATGAACTGCTGCTGAAATCTGGAGTCATCGTCATTCTCCGCTCACTGGACCCGCCAAAGGTGACCAATGGCACCCGATGTGTCATCACCAGACTGCACAGGAACGTTGTAGAAGCGAAAATATCCTGTGGTCCCTACAAAGGTGAACCGGTACTGCTCCCCAGAATTCCTCTGGAACCCACGGACTCACCCTGCCATTCCAGTTCCGACGGCTTCAGTTTCCCATGAAACCAGCTTTCGCTCTGACAATCAACAAGAGCCAGGGTCAGACATTTTCATCCCTTGTCGTGTTATACACATGGAATGTTCTACGTTGCAGCATCACGAACTGGAAGCGCAGAAACACTGACTATACTTGCGCCAAACAGGGAGACCAAAAATGTTGTCTACCCAGAGGCCCTCCAATAGACATGATACATCATGAAAATGCAAACTTTTCACAGGGTTGTTGGGTTTAACATCCGTGCCCAAATCAAGGATATGCAGACGGCTGATCTGTCATATTAGCCTGACACCTGCAGGGCCAGGGTGGATATCAGGCTGAACTATGGTCATTTTAGCTGGAAACATTCCACGTGAAAATGTCCAAGACCAAGCTGGGATTTGAAACCACGACCTTTGGATCACGAGTCCAGCGCCTTATCTACTAGGTTATGGCGGCCCCTACAGAGTTGTCATTTTGGAGCACTTCAATCGAGTTATTGAGAATGCATCAGTAAGTTCACAAAGTACAGGCATCCCTCTATCGACTGTGTATCGTATTACGAAAAAAATTCGTGAGGGAAAACAGATTGAGAGGCAAGAATGGAGGGTGCGTCCGAAGAAATTGGGTGAAGTAGATAGGAGGCTGGGGCAATTGGTTCGGCATGGGAAAAATGAAACAAACCAAGCCGAATTTTAGTGTATTGTCTTTTAAGTGGTGAGAGAGAGGGGTGGCCAGAAAATTATTGTACAGATATACCCGAGCGAAGCCGGGTACACTGGCTAGTAATATATATATATTATATATATATATATATATAATATATAACAGTTTAAAATGAAATTTTAAAACGGAAAAAGTAAAAACACCTACAAAATTGTTTCGAGCCAAAAGTGCTCTCCTCAGGGTATGTATAATATGGGCACGCCACCGGTGTTATATAGTGTGGTGTGTGTGCGTGTGAGCTCTGCACGTGTGGCACGTGGCCTGTAGATTTTTTTCTTTTTGGGGGCGCGTTCAAGGGGGACGTGCCAAGGAATGGTGCATTGACAAAGATTTCCATTTGTGCCTGCAATTATTAATCATTTCTACTTTGGAGTTCAGGGATGCTAGATGGGGTTTACATAATATCAGCCACTTTTCTGTAGTACATAAGTTGCATTTTTTAGTAATGTTGTTGTATGGTGTTGCTCTTTTTATAATTTTCCATGATATGTTGAAATCTATTTTCTTATCTTTAAGCTTCCAAATATATTTACTTAGTTCTGTTTGGTTTTTATATTTTTCGTTTTTGAAGGACTGTTTATGATTTGCATATCTGGTTTTAAAATGGTTTGCCGTGATCCCTATGTATGTTTCTTTATCACTGTCTGTTGTTACCGTAGCTTGGTACACAATGTTGCTGTAGAGACATTTGTTATTCAGAGGGCACTGGTCTTTTTTTGTGCAATTACAAGATATCCTTTCGTCACCCTCTTTGGTTGCGTTGTTTTTGGTTTTATTGGAAGAATCAATTATATTTTTAAGGTTGGGCATACACGAGTATGATAGCTTGATGGTGTTTTTATTGAATATTTTAGATAGGACATGTTCTTTTGGGAATGATGTTTTAAGGATTCTGAGGAATTCTTTTCCTACGTTAGTTTTTGTTCTTCCATCATATGGAGGGTTATACCATATAATTTTTCTTTTCCTGTTTTTCTTATTGCTGTTCATGTTATTATCTGGGTTATACTGTAATTTGTAGTTGTAGCCACTTTTTTTCAGCGCCTCTTGGTATTCGGCTGCTGCACTGTTAAATTCTTTCTCATTGCATGACAGTTTAGATACTCTTTTGTTTATGCCATTAGGTATGGATTTTAAAATGGAGGGTGGATGGTTACTTTTGATGTCTACGTAGACAGGTGTGTCATTAGGTTTTTTGTATGGTTTGTATATGTTGTCCTTAAGGTCTGATGTTATGTCTAAATAATTTACTATTTTTTTGTTGGCTTCTACTGTGATTTCTATCCCTCTATCGATGAGGAATTACTTACTAAAGCACTAAGATTCGCCAACAAATATACAAATATAACAGATTCTGAGATGGAAATCATTTTCCACACTAAGAAAACTCTTCTCCATAGCAACAATGAAACTTGGATGAAAAAAAAAACAGCAGAAATTCCACGTTCGATGTCACGATGGGATCTTATGATGGAGCTGAAACTTGTGATTTAGTTGGAGTTTTCATGTTGTCTCATATACAGAAAATACTTGGTAAACAGGTTGGCTTATACAGAGATGACGGCCTTGCCACGTTAAACAATAAACCAAAAATCATTGAAAACAAGAAAAAAGAACTTTGTAAAATTTTTCAAAGCCACAACCTAAAAATCACAGTAGAAGCCAACAAAAAAATAGTAAATTATTTAGACATAACATTAGACCTTAAGGACCACATATACAAACCATACAAAAAACCTAATGACACACCTGTCTACGTAGACATCAAAAGTAACCATCCACCCTCCATTTTAAAATCCATACCTAATGGCATAAACAAAAGAGTATCTAAACTGTCATGCAATGAGAAAGAATTTAACAGTGCAGCAGCCGAATACCAAGAGGCGCTGAAAAAAAGTGGCTACAACTACAAATTACAGTATAACCCAGATAATAACATGAACAGCAATAAGAAAAACAGGAAAAGAAAAATTATATGGTATAACCCTCCATATGATGGAAGAACAAAAACTAACGTAGGAAAAGAATTCCTCAGAATCCTTAAAACATCATTCCCAAAAGAACATGTCCTATCTAAAATATTCAATAAAAACACCATCAAGCTATCATACTCGTGTATGCCCAACCTTAAAAATATAATTGATTCTTCCAATAAAACCAAAAACAACGCAACCAAAGAGGGTGACGAAAGGATATCTTGTAATTGCACAAAAAAAGACCAGTGCCCTCTGAATAACAAATGTCTCTACAGCAACATTGTGTACCAAGCTACGGTAACAACAGACAGTGATAAAGAAACATACATAGGGATCACGGCAAACCATTTTAAAACCAGATATGCAAATCATAAACAGTCCTTCAAAAACGAAAAATATAAAAACCAAACAGAACTAAGTAAATATATTTGGAAGCTTAAAGATAAGAAAATAGATTACAACATATCATGGAAAATTATAAAAAGAGCAACACCATACAACAACATTACTAAAAAATGCAACTTATGTGCTACAGAAAAGTGGCTGATATTATGTAAACCCCATCTAGCATCCCTGAACTCCAAAGTAGAAATGATTAATAATTGCAGGCACAAATGGAAATCTTTGTCAATGCACCATTCCTTGGCACGTCCCCCTTGAACGCGCCCCCAAAAAGAAAAAAATCTACAGGCCACGTGCCACACGTGCAGAGCTCACACGCACACACACCACACTATATAACACCGGTGGCGTGCCCATATTATACATACCCTGAGGAGAGCACTTTTGGCTCGAAACAATTTTGTAGGTGTTTTTACTTTTTCCGTTTTAAAATTTCATTTTAAACTGTTATGTCGCTCCCTACCTGGTTGAGCACTTTTAGAATTCTGAGTGGCTTTTTAACTCTAATTTTATATATATATATATATATATATATATATAATAATATATCATGAACAATATAAAGTGTCCTTAAAAAATCTGAAAATGCTCAACCCCTTGGGGAGCAACATCTGTTAAAAATATTTTTAAAATTTTTTTAAAAATATTTTTAACAAATATATATATATATATATATATATATATGTGTGTGTGTGTGTGTGTGTGTGTGTGTGTGTGTGTGTGTGTGTGTGTGTGGCGCGCGCGTGGTAATGTTCATGTCACTTAAGACAATGATCATCAATCAGTCGTTGATCACTTCCATTTCCCCCCAGACGGCATTGTTATACTAATGCCACCACATTATTTCACTTATGCAAGGATCATTATCCTATAATACTGTTGATCTCACTTTGATAATGATCATCATCCATCAGTCATTGATCTTTTCCATTTCTCCCCAACCAGCATTATCATACTAATGCCACCACATTATTTCACTTATGACAATGATCATCATCCCATAGTACTGTTGATCTCACTAATGACAAAATGAACATCCTTCAGTCATTGATCATTTCCTTTTCCCCTACCCAGCATTACCATACTTTCGCCACCAGATTATTTTACTTATGACAGTGGTCATTATCCTAAAGTACTGTTGATCTCACTTATGACTATGATCATCATTCAGCAGTCATTGATCATTTCCATCCCCCCAACCAGCATTATAATACTAATGCCACCACATTGTTTCACTTATAACAATGATTATCATCCCATAATACCATTGATCTTACTTATGACAATGATCATCATCCATCAGTCATCGATTATTTCCATTCCCCTCCCCCCCCTCCATTATTATAATACTAATGCCACCACATTATTTCATTTATGACAATGATCATCATTCTATAGGACTGTTGATCTCACTTATGACAATGATCATCATCCATCAGTCATTGATCATCTCCATTTTCACCCAACCGACATCATTATACTAATTCCGCCTATTATTTCACTTATGACAATGATCACTATTCTATAGTACTGTTAAGCCATATGCCCTTCTAGTTTCCCCTCAGCTGGCATTATTATACTAATGCCACCACATTATTTCACTTATGACAATGATTATCATCCCATAGTACTGTTGATCTCACTTATGACAATGATCATCATCCATCAGTCATTGATCATTTCCATTTCCCCCAAATGGCATTATTATACTAATACGGCCAGATTATTTCACTTATGACAATGATTATCATCCCATAGTACTGTTGATCTCGCTTATGACAATGATCATCATCCATTAGTCATTGATCATTTCCTGTTTCCTCCCAACCGTCATTATTATACTAATGCCATCACATTATTGCTTTTATGACAATGATCATTATACTATAGTATTGTTGGTTTTTCCAATAATACTGCTGGCATGAGTTTCCCCTCCCTTCCTGTGCACATATAGGTATAGGCGGAGAGATATGAGCTTTCCCTCCCCTCCTTCCTCCCCCCTGATCTCCCTCCTCCCCACTACCCCTGTTTCTTGTACCCCCCCCCCCCCCCCCGCCAGTCTGCCTTTCCAACCATTATCATCAAGACCAAAACATCCCCACATATAATAGTTATCATTATGATCACCACCTAGTAGTTCTGTTTGATGGATATCCTAACGCATTATTTCACTTATGACAATGATCATCATTCAATAGTACTGTTGGCTTTTCCAATAATACTGTTGGCATGAGGTCTCCATCTCTCCCCCCTATGCGCACGAATGTATATGCAGAGACAGATGAGCTCTCCACCCCTATGGCCCCCTTTCTTCTTTTTTTTCCCTCCTTCCCCCAATTCTCCTTCCCGACCATCATTATCAGCACAAAACATCCCCACATATAACTGTTATCATTATGATCACCACCAATTAGTTCTGCTTGATAGCTACACCCCCCTCCCCCTTTGTGTGCGTACGTGTGTGTGTTGTTGTTGGCATATCAACACTTTTCCCATTGATTATTTCCATTCATTTCCTTTCCAACCAGTATTATTATACTATTATCCCAATACCAACACTATCTCACTTCTCATAATTAGTCTCATTACGACCATCATTCATCTACAACACTGTTTATATGTCCCCCACCCCCCCCCCTCCCTTTTGCGTGAATCCCCCCCCCCCCCCCCCCAAGACTCTGATACCCTTTTCTGTGTTGATCATTTCCATTTCACCTCAAGCAACATTGTCAGATTCATGCAACACATTATTTCACCCACTACAATGAACACCATCCAACAGTACTGTATAATTTTCCAATGACACTGTGTGCATGAGTTTCCCATCCCTCTTTCAGTTGCATACGTATGTGTGGGCAGAGAGATACGAACTTTCCCTTCCCCCTTGCCCCCTTCCCCTTTTCTTTCCTTCTCCAACAATGATAGCCCCTCACCCGTTTTCACTGGCCTAAATGTTGTCTGTTTTTGCCTGAAGAAGTCCAAGAGGTCGAAATGCATTGTGTTTTGTCCTGTAATCTGTTTGGCGTTAACTAAGCCCTTTTCTGTCTAAATTTTGCTTCATTTTCCACCCTCAGTCACTTCGTTTTTGTTCTATTTTTTCGCTTTTTGCTACTTTTCTATAATATTCGCACACCCCTTCACCAGGGGCCAAGGCCTCTCAATGAGTGAATCATCCGAATCTCTCTCTCTCTCTCTCTCTCTCTCTCTCTCTCTCTCTCTCTCTGTGTGCGTGTGTGTGTGTGTGTGTGTGTGTGTGTGTGTGTGTGTGTGTGTGTGATCTCACTGTGAGCGACCACCACAAGACACAGCTGCAACACAAAGCAAGCAAAGTGATGTGACAGTGGATCAATATAATCCCCCCCCACCCCCCACCCCCTCTCTGCATCAGCCTGGCCTCAACGTAGAAGCCTGTTGAATCCGCTACACTTGTTTTCCCCATCGTTTACATTTAGCTCGTTTAGAAAGTCGAAATTACTTTTCCGTTTGGTTCCAAATTCGTGTTTTACTGTGTGTTGATTTTCTCTCTTTTGGTTTTCTTCAGTATCTTCCAAATTTTGTGCGCTGACAGCGAGAAAGATGCCTCAAACCACGCTTTCTGTACGCACAAGTCTACAGTGAGTATACCTGCCGTGTGCTTGCCATATGGCACAAAAATATCTGTGACCCTTATTTCTTAAGCTGTCCAGCAAAAAGTGCATTTTTGTACGAATATGGATAAACAAAAGTGAATCATATTTCAAACTTATATTCTATTGCAGTGTATAACATTGGTTTGTATGTTATTAGACTGTATTGAATCGTACTGTGCTGTCTCAGTATACGACTGTATTGTAATAGGCGTATTGTATTGTGGGCCCGTCTGCTTTAAAATGAACTTCTTGTCATCATGACTATCATCATCTCCGATCCTTCTGTCCGTCAGTAATTGAGAATTAAGACTGTAATTGGGGTTTTTTTCTTTTTATGTTGTGATCTGTTGATAAAATCGCATGGACTGATTCTACGTGATTATTTTGAGTTTGTTTCTCCTTTTTTCTTTTTCTTTTTCTTTCTGTTTTTCTTTTCTCAGATTGCAGCTACAGCACACATAAAGGTACAAATAATGCTGATTTAATGCCCATTTCCAGTCTCTAAAAAAAATGGTAGGCAGGCACTCAAGGTCTGACCAGCGCGTTGGGCTAATGCCTAGGTCAGACATCCGCTGAGTCGTAGCCACGAGACCCTCTTCTTCAATTGTCTCATCTTTGTTGTTAATTCATTTATCCATCAGCTTCAAATCATGCGTAGTGTGGTCTCAAAACTTAGCGGATGTGGTGTAGCGTATATGGACTAGTCCGCACGCAGTGACGCTTCCTTGATGAAACTGAAACTGAATCTCCCAGTCTCCTTCTCCACTCACCTCTTACCCTTCTTCTCTCCGTTCCCTGCTGTTCCCTCCCCCTCCCTCCCGATTCTTTCTCTCTTTATTTGAAAAATCACGATTTCATGTTAAAACAATTATCTTAATTAGATGTCTATGATGACACAAATGTGCGACGAGAAGTTAAATGGAATTATTTTCTCCTTCCAAACACACAATGTTAAACAGACAAGTGATCAGGCCCATTTGACGAATATGTCTTCGTCAGACTTTACATACCACAGACATGACAAATACGCAGAGTAATTCTCTCCAGAACGCTATCAGAAAGACAATTACAATGTTTGAAAGTGGATTATGAGAAAGACAGAGACAGAAAGACGGAGAGAAAGAGAGAGAGAGAGAGAGAGAGAGAGAGAGAGAGAGAGAGAGAGAGAGAGAGGGGGGGGGGGAGGGGGATGGAAGGGAGGCGGTAAGAGAAGAGCTGGATTTTAACGAAAGGGGTGTGTTGGCGTGTGTGTGTGTGTGTGTGTGTGTGTGTGTGTGTGTGTGTGTGTGTGTGTGTGTGTGTGTGTGTGTTGTCTACGCGCGCGCGTGCATAAACGTGAAAGTCAAAAGGGAAAGGAGAAGAGAGTGAGCCGCTATTTTTGACTAATACCCTGTCCCCCTTCCTTTTCGGATATATCTTATAGTTTCGGTCCCTTTGCTGCCACACACCCACAATAAGCTGTGCCATTCCTGTGGTTGAAGAATTTGTTAATTACAGCGCTTATTTGTTTGTTTGGTTTTTGATTTGTTTCACTTACTTGTCTATAGGGGCTATTCTACACACACACACACACACACACACACACACACACACACACACACACACACACACACACAGAGAGAGAGAGAGAGAGAGAGAGAGAGAGAGAGAGAGAGAGAGAGAGAGAGAGAGAGATGCAAGTGAAGTAATATTCAACTTTCTCCTACGATTATGGCCTTCCAGTGCAGACTTGAAAGCCAGCTTTCTTTTTCTTCTTCTTCTTCTTCTTCTTCTTCTTCTTCTCTTCTTCTTCTTCTTTTTCCTTCTTTTCTCTTCCTCTTCTCTTCTTCTTCTTCTTCTTCTCCTTCTTCTTCTTCTTCTTTTTCTTCTTCTCCTTCTTCTTCTTCTTCTTCGTCATCGTCGTCGTCGTCGTCGTCGTCGTCTTTCTTTTTTTTCTTTCTTGAAGTATTATTTTATCATTGTTCATTCCCTTTCTTACAAATATGAAGTGCATTACAGTCTGTTGCCGAATTGTTGCCCTTCATCACATGACATATGGCGGCATTGCTGTAGTCAAAAGTGACCTGGGACGTGACTGTTGAGTCGCTATATTATTTTCGCTGCTACTCAGCGACATATTCCGCAGCCAAAGGAAAGCACTCAAACACATCACTGCCAGCAGCCTGTTCTATGGTCAGATGAATGGGATGTGTCCTTAGGTTTGTTGGGTACCTGTAATCACACACACACACACACACACACACACACACACACACACACACACACACACACACACACACACACGCACGCACGCACACGCATAAACACACGTACACACACATACACATAAACACACATAGATACACACAGGCACTCACGCACGCACACACACATACACACACACAACACACACGCACGCACACACACACACACACACACACACACACACACACACACCACACACACACACACACAACACACACATACAGATACACACACGCACGTATTCAGAGAGAGAGAGAGAGAGAAAGAGACAGAGGCAGGTAGACACACAAACAGACATACACACAAACTTGTTAACCATAGTTATGTGGAAACACATGCGCGCATCCCCTTTAAGTGCGCGCACTCCAAAACATGTTTACACGTGTACAAACATTTAACTGTTGCGTACGCTGGCACAGTATCTGTGAATGTTTACAGTGAACTGTTTTGATACATCTAATTTTTCTTTTTGTGTCTATATAATGCACACACTCCTTTTTGGCTTCTAATTGAACTGGCTGCATATTGATCTATTTTATTGTCTTTTACTGGCATATTATTTTAAGGTTTGATTTGTGCTTATAATTTTTTTTTCTTTTTCTTGTCCTTTAAGATTTTTTGTCTATTACAACTGTTGCTTTCTTTAGGGTGGGTGGATTTATTCTATGGTTTTCAATGTATATGACTAAAAGATTTGAAACGGGATGTTGTAGAAGAGAGTATATGTTTTTTAATTATTCATTTCAAACATTTGTTAATTATGGATAGTGGTATATCTGTTATTTCAGTAAATTGTCAGGGCCTCAATAATTCACAGAAAAGACGTGATGTCTTTCATTATTTGAGAAACAAAAAACATTCAGTCTATTTTTTGCAAGATACGCATTTTGAGAAAAACATGGAGCAATGTATTGTAGCTGAATGGGGATACCAGGGATATTTTTCAAGTTTTACATCAAATGCAAGAGGAGTTGCAATTTTGTTTAATAACAATTTTGAGTTCAAAATCAAGAGTCATTAAAGATAGTTCTGGAAATTATGTAATCGTTCTAGCAGAAATTCAAAATAACAGCTTCCTCTTCGTCAATATCTATGGACCAAAAAAAGATGATCCGGAATTCTATGATAACCTAAAACAGAAGATTAATGACATAAACGTTGAAAATATAGTAATGGCCGGGGATTTTAAACTGGTTCTGCAGCCTGAGAAGGATTACTATAATTACAAACATGTAAACAATCCCAAAGCGAAAGAAGTAGTTGAAAACATGATTGAAAGCTTAGAGCTTAACGACATTTGGAGAGATTTAAACCCGGAATGTCTCCGTTACATATGGAGTAGAACCAACCCTTTTCAACAGGCCCGGTTAGATTTTTTTTCTCATTTCAGATTCAGTGGTTTCATTTGTAAATGACGCAGATATTGAATATGGATATAGAACTGATCATTCTGCAATTTCACTACGCCTTAAGTGTAAAGAAACTGTCAAGCATCATACCTTCTGGAAATTGAATGTATCCCTTTTAAAAGATAAAGAATATATGCATGAAATAAATATGGAGATTGAAAAAGTCAAAGAAGAATATACCGTAAATGCGGTTGAAAAGACATTGGATGAAAATACACAGCTTTCTGTCCCAGATGATGTCTTCTTCGATTTTCTGCTGATGAAACTTAGATCAAAAACAATTGCATATGCTACAATGAAGAAAAAGAAATTGGCAGATGAAGAGAGACAGCTAGAAGAGGATGTGCGAAAACTGGAGAAAGTTGAAAAGAAAACGGGAGAAGATATATCAATAATGGAAATGAAGAAAGAACAATTAAGACATATTCGTGAAAAACGAATGGAAGGGGTATTATTAAGGTCCAGGGCTAGATGGGTAGCTGATGGGGAGAAAGTTAGTAAATATTTTTGCAATCTAGAAAAGCGACACTATGTTAGTAAAAACATGGCTAGACTCATAGACCAGCAAGATAAAATTTTGATAGACCAGAAAGATATCATCCAAGAAGTGCAGAGATTTTATGAATCATTATATGCTGAATCTATAGTAGATGATTGTGAGATTAGAAACTTAGTGAATGATATCCCTTGTATAAACAAAACAGACGCAGAAAGATTAGAGGGAGAAATAACGTTAGAAGAAGCTACGTATGTTCTGAGTAAAATGAAAAATAATAAAAGTCCAGGCACAGACGGCTTTAGTGCAGAATTCTTTAAAGTATTTTGAAAGAAATTAGGTGGATTTGTTGTAAGAGCACTTAATGCGAGTTTCAGAAAAGGAGAGCTATCTTGTGTACAGAGAGAAGGAATTATAACTTCTATCCCTAAAGGTGATAAGCCAAGGCAATACATAAAAAACTGGAGACCTATCTCACTTTTAAATGTAATTTACAAAATAGGATCATCCTGTATAAATAAAAAAGCAAATCGATTAAAGCAAGTTCTACCAAATATAATTGATGAAGATCAAACAGGGTTTATCAGAAATAGATATATTGGAGATAATTTAAAGTTGATATATGATATGATAGCTTATCTAGACAAACATAATCTACCCGGATTGCTTTTGAATATAGATTTTGAAAAGGCTTTCGATTCGATAAACTAGAACTTTATGTTTAAAGTACTGAAAGCATTTGGTTTTCAAGATGATATATGTAGATGGATAGGTACGTTCTATAACAATATTAAATCATGTGTAATTGTAAATGGTCAGGTTTCGGATTGGTTTAAAATTAAAAGACGCTGCAGACAAGGACCCTCTATCTCCTTATATATTTGTGTTATGCGTAGAAATATTGGCTATTATGGTCAGACAGAATTCCAATATCCATGGGATCTCAGTGAACAATGTTGAACACAAGATTTCTCAGTACGCTGATGACATAGAATTCTTACTTGCAGGAGATAGGAGTTCTTTTGAAAACTGTATAGATGTTCTTGATAGGTTTGGTTCTGTCAGGCCTTCATATGAATACAGGAAAAACTAATGTCGTTTGGCTGGGAAGTGAGAAAAATTCTGAAATCCGTTACATGGAACATTTAGGTATGGAATGGAATCCATCTAAATTCCGAATATTAGGAGTGTGGTTTACTAACGATCTGAAAGAATGTGTAGATATAAATTACTCGGAAAGACTAGCAGATGTCAAACACTCTATTCAAAATATGGGTGAAACGACAGTTAACACCCCTCGGTAGGGTAGCAATATTAAAATCTCTTATCCTCTCAAAGTTGACACACCTCTGGTTACTATTACCAAACCCACCAGACATATTTTTTCAAACATGTCAACAGGCTTGTTACAAATTTGTCTGGAATAAGACGCCAGATAAGATTAATCGAAAAACTGCACATAAAAGTATCAGAGATGGCGGCATTGGTCTTCCTGAACTAAAAACATTTGTTTTATCTCTGAAGCTGTCCTGGATACGTAAAGCTGAGATGTCAACCCATAGATGGCGAAATATTCTGCTGTTTAACTTCCCTAAGTGATCGCTTATGAAAAAAATATGGTCCAGAATTCGTTTCCAAATTCACTAAATATAATCAGTTTTGGACTGAAGTTCTTGATGCGTATAAAGTTTTTTTTTATTACAAGTGTTCCCCCCAAAACTCCACTGAACTTCTTGCCGAACCATTATGCCATAATAAGCGATTTCAAATCGGAAAGAAGTGCATTGTATCGAAAAAACTAAGTAGCAAAGATATCAACTGTCTCGCCCACTTGTTTGATGACAAAGGAAAGTTTTTGCCGCATGCACTTTTTAAAGAAAAATATAATGTAAATATTGATTTTGTCACTTTTGTTGGCTATAAATCGACTATAATGGACTATGTAAAAACGTCTGGTATCACTATAAAAAAAACGATAAGTACATAAACTCATCATTGTGCTTTAAACATCTTTTCGCTATAAATAAAGGCTCCAAGTTGTATTATGATATCATAATTGCGAATAATCCTAAGCCAAAATGTTGTGATAAATGGGACAAGAAATTG
>CM065718.1:73591027-73648527 GCA_033310375.1 Conus canariensis
GAGAAGGTAATGATAAACTAATAATATTTCGCTCATTGTGAAAGTAATTATATGATAGTCTTTCCTCGCTGACGCGAAGGTTATGATTTTGAAGAAAGATGACGTCCCAGCGTGTTGAACAATTGAGATAGTGATTTTGAAAGAACTAAAGTGTTTCATTTTGTTGAAATCTTGTCGATTTTTGGCTGTAGATAAAGCGCTCTGTTTACGATAAAAATAGGAAGTCATTATTAACTGTGAATGTGATTAAAAAGACTATGGATAGTAGGCTGGATAGTCAAAGAAGTTTTCTCAGTTCCCCCAGGTAGGGTTTGACCCTGGTGTCCGTGGGAACCGGTTGTCCCTATCTCGAGTCCGGGGCCTGTTGTGTGTCCCCATTCACCGCTGTGCCCGGGTGTACGAGAGGCTGGTGCATTCCATTACCGACCCGACAAGCCAGCTGAGCCAGCGCCTCTTCTGCGAGAGAAGTCGTCGCCTCGGGTTCGAGACCCGAAGTCCTGTTCGCCAGCTGTGCCCTGCGCTGGTCCTGCCTAGACAGAACCACTGCCTGTGTCGATAACGACCTGCAGCGTCAGCGTCGTTCCTGCGCATCGTGAGACGTGAGACCCTTCGAGTCGTCGATCTTGCTCATAGTGAGACCCTTGCTGCTGTGCAGTAACAGAGCCACAGCTCTTGGAAGTGGAGGCTGGTGCCTTAAAAGTAGCGGAGCGCTACTTCAGTATGATCGGAATAAATCATAGTTTTTTCTTCTTTTTTTTTTGAGGGGGGGGGGGGGGGGTTACTTCCTTGTGGACAGAGACGTCACTGCATCGTTCCGTCGTTACTTCAGGTCACTACCCCAACTGACAGTCAAAGTGTCGTCGCATCGACTGTGTTCACCTGCGTCTACCCCTACTTGCAGACTGCGCCCCCTTAGGCCAGGCACTGCCTGTGACAGACTGTTGGTGTGTGCGCCATACATATATATATATATATATATATATATAAATTTTTTTAATATTGTACACCCATAGTTGAGGTTTGCTCCATGTGTGTTATTCATGTTTATTGATGATGATGTTGTGTATGTGTTTGATGGCCCAGGCGGCATAGAAAAAAAATATGAAAAGAATTGCGGTTGTGTTGCCTGGCTGTCTATGTGCGTGTGTGTGTGTGGTAGGAAACCGCAACCACACATCCTTATTTCTGGGAGAGTCGGACACACAGGCACACACGCACCAAGCATCCATCCGTGACAGTGTGCGTGCACGCTTGTGTGTGTGTGTGTGTGTGTGTGTGTGTGTGTGTGTGTGTGTGTGTGCGCGTGTGTGTGTGTGTGTGTGTGTGTGAGTGATTGTGTGTGATTGTGTGTGTGTGTGTTAAATCCGTGCCTTTTACGTACATGGACATTGTCGTTCGGATTCGTCATGGGCAAACTTCAATGCAGAGCATGGCTCACAGTTTATACCATCATCATTATCATTAAGACCAATTACCAGCCTGGTCGTGAATGTTGACCTCACCATAGACACTGTCCAGCAACACGGTGAACAAACAAAAAGGAAGGCAAATGCTGAAAATGCATGCCAAAATGAAACGCCTACACCCCAGACAACCGTTGATTGACTACATTTAAGTGTAATTTAACTGTATGTACATAAAATGTTGAACCAGAAAATGAAAGTTGACTACGAGCAGGTGACTGGTCACAGACCAAATGACTGAATAAATCTTATATGAAAGACTACAAACCATGGAGAAATTAGGTCACAGCTTGCTGTGTGCATGTACTGGACGCTTTTGTGATATATCATTGTGGGATGGTGTGACAAGTGTCCTTCTCAAAGATCCGCAAGAATGCTGCCGCATACACGTCTGTATATCTCTGTGTGTCTGCGCATGCGTACACCTCTGTCTGTGTCTCTCTCTCTCACTGTGTGTGTGTGTGTGTGTGTGTGTGTGTGTGTGTGTGTGTGTGTGTGCGTTTGTGTGTATGTGTGTGTGTCCGTGTGTGTGTGAGTGTTTGTGTGTGTGTGTGTGCATGCGTGCGTGTGTGTATGTGTGTGTGTGTGTGCAAGCGTGCGTGCATGCACTCATGTGTGTGTGTGTGTGTGTGTGTGTTCATGTACGTATGAGTGTATGCGTGTGTGTGTGTGTGTGTGTGTGTGTGTGTGTGTGTGTGTGTGTGTGTGTGTGTGTGTGTGTTGATGGACGTTTGAGTGCATGCATGTGCACGCGCGCGCATGTGTATGTGTGTGTCTGCGCTTGAGTGCGCGCTCGAGTGTGTGTGTGTGTGTGTGTGTGTGTGTGTGTGTGTGTGTGTGTGTGTGTGTGTGCATATGTGTGTGTGCATGTGTGCGTGCGTACGTGTGTGTGTGTGTGTGTGTGTGTGTGTGTGTGTGTGTGTGTGTTCATGTACGTATGAGTGTATGCATGTGTGTGTGTGTGTGTGTGTGTGTGTGTGTGTGTGTGTGTGTGTGTGTGTTGATGGACGTTTGAGTGCATGCATGTGTGTGTGTCCGCACGCGCGCGCTCTCGTGTGTGTGTGTGTGTGTGTGTGTGTGTGTGTGTGTGTGTGTGTGTGTGTGTGCGTGCGTGTGTGCGTGTGTGCGTGCGTGCGTGTGTGTGTGTGTGTGTGTGTGTGTGTGATGTTTTCTTCTTCCATACATGTGCCACTGGCTCAGGAACATCTTTTCAGTGTGTAACTGCTCTGAAGAGTGGGAGCAAGTACGAAACTGGTATCGAAATATGCACCTGTGTCCTCGTAGTAAAATTGAGAAACGCTTGGTCTTTAATGCGTTTTTCGTCCTTAGCAGCTAGAGTTCTGTCACTTCGGACCAAGTTGAAAATGTCTAACTGTATAATATCCCTTCATTTTGGTCAATGGAAGGTAATCATGTTTTTTTTTTGTTTGTTTTTTTTTGTTTTTTTTGTTTTTTTTTACTCAGGTTGAGTCAATACTTATCTCCCCTCTTTTCTGAAGGTCCTATCAGACTTAAATTATGTGATAGATACGTGCTTTTGATCAATATGTGATTCTGGATGGATAGGGTGTCAGAGATGTTAGTTTTCTTTTTTCCCCCCCTTGTTTCGTAGACACACGACGGGACGCGGAATGCATGAGCGTGCAAACGGCTAACCACTTAGGCCGTGTAGCAAGGAATTCTCGACGTATCGCCCCTACATTTGGTTCCGCTCTCTTCGTGTCCGGTGTTCTATATGTTTGTGTGACAGTGGCGTGGATGAAGTCTAACGGTATTATTTAAGTTTTAATCTTTTATTGGCTAAGGAAACTGTCCTTAATAGGTGTCAACCAGAAGAAACAAAAAGAAGAGAATTTAGTCTTTTTGTTAAATGCTAATTTATTTGGTTTCTTTTGTACTATGATGCACTGCCAGACCCACTACGTTTCCACACACGGACTGCCACAAAGACTATTAGGGTGGTGACTCCTCGTCTGGTGACTGATCTCCGCTGTAGGGTGGGGGTTTTTTCCGCCCGTCGTTCAGGTGCAGCGTCTGTTCTTGGGTTGGCTGGATGGCAGCATCCTTGGACCCCGCGGTCATCCTTCATGCTGGCACAGTCCTTTGTGCAGACCTGGATGGACTCACTGTGGTGAACACCTCTCCTCCTCTGGGACGGCTGCTCGACTTCCGGCCAGGAGACCAGCCAACAATACCTGACTGCGAAAACCTCCTCCATCTGCGGATCTCCTCCCCTGCCAACTTTAGTACAAAGTTGAGTAGTTCACGTCGGCGGAGTATGGAAGTGGATCTGGTGTGTGTGTGTGCATCTAGGGTTGTTATTGATCTGCTTTGTTTCGAACTTCATCTGTGTAGGCCCTGTTACTGTGCACAAAAAGAAACGCATATTTTTATTTCAGCCATTTCATGCGTCTTTTAGCATTCAAAATATTACAACCACAGAAGAAATAAGACATCAATCTAATGTTATGTCTATTCATTATGTCCGACTATTTACACTGGACAGAGTTCCCTGCTATACGGGGCATGTTTCTGTCAAAATTTTCCTTAATATTTTCAGCGAAAAAAATATGCGTTTCTTTTTGTGCACAGTATAGAACTGTTTCTGGAACGATCTTTCTTCCTTCATTTGGTTGAGTGTCGTTGTAGCGGGTTAAGCTGGGATATAGGCGGGACCCAGCGGTATTCGGGAGTGTTTTTCAATTTACTTTGTCCCCTAAGATAGATAGTTCTGGATAGCTTTTTCTTCTTGTATTCCCCACTCATCTCTCTTAACTATCTTCTCTCTTCTCTGTTAGAGTCCCTACCCCGTCTAGAGTGTTAGTGAGAGTGAATGGTTGTGCTGTAAATAACAGTTTTCTTGAAACATCCTCCTCTTGTGGTCTGGTGGTGGGAGGGCCTGAGTATTGTTCCGTTTCTGCCACTGCACATTACCTATATAATAACCCCCCTCCCCCCCTCCGTCAGGTGTACTCCCACTTGACAGCCACGTTGCTTCATATGCGCTCTAAATTTTGCCTCTGCTTGAAAATTAAAGAAAAGGGGGCGTGGAGAGACAGAGAAAGACTCAAGACTCAAGATATTTTATTCATATTAGGCCTCAGCCCATCATGAAGGGGAATGTGAACATGTAACTGAGTGAAGATATATAACAGATTTAAAATACAATTTAACGATGATATAGATGTATTCATGTACCTTTCATGAAGTCACAACATCTCTCATTTTAAATCCTTTATACAAAAACAAAGAAAGATCACGCACATCTTCAGGTTTGGTCGATGACATTAGCAAAGTCAGTTTAAACAGTAAAGGATGTCTATAATATTCAAGCTTAATTAAAGTTTCGCGTATATGTTTAAGAGCTGGGCAACAGAGAACAAAATGCACCTCACTTTCGTCGCTTTCAGTACATAAAGGACAATTTAAATCGTTGAACATAGACGTTTTGTACTGGTAGCGATGTAATGCCAGTTCAGAAATCCCGAGCTTAAATCTAGTCGTAATATATTTTAGGTGCCTATCAATATCTAAATGTAAGTAAGGTTTTAAACTGTGGTCACTGCAAAAAGCTCTATACAGGCTGAATCTATCACTAGTTTGAATATGATCGGACCAAGTTTGCCACCTACAGTCAATCAGCCTTTGCTTGAAACGACGTATAAAACCATGAACATTTCCAACGTCTGACTTGCCCAAACACAACCAAATCCATATTTAAACAAACATAAGAGTACATTTGTTACCCAATTTTTCTTACCTTTTGTATCAAGGTCAAGTAACATATCATAAGCTTTGCGTGGAATCCTGTGATTCTCCATTTGTATCAGCTTAAGCCAGTAGCGAATACACTTAACAGCAGAATATATTGGATAGCGATTTGTTTCACCATAAACAAGGTCATTGGGTGTTCGCCTATCTACTCCTAAAGATTTCTTCAAAGCAAATAAATGGACTGATTCACAATGGACAACAGCATTGTCTAGGCCCCATAATTCAGAGCCATACTGCACAAGTGGCTGTATCTGAGAATCAAACAATTTCATAAATAAATTAAAAGAGTTGTCATCTAACATGTATAACCTTTTAAGAAGATAAATCAAAGCATTCTTAGCTCTGCTTGCACGGTCTTTGCATGCAGCAGTGAAGCTCAAGCACGTAGAGAAAAAAAATTCCTAAGTTATTTATACGCATTAACCACAGGCATTCTTTCACCGTTATACAACCATTTCTCTCTCACACTCAAATATCCACCCTTCCGAAATACTATGATATTGCTTTTAGTCATATTAACTTTAAGTTGAAGAGATGCAGCGGCATGTTGTAAGCTGTTCAATTGTGTTTGCAGACCTGTACCTGTCTCTGACATCAAAACGACATCGTCAGCCAACAACAGAATAAATAATTCGAATGCATCTAGTGAAAATCGAGCGCCATATCTTCCGTTATTGATTACTTCAACCGCCAGCTCTTAATGAAAAGAGGAAACAGAACAGGGCTGCAAGCATCTCCATGCCTTAATCCTGATGTGCAGGCAATGTAATCAGTTAACATAGAACCACATCGAAATCTGGCTTTGACATCATTGTACATGCTTTTAATGCATCTGAATAATTTACCTTTAATGCCTTTTTTTTTTTTTTTTAAAGAATTGGCCAAAGAATATTTCGATTTATCGTATCAAAAGCTTTTTCGAAATCAACAAACGCAGCATACAATTTTCGATTATAACAAAACTGTTTCTGTACGAGAGCTAGTAAAGAAAACATATGGTCGACTGTTGAGTATCCTTTCTTAAATCCAGCTTGATAATCACCTGTGATATTGTGTTCATCCACCCATTCTTGCAGTGTATTATTTATCACTATACCAAATAATTTACTACTAACATCGCTCAAGGAAATTCACCTATAATTGTTGGGATTATTGATATCACCTTTCTTGAAAATAGGTTGAATAACAGATTCAAACCAGTTTTCAGGAAACACACCATTATCAAACAGGTTATTAAACAATTTCAGAAGAAAGTATACAACTTGATCATTCGAATTCTTAAAAGCTCGGCAATAATGCCATCGGGACCAGCTGCTTTATGGTTTTTTAGTTTTCTAATTGCTAGCAATATTTCATCTTTAGAGATCCGACGATTCATATAGCCTTCCATTTCAACTTCAGCTGAATACTCATTTATTGTGTTGTCAGCATCCGTCTCCAGTAAGGCTTTAACGTGTTGAAACCAGGAGTCGACTGATATATTATTTCTAGGTTGTTTTCTTTTGAAGGACGCGTTATGAACAACGTCCCAAAATTCCTTTTGGTTTTCCACTGTCGTTACCAGTTTATCTAATAAAGCTTTGTTGAATTGTTTCCTCTTTCGCTTTAGTACATTTTTATATTCACGTCTGGCAATTACATATTCGTTTTTCATTTCAATTATTGTTTGTTTTCTTTTCTAATTTTACTGAACGACGAAATATCCGTAACAATCTTCTAGTGTTTCTTTTACAAAGTTTGCATTCTATATCAAACCATTTCCATGAACTTCCATTGTTGTTAAATGATATACATGTTTTCATGGATCCAACACTTTCTCTTATACAATCATTAAAAACTTGAAGAGCATTATTTACGTTAACATCAATCAAATCAATTGCAAGATCGATTTTTGTGTGTATTACTTCACTGCACAAAATAGTGGTATATGTAGCTGCACACTTCTCGTCCCATACAAGTTTGTGTATGACAAAATCCTCTTTTTGCATACAAATATCAGGTGAACATTCCTTGGAAAGAACAACACATGCTGTCACTCGTAAATGGTCGGAATCAATACGGTTAACTATAGATAATTCACAAGAATCAAACAAAATCATAAAAGGTTCACGTGAGAGTACGAAATAGTCTGTGACACTGTTTCCAGAGTCAGATATAAATGTGTAGCAACCTTCATGGTCGCCTTTGCACATGCCATTTAAGATGCTCAAATCTAACGCAGTGCACAAGTTCAATAATGATTTACCATAGTTGTTCAAAGTACATTCATTTGAATGTCAAATCATATTATAGGACAAATTACTGAACTGTGGATCAAACGTGTTTTGTACAATATAATCTTGAGAAACATCAGCTGTTCTACTATTCAAATCTCCATTTAAAATAACATACACGTCATTCTGCAACAGAAAATCAGTTAAACATTCTCCCAGCATACTAATCAAAATAAGTGTAAAATGGAGATCCTTCTGGTGGTATATATGTACAAACATACAGAATATCTTTACCTAATCCAAATAAATCTTTACTGATCAAAAACATGCAACAATTAACATGATCCATATCAATACTTTTAACGAACGGGAAAAGATCATTCCTTACTAAACAATTAAGTCCTCCCGATCGTCTACCATGTTTAGTAAATTTAACGGCAGGTTTACAAAACAGTCTGTACCCGGTAAATAAGTCCAACTGACAGTCCTCAATAAATGTCTAACTAAACAAACAAAATCGAACTGACAAACATGAGAAATGAAACCAGAGTCAAATATTTTTTATAGCAATCCGTTTACGTTCCAAAACAAAAAAGAAACATGTTTTGGTTTTGCGCTCGGTGTGTGTTGCACGTGCTCACTCACGCTGTCACGACACGACACGGCCTTGCTGTCCTGATTAACATCGCAGAGTTCAAGCGTGTCACTGACATGACGAACAGGTGAGCGTACAGACGGTGTTGGGTTACATTTGTTTCCTCTCGTGTTCCTATCAAAGGATAAAATTAAGTCCAGAAAATGGCCGGCCAAAATCCTGTCTGGATTCACGCAAACTGTCCCCTCGCCAAGGAAGTACTTCTGACCATCAATGAGTAGGTGGTCAAACACCATCATTTCTGGCTTTTTTTTTTTTTTTTTTTTTTTTTTAGGTGGGGGACAGTTTGCGTCTTATCTCCCTCACTCGGAAGGAGAAGTCTTCCCCTACAAAAATTCTGGTATCCTGCAATTTTTTTTCACACGGAGAATTTGCACTTTGTCTTTATAAAATGTACATCTTGCGATCATCGGGGAATCTGGTTTGTTGTGCAAACGATAAACCCTGTCAAATTGAATGTCACTGCTTAAGTCCAGCTTATTAGCAACGACGTCACGTAATTTGGTTGCACATTGTTCATTGGACTCGTTTTATTCTCTATCTATTCCATGAAATATTAGATTATTCCTTTTGGATCTGCCCACAAGGTCGTCAGTCTTTCTTTCTAACTGTTCGACTCGAGAGAGCAGATCAGAGTTTTACTGTAACAAAGTTTGATTTTCTTTTTCAAGTCCAACATATCATTCTGTAACTCAACATACTGTTCTCTCAGTCCTTTCACACATCGTTCCACTTCATCGAGCTTACTATTTGTTGTGGCGTTCTGAACTTTCATGGACTGCAGTATCTCCACAACAACAGCAAGGGTAGGCTGCAGGGAAGGTGAAGGTGTAGACTGCCTGCCGCCCTGGGATGCCGTGGTCCTGTCCAGGCTCGTCCGTCCACTGCTGCCCAATCTTGACTGCCTCAGGCTGTCCTTGGGTCCGGGGTTCTGCTCCACGTCTCCGCACCTCATCAGCAAACCGCCCCAGAACAGTAGGTGAGGAGCAGGCCAAGGGTGACACCGTCCAGCCTGCCCCGAAGTGTCAACATGGCGATGCGCGCGGCTTTTTTCTCCCTGGCCCTCTTCATAATGAACGACATGAAAACTGGCAAAAAGCAGCCGCATGTCGCTCGAAAAGCGAGTGCAGTGGATGGCATGTCTCAGGACGAATCAGCTGGCAGAAAATGGCGACCCTGAGATGGAAGAATCGGCGGAGCGTTGAAACATGCGACTTCTGCGCTTCAGTGTAAGGTCCCCCCGAGAGAACGAGAAAGAGAGAGTTTGAGTTTGTTAGTCTCAACTCCTCTTCCTCCACCACCACCACTATCAATTATCCCTATTTACGTCTTGGTGTATTCTTTTATTTTTCACCCGATAGAAACAAATCACGCCATAGGACTGAACACCAGCCAAAATACCTCGCATGGGTAAACCCTTACACCCACACCCAGACACCCCCCCCCCCACACACACCACACACACACACACACACACACACACACACACATACGCGTGCGCACACACATAAATACAACGAGAGAGAGAGAGAGAATCAAGCCACCTTGTCCCACAAAGAGAATATATGTGAGCGTTGAGTTTTTGTTCTTCCCTTCGTCAGTCATGAATCCACCGGCACCACACTCCTTCCTTACCTCCACCACCATCCTTTCCCATAAACTCCATGTATTTTCTTCAACGTCGACTGAAAATCGCCCCACATATGTCAAAAACCAAAAAGTCACACACACCACACACAGGATAACACACTCGGAAACACACACACACACACACACACACACACACACACACACACACACACACACACACACACAAACGCACGCACAGACGCAAGCGCGAACGCCAAACGACTTACTGTCTTGTCGCAGGTCACTTATGATGACAATGACGCCATTATCGTGTGGTGAAGGCCAAGAATTCGGCAACATACTGTTGTTGTCTCGTTCGTTATTTCTTCAGATGGATTCCCCCGTCTCCTCGACAAAGGTGGCAGTACGTCGCAGGTCCTCCAGTCCTCCGTAGAGCTTCCGGGCCACTGGTATTAGGTCGGGCCAGGTTTTCTCTCGAAGCGCTTGGTGGAGCGGGCACGACTGTAGCAGATGTTCTGTTGTCTGGCTGCCTGCTCTGCAGGGGCACTGCTCTGTGTTGCCGATGCGGAGTTTAAAGAATAGGTGGTGTTTCAGGCGGTTGTGGCCTGTCCTGAGTCTGAAGATGACTACCTGCTCACGTCGAGTCAGCAGGTGGTACGGATATGCTCTGTTGTGGCGTGGATGCTGCTGCTTCTACTTGTTCTGCAGCTTGGCCTTAATGATGGTCCTGGATTCGGGGTAGCTGGTAGATCTGTCCATCTGCTCCTTCATAGTGCCCTCCTTTGCCAGGGAGTCAGCAGTCTCATTGCCGAGCACGTTGCACTGGGAGGGAATCCACTGCAGGGTGACTGTGTGACTTGTGCAGAGGGAGGTGAGAGATGAGGACAGATCGTTGAGCTCTGGATCTCTGTTGGACTGAAGGGCCTGCAAGATGGACAGGGCGTCAGTCAGGAAGACAACGTTGTGGCTGGCGTAGGGGCTGACCTCGATGTGAGCTGCTGCTGTTTTCAGGGCTTCTGCTTCAGCTCTGTAATTTGTGGAGTACAGGCTAGTAGCGAGGCAGATCTTTTCTTCTCTGCCTCCTGGATATTGGACATAGACTCCTGCCCCTCCATTTCGAATGGCATCTGCTGCAGAGCCGTCGGTGTAGACATGAGTCCAGGACTCTTTGGGGAACTGGGTATGGAGGTGTTCAAGGGTGAGGGACTTTCTTTCAGGGCCGCTTTGGGAATCTTTGGGGCCAACACCAGGGATGCTGCACTGGATGAGGGGAGGAGTTCCTTCGCTCCAGGGAGGGACGGCAAGACACCGGGGTATCACTTTGGGGTCATGATCAAGGATATCTTGATGTTGCCGTTTTAGGATCCTGCTCTGGTGTACGAAGCTCCCTCTCTTCAGCCGTCCTTTTGTTGGCTGGGACACTCTGTCTTTCATGGGGTGGCCTTGCAGCCTCTTGAACTTGGCAGCCAGGGTCAGGAGTTTGGCGTCTCTACGGTCCTCAAGGGGCTGGAGCTCTGATGGTTTCAAGCTCCTGAATTGGCGTAGACTTCATGGCTCCTGTGATGATACGGGCAGCTTGATTCTGAATAATAATAATAATAATAATGAATACTTGTATAGCGCCTATTCTCGGCTAGAGACCAAGCTCTAAGCGCTTTACAATCAACACTCGTTTACACAACGGGCTGCCTACCTGGGTAGTGCCACTGAAGAGCTGCCAGCTGGCGCTTCATTCAGTCGTTTCCCGTGTCATCCAGTCAGTATCGTTCAATATCGATCACTCATTTTCCTTACTTCCTTCATTCTTTCCATTTCTCACGCAGGGTGCATGCTATGTGTAACGTGTCATCCATACCAACGGCCAAACTGGCCTACTCTTCCGAAAGTTGGTGATGGGATTTTACGTGTGTGCAAGATGTTATGCGTGCGTTCACACACGGAACCTCGGTTTATAGTCTCATTCGAAGGACTGTATGGGAAATGGAGTCAGAACCAATGTTAACTCCGAGGGAAAAATCCCCCTGTACCGAAACGCCCCGGCGGAGGTTCGAACCCGCAACCCCAGGATCACCAACATTACGAGTCCGGCGCTCTACCAACTGAGCTATTCCGGCTCTTGCTGATCCGTTCAAAATTGGATTTGGCTGTAGTGCCCCATGCAGTCATGCCATACTCCAGCACTGGCCTGACTCTACCAGTGTACAGTCTCCTGAGGGTCGTGTTGTCTGCACCCCATGTTGTTCCTGCCAGCTTCTTCATGAGGGCAAGGCGTACTTTTGCTCTTGATTCTGTTTTCTCTGCTTGCTTCTTCCACGTCATGCGTTTGTCGAAGGTGACTCCCAGGCACATGGGGTTATTTTCAGCAAGCAGAGTTTGTCCATTGATGCTCAGGTTGGCCTTCTGTTCTTTGGGTGAGAGGCTGAAAACAGTGTAAGTGGTCTTCTTGGCATTAATTGTTACCAGCCACTGTTTTGTCCAGCTTTCGAGAACATTCAGCGCCTGCTGTAGCCTGTAGTTGGCAGTTGTGAGGTGCTCTTCCGAGCACCATAGGACAAGATCATCTGCATAGATGGCTCCTTGGACTTTGCGTGGCATATCTTTGACGATGTCGTTGATAAAGACAAGGAATCGGGTAGGGCTGAGGACACCTCCTTGGGGGACTCCTCCTAGTGTCTTCTTACGACTGTATGCTCCGTTGACATGTCCAGGACAGGGGAAATCGTGATGGCATTGCTTAAGTGCACTAAGTTGATGTATTATTAGTCAGGCTTAACACACCAAGGTTATCTTTGCACTCATACACGCATATGCACACTCATGCACCCATCAAACATTCACCTCTCTCTGGGAATGGGATGTCACGCATTCGTTTCTCTCCTAACACGACTGAGAACAAGAAATACAATTTCTATGCTACTTATAATCAAACATGAAAAATCCAATTACACAAAATGGAATAATCAAACATAAAAGATCAATACTTCCTAATCCCGGGTTATAATAAAATGGCTTCTTACCTGGCCAGGTTTTCACACACACAACCACGCTTTCACACCACACCACAGTTCTTGAACAAGTCTCTTCAAGTCTTCTTCAGCACTGCTTGATGGTGACGCCCTTGGTTGACTGGCTCCAGGCTTCAGGACTGGGTCTTCGTGGTCGTCTCTGGGATCTCGAAGTAGAACTCTTCTTCTTCGTCTCCTTCACCCACCTCTGGGTTCAAATTCAGTTTGTCTGTCTTCACCCACCTCTGCGCTTCAAACTTAGTTTTCTTCTCTTCCAGCTTGTCTTTAACCCTAAGACTTTGCTGTTTCTTCTGTCTCCCAGACCACGTTTCTCTCGACCCTAACCTGTCCTGCTCACTCTCCTCTCTTCTCTCTCTCCTCTGCCTTCTCTCTCTCTCGTGGTGTTATTCTCCCTCTCGTGGTTCTCCCTCACTTTATATAGGGAGGGACACAAAGGATTTCCCTTTGGGCCATGCCTTTGTCCATGCTGCTTCTCAAACCCCCTGTTCACAAGTACCCTGAATTCTCCATTCGCTACATTCTTCCACACCTAAGCATTTACACACATCCCTACCTAATTGATTAGCAAACACTTGGCACCAGATGGACATCGAAATTTCCCGCCGACTTCGGGGGTCACTTAACACAGTAATTATCTTAAAGAGGGCTACGACAACAACGTCCACGCGCATTCAACCAGCCTGACAATAGAACCAACACAGTGCCCCACGGCAATACCAACTGAACGAGTCCAAGACTCCTGCTCTTCAATGACTGTTTACAAAAGAACCTCAGCTGACTGAGTATTTAGTGCCCACTTGGTGCACCGAGGTCCTAGTGGTTACATCCCTCCCTGCTTTCACTATCGGGAAGGTTCGAACTACCTTACTTCCTTGGGTGCCATCTGTCACCTGACCACTTCGTCCTCCTTGACATAGGTCGACCGTGTGCGGTGGGTACGGCACACTGGTTAATGGGTCTATTACCTATTTGTATAGTACGTACAACGTCCCTTTGCCTCCAAGCGTTTAATGCCTTTTGTGAGAGGTTTCATGCCCTTGACAAATTTCCCCCCAATTCAAGACAATGCCCTGCATTGGTAAAACACATTCAAGGCGCTGAAACTCTCATAATTTTCCCATTTAAACCAATGCTAATCTGGGCCTCTCATAGGCCTATTTACACCAGAGAACGCACGCAAGATTCATCTTGTGACAGAATTAGGGAAAAATCAATACATACACACTAAAAACCAAGCAAATATCAACACCAATCTGAAACTTCCACCAGCTCTAAGTAGTGTGGCCATATATAGATAAACATTCTGTTTCTACGGAAATTCTCTCCCTTTTTCATCACACACGTGGCCCGCAACCAGCCACGTCGCGCATACAGGTCACTGCGAAAGACACATGCACCCAATACCTGACTTTTCGCCCGACCGTTTTAATTTGGCCTACGGCCCCGTCACTCTTTCTTCACTCTCTAACCCACGTTGTCGTACCCCTCGACATGTGTTGCAATGTGCACAGAAGCGCCTGATATTGCCTAGGATACTGGGCCAGTAGTACTCTTGCGTCACAATCTTCTGTGTGGCCTTTCTACCGAGATGGCCCGAAGCTGACGTCACATGATTTTCGGATATCACCGCCTTTCTACGCTGCCTAGGAACGACAACCTGCTTCTTCGTTTTTCCCGACTGCGAATGAGTAAAAGTTCGGTACAATATGCTGTTCTCTAACTCGAACCCGATTGTACCCTCTTTAACATTTTTCTTCTGCCCTCTGTGAGCAAAACCAACCTGTTTTCTGAGCGAGTAGTCGCCCTTTTGTTCTGCCCCAAACTGTGTTGGGCGAGTCCCACTGGACACGCTCTGTTGCCTTCTGGAGTGTGTGACTGCCTGGGGCGTTTTCCTCACGTGATTCCTTTTCTCTGATTCGATACAGAAATCAGGGTCTGGGTTTTCGTACCCACGTGCTCCTGTGATGTTACCAATCACTAGATCATATGGCGGCTTTGGGACAGCCAAAGCCTGTACAACTCCACTATAAAACGGTGTATCGATAAACACCTGGGCCGTTTCGAATTCCGCTACTGTTCCTTCTATTTGTCTACACCTCTGTGAATTGTTCCTTCTTAACCAGGGATTCTTTCACCATTATACCGGTGCACCCAGAGTCTCGAATGACATTAACCACATTGTCCCCCACTCTGCCTTTGTGCACATGCATGTTATCGCCTGAATCTGTGAACACACAGCACAATCCAGACAAAATAACACTGTCATCTTTTTCATTCTTTCTCTTGCCTCTCACTTGGCCTGACCCTCACTGCTGCTGGTGTTTGTGACTTGAATATGCAGTCCCTAGCCAAGTGTCCTGTCTTATTGCATAAGAAACAGGTACGCTCATCTACAGCCTTAACCACGTGGGCATTCACCCTTGTTTGCTCACGTGATGCCGTGGGCCTGCGGGCGTGCAATACTGAGCCATTGCGTGAGACATATGCTGGTCTGCTAGCCTCAGAATATGCCTCCGGGCTTTCCTCTTGTTGAGGCAAATCACGCCTCGCTTCCCGGTAAATCTCTACTGCTTCAAGTACTTCAGCTATTGTCACGACACACCTCTCCTTGAGGTGGATTGTGAGGCCAGGCCCACAACCATCAAGTATCTGTTCCTTCATCACCAGTGTCTTGAGGCCTTCATAATCACAGTCCACTCCACTAAGTTCTACCCACTTGTTAAAGTAGTGATCTAGTCTAACTCCAAATGGTGTGTATGTCTCACCTTGTTCGATTCTCGCCTCGCGAAACTTACGCCTAAAACCTTCTTCAGTTAAATCATATGCCTTTAGTACTGCTTGTTTCACCTTGTCAAAATCCCTCTGATCACCTTTGGGTAAGGTGGAAACAGTGTGTAACGCACGACCTGTCAACAAGGCAGACAGGTTTATTGCCCAGTCATCTTCGGGCCAGCCCTCGTGCTCGGCAACTGATTCAAACCGACTGATATAGGCATCGATCGGATCAGTTGGGAACCGCCGATTTGTCGCACATGCTGATTTGTCGCACGTGCAACAAATCAGCGGAAAAAGGGGTGTGCTGAACCGCCGATTTGTCGCATAAGCCGATTTGTCGTACGTGCGACAAATCGGCGGTTCAGCCTCACGCTGCTTTGTCGCACATGTATAGGTGTGTGTGTGTGTGTGTGTGTGTGTGTGTGTGTGTGTGTGTGTGTGGTGAATGGGAGAGAGAGAGGAAAAGAGAGAGAGAGAGAGAGAGATGAAATGAAATGAAAAATGAAACGAAATGAAATGAATGAAATGAAAAATCTTTTAATTATTTTGCAAAAACCTTCAACTAGGTCTGCTTCACAGATATATATCCAAAGATGGGCTTTGCTGCTGGCGGGAGAGAGAGAGAGAGAGAGAGAGAGAGAGAGAGAGAGAGAGAGACAGAGACAGAGAGACAGAGAGAGAGAGAGAGAGAGGCAGACAGACAGACAGACAATGTGTGTGTGTGTGTGTGAGAGAGAGAGAGAGAGAGAGAGAAAGAGAGAGAGAGAGAGAGAATGCCTGGCGCCCAATATACTATAGGTTCCCATGGTCTCCTGAAAGCTATTTGCTATTTTTGCAAAATAATTAAAAGATTTTTCATTTCATTCATTTCATTTTGTTTCATTTTTCATTTCATTTTCATTTCATCTCTCTCTCTCTCTCTCTCTCTCTGTCTGTCTGTCTTTTCATCTCTCTCTCCCATTCACCACACACACACACACACACACATACAGACACACACAGACACACACACACACACACACACACACACACACACACACACACACACACACCCTATACTTGTGTGACAAAGCAGCGTCAGGCTGAACCGCCGATTTGTCGCACGTACGACAAATCGGCTTGTGCGACAAATCGGCGGTTCAGCACACCCCTTTTTCTGCTGATTTGTCGCACGTGCGACAAATCGGCAGCTCTCATCAGTTTCTTCTCTGAACAGTGGGAGTTTAAGTCTAGGTGCGCAACTTAGTCTGCGGCCTACTGACTCAGAACTGGTGTCTATTTCACTACGATTTTCAGATTTTATTCTTTCCAACTCAATTTGTTTGGCTAAAATCTCTGCTTCTGCTTCTGCTCTAGCCCTCGACGCAGCAGTTTCAAGTCTAAGTCTCTCGGCCTCAGCATCTGAGTTTCTTTTGACAGCTTCGAGCTATTCCTTTTCAAACTTCCTTCTTTCAGCCCTTTCATCTCTCTCAGCCTTCTGCTGAGTCTCTATCAACTTACGCAGTTCATCTCCTGTATATCCTAGTTTCTCCCCTAAACTCATCAGTTTCTCAATGGGAGTAAGACTTTCTTCAGCCATTTTGTCGTTTTAGCACCACTAAAACAGTTGCTCTTATAGACCCGGAAAAAGTCAGTCAACAGTTTATCTACTAACCGTTACGAGTACACCAACCAGTGGTGGTGTTCCTAACACAAAGGAGCCTTAATCTTAAACCACAGCTTCTGTGAGAGTTAAGACTAGAACCTTGTTCTTCGTTTCTCTGAATGACCTTTGATTAATACAACCACCCTACACACAAGTCAATACTCAACACTCAAAGAACTAAAGGAAATAATTAGAAGAGTTAATTATAATTGCCTTTAGTGGACGCTTCACCCCAGTACTACTCTAGTACTCACTTTGTTTCCCTCCTGAGACTAATTTGGGCCATGCAATCCTGGCAGGCTCGCCACTTTGTCCAGGACGGGGGAAATCGTGATGGTATTGCTTAAGTGCACTAAGTTGATGCATTATTAGTCAGGCTTAACACACCAAGGTTATCTTTGCACTCATACACGCATATGCACACTCATGCGCCCATCAAACATTCACCTCTCTCTGGGAATGGGATGTCACGCGTTCGTTTCTCTCCTAACACGACTGAGAACAAGAAATACAATTTCTATGCTACTTATAATCAAACATGAAAAATCCAATTACACAAAATGGAATAATCAAACATAAAAGATCAATACTTCCTAATCCCGGGTTATAATAAAATGGCTTCTTACCTGGCCAGGTTTTCACACACACAACCACGCTTTCACACCACACCACAGTTCTTGAACAAGTCTCTTCAAGTCTTCTTCAGCACTGCTTGATGGTGACGCCCTTGGTTGACTGGCTCCAGGCTTCAGGACTGGGTCTTCGTGGTCGTCTCTGGGATCTCGAAGTAGAACTCTTCTTCTTCGTCTCCTTCACCCACCTCTGGGTTCAAATTCAGTTTGTCTGTCTTCACCCACCTCTGCGCTTCAAACTTAGTTTTCTTCTCTTCCAGCTTGTCTTTAACCCTAAGACTTTGCTGTTTCTTCTGTCTCCCAGACCACGTTTCTCTCGACCCTAACCTGTCCTGCTCACTCTCCTCTCTTCTCTCTCTCCTCTGCCTTCTCTCTCTCTCGTGGTGTTATTCTCCCTCTCGTGGTTCTCCCTCACTTTATATAGGGAGGGACACAAAGGATTTCCCTTTGGGCCATGCCTTTGTCCATGCTGCTTCTCAAACCCCCTGTTCACAAGTACCCTGAATTCTCCATTCGCTACATTCTTCCACACCTAAGCATTTACACACATCCCTACCTAATTGATTAGCAAACACTTGGCACCAGATGGACATCGAAATTTCCCGCCGACTTCGGGGGTCACTTAACACAGTAATTATCTTAAAGAGGGCTACGACAACAACGTCCACGCGCATTCAACCAGCCTGACAATAGAACCAACACAGTGCCCCACGGCAATACCAACTGAACGAGTCCAAGACTCCTGCTCTTCAATGACTGTTTACAAAAGAACCTCAGCTGACTGAGTATTTAGTGCCCACTTGGTGCACCGAGGTCCTAGTGGTTACATCCCTCCCTGCTTTCACTATCGGGAAGGTTCGAACTACCTTACTTCCTTGGGTGCCATCTGTCACCTGACCACTTCGTCCTCCTTGACATAGGTCGACCGTGTGCGGTGGGTACGGCACACTGGTTAATGGGTCTATTACCTATTTGTATAGTACGTACAACGTCCCTTTGCCTCCAAGCGTTTAATGCCTTTTGTGAGAGGTTTCATGCCCTTGACAAATTTCCCCCCAATTCAAGACAATGCCCTGCATTGGTAAAACACATTCAAGGCGCTGAAACTCTCATAATTTTCCCATTTAAACCAATGCTAATCTGGGCCTCTCATAGGCCTATTTACACCAGAGAACGCACGCAAGATTCATCTTGTGACAGAATTAGGGAAAAATCAATACATACACACTAAAAACCAAGCAAATATCAACACCAATCTGAAACTTCCACCAGCTCTAAGTAGTGTGGCCATATATAGATAAACATTCTGTTTCTACGGAAATTCTCTCCCTTTTTCATCACACACGTGGCCCGCAACCAGCCACGTCGCGCATACAGGTCACTGCGAAAGACACATGCACCCAATACCTGACTTTTCGCCCGACCGTTTTAATTTGGCCTACGGCCCCGTCACTCTTTCTTCACTCTCTAACCCACGTTGTCGTACCCCTCGACATGTGTTGCAATGTGCACAGAAGCGCCTGATATTGCCTAGGATACTGGGCCAGTAGTACTCTTGCGTCACAATCTTCTGTGTGGCCTTTCTACCGAGATGGCCCGAAGCTGACGTCACATGATTTTCGGATATCACCGCCTTTCTACGCTGCCTAGGAACGACAACCTGCTTCTTCGTTTTTCCCGACTGCGAATGAGTAAAAGTTCGGTACAATATGCTGTTCTCTAACTCGAACCCGATTGTACCCTCTTTAACATTTTTCTTCTGCCCTCTGTGAGCAAAACCAACCTGTTTTCTGAGCGAGTAGTCGCCCTTTTGTTCTGCCCCAAACTGTGTTGGGCGAGTCCCACTGGACACGCTCTGTTGCCTTCTGGAGTGTGTGACTGCCTGGGGCGTTTTCCTCACGTGATTCCTTTTCTCTGATTCGATACAGAAATCAGGGTCTGGGTTTTCGTACCCACGTGCTCCTGTGATGTTACCAATCACTAGATCATATGGCGGCTTTGGGACAGCCAAAGCCTGTACAACTCCACTATAAAACGGTGTATCGATAAACACCTGGGCCGTTTCGAATTCCGCTACTGTTCCTTCTATTTGTCTACACCTCTGTGAATTGTTCCTTCTTAACCAGGGATTCTTTCACCATTATACCGGTGCACCCAGAGTCTCGAATGACATTAACCACATTGTCCCCACTCTGCCTTTGTGCACATGCATGTTATCGCCTGAATCTGTGAACACACAGCACAATCCAGACAAAATAACACTGTCATCTTTTTCATTTCTTTCTCTTGCCTCTCACTTGGCCTGACCCTCACTGCTGCTGGTGTTTGTGACTTGAATATGCAGTCCCTAGCCAAGTGTCCTGTCTTATTGCATAAGAAACAGGTACGCTCATCTACAGCCTTAACCACGTGGGCATTCACCCTTGTTTGCTCACGTGATGCCGTGGGCCTGCGGGCGTGCAATACTGAGCCATTGCGTGAGACATATGCTGGTCTGCTAGCCTCAGAATATGCCTCCGGGCTTTCCTCTTGTTGAGGCAAATCACGCCTCGCTTCCCGGTAAATCTCTACTGCTTCAAGTACTTCAGCTATTGTCACGACACACCTCTCCTTGAGGTGGATTGTGAGGCCAGGCCCACAACCATCAAGTATCTGTTCCTTCATCACCAGTGTCTTGAGGCCTTCATAATCACAGTCCACTCCACTAAGTTCTACCCACTTGTTAAAGTAGTGATCTAGTCTAACTCCAAATGGTGTGTATGTCTCACCTTGTTCGATTCTCGCCTCGCGAAACTTACGCCTAAAACCTTCTTCAGTTAAATCATATGCCTTTAGTACTGCTTGTTTCACCTTGTCAAAATCCCTCTGATCACCTTTGGGTAAGGTGGAAACAGTGTGTAACGCACGACCTGTCAACAAGGCAGACAGGTTTATTGCCCAGTCATCTTCGGGCCAGCCCTCGTGCTCGGCAACTGATTCAAACCGACTGATATAGGCATCGATCGGATCAGTTGGGAACCGCCGATTTGTCGCACATGCTGATTTGTCGCACGTGCAACAAATCAGCGGAAAAAGGGGTGTGCTGAACCGCCGATTTGTCGCATAAGCCGATTTGTCGTACGTGCGACAAATCGGCGGTTCAGCCTCACGCTGCTTTGTCGCACATGTATAGGTGTGTGTGTGTGTGTGTGTGTGTGTGTGTGTGTGTGTGTGTGTGTGTGTGTGTGTGGTGAATGGGAGAGAGAGAGGAAAAGAGAGAGAGAGAGAGAGAGAGAGATGAAATGAAATGAAAAATGAAACGAAATGAAATGAATGAAATGAAAAATCTTTTAATTATTTTGCAAAAACCTTCAACTAGGTCTGCTTCACAGATATATATCCAAAGATGGGCTTTGCTGCTGGCGGGAGAGAGAGAGAGAGAGAGAGAGAGAGAGAGAGAGAGACAGAGACAGAGAGACAGAGAGAGAGAGAGAGAGAGGCAGACAGACAGACAGACAATGTGTGTGTGTGTGTGTGAGAGAGAGAGAGAGAGAGAGAGAAAGAGAGAGAGAGAGAGAGAGAATGCCTGGCGCCCAATATACTATAGGTTCCCATGGTCTCCTGAAAGCTATTTGCTATTTTTGCAAAATAATTAAAAGATTTTTCATTTCATTCATTTCATTTTGTTTCATTTTTCATTTCATTTTCATTTCATCTCTCTCTCTCTCTCTCTCTCTCTCTCTGTCTGTCTGTCTTTTCATCTCTCTCTCCCATTCACCACACACACACACACACACACACATACAGACACACACAGACACACACACACACACACACACACACACACACACACACACACACACACACACACACACACCCTATACTTGTGTGACAAAGCAGCGTCAGGCTGAACCGCCGATTTGTCGCACGTACGACAAATCGGCTTGTGCGACAAATCGGCGGTTCAGCACACCCCTTTTTCTGCTGATTTGTCGCACGTGCGACAAATCGGCAGCTCTCATCAGTTTCTTCTCTGAACAGTGGGAGTTTAAGTCTAGGTGCGCAACTTAGTCTGCGGCCTACTGACTCAGAACTGGTGTCTATTTCACTACGATTTTCAGATTTTATTCTTTCCAACTCAATTTGTTTGGCTAAAATCTCTGCTTCTGCTTCTGCTCTAGCCCTCGACGCAGCAGTTTCAAGTCTAAGTCTCTCGGCCTCAGCATCTGAGTTTCTTTTGACAGCTTCGAGCTATTCCTTTTCAAACTTCCTTCTTTCAGCCCTTTCATCTCTCTCAGCCTTCTGCTGAGTCTCTATCAACTTACGCAGTTCATCTCCTGTATATCCTAGTTTCTCCCCTAAACTCATCAGTTTCTCAATGGGAGTAAGACTTTCTTCAGCCATTTTGTCGTTTTAGCACCACTAAAACAGTTGCTCTTATAGACCCGGAAAAAGTCAGTCAACAGTTTATCTACTAACCGTTACGAGTACACCAACCAGTGGTGGTGTTCCTAACACAAAGGAGCCTTAATCTTAAACCACAGCTTCTGTGAGAGTTAAGACTAGAACCTTGTTCTTCGTTTCTCTGAATGACCTTTGATTAATACAACCACCCTACACACAAGTCAATACTCAACACTCAAAGAACTAAAGGAAATAATTAGAAGAGTTAATTATAATTGCCTTTAGTGGACGCTTCACCCCAGTACTACTCTAGTACTCACTTTGTTTCCCTCCTGAGACTAATTTGGGCCATGCAATCCTGGCAGGCTCGCCACTTTGTCCAGGACGGGGGAAATCGTGATGGTATTGCTTAAGTGCACTAAGTTGATGCATTATTAGTCAGGCTTAACACACCAAGGTTATCTTTGCACTCATACACGCATATGCACACTCATGCGCCCATCAAACATTCACCTCTCTCTGGGAATGGGATGTCACGCGTTCGTTTCTCTCCTAACACGACTGAGAACAAGAAATACAATTTCTATGCTACTTATAATCAAACATGAAAAATCCAATTACACAAAATGGAATAATCAAACATAAAAGATCAATACTTCCTAATCCCGGGTTATAATAAAATGGCTTCTTACCTGGCCAGGTTTTCACACACACAACCACGCTTTCACACCACACCACAGTTCTTGAACAAGTCTCTTCAAGTCTTCTTCAGCACTGCTTGATGGTGACGCCCTTGGTTGACTGGCTCCAGGCTTCAGGACTGGGTCTTCGTGGTCGTCTCTGGGATCTCGAAGTAGAACTCTTCTTCTTCGTCTCCTTCACCCACCTCTGGGTTCAAATTCAGTTTGTCTGTCTTCACCCACCTCTGCGCTTCAAACTTAGTTTTCTTCTCTTCCAGCTTGTCTTTAACCCTAAGACTTTGCTGTTTCTTCTGTCTCCCAGACCACGTTTCTCTCGACCCTAACCTGTCCTGCTCACTCTCCTCTCTTCTCTCTCTCCTCTGCCTTCTCTCTCTCTCGTGGTGTTATTCTCCCTCTCGTGGTTCTCCCTCACTTTATATAGGGAGGGACACAAAGGATTTCCCTTTGGGCCATGCCTTTGTCCATGCTGCTTCTCAAACCCCCTGTTCACAAGTACCCTGAATTCTCCATTCGCTACATTCTTCCACACCTAAGCATTTACACACATCCCTACCTAATTGATTAGCAAACACTTGGCACCAGATGGACATCGAAATTTCCCGCCGACTTCGGGGGTCACTTAACACAGTAATTATCTTAAAGAGGGCTACGACAACAACGTCCACGCGCATTCAACCAGCCTGACAATAGAACCAACACAGTGCCCCACGGCAATACCAACTGAACGAGTCCAAGACTCCTGCTCTTCAATGACTGTTTACAAAAGAACCTCAGCTGACTGAGTATTTAGTGCCCACTTGGTGCACCGAGGTCCTAGTGGTTACATCCCTCCCTGCTTTCACTATCGGGAAGGTTCGAACTACCTTACTTCCTTGGGTGCCATCTGTCACCTGACCACTTCGTCCTCCTTGACATAGGTCGACCGTGTGCGGTGGGTACGGCACACTGGTTAATGGGTCTATTACCTATTTGTATAGTACGTACAACGTCCCTTTGCCTCCAAGCGTTTAATGCCTTTTGTGAGAGGTTTCATGCCCTTGACAAATTTCCCCCCAATTCAAGACAATGCCCTGCATTGGTAAAACACATTCAAGGCGCTGAAACTCTCATAATTTTCCCATTTAAACCAATGCTAATCTGGGCCTCTCATAGGCCTATTTACACCAGAGAACGCACGCAAGATTCATCTTGTGACAGAATTAGGGAAAAATCAATACATACACACTAAAAACCAAGCAAATATCAACACCAATCTGAAACTTCCACCAGCTCTAAGTAGTGTGGCCATATATAGATAAACATTCTGTTTCTACGGAAATTCTCTCCCTTTTTCATCACACACGTGGCCCGCAACCAGCCACGTCGCGCATACAGGTCACTGCGAAAGACACATGCACCCAATACCTGACTTTTCGCCCGACCGTTTTAATTTGGCCTACGGCCCCGTCACTCTTTCTTCACTCTCTAACCCACGTTGTCGTACCCCTCGACATGTGTTGCAATGTGCACAGAAGCGCCTGATATTGCCTAGGATACTGGGCCAGTAGTACTCTTGCGTCACAATCTTCTGTGTGGCCTTTCTACCGAGATGGCCCGAAGCTGACGTCACATGATTTTCGGATATCACCGCCTTTCTACGCTGCCTAGGAACGACAACCTGCTTCTTCGTTTTTCCCGACTGCGAATGAGTAAAAGTTCGGTACAATATGCTGTTCTCTAACTCGAACCCGATTGTACCCTCTTTAACATTTTTCTTCTGCCCTCTGTGAGCAAAACCAACTGTTTTCTGAGCGAGTAGTCGCCCTTTTGTTCTGCCCCAAACTGTGTTGGGCGAGTCCCACTGGACACGCTCTGTTGCCTTCTGGAGTGTGTGACTGCCTGGGGCGTTTTCCTCACGTGATTCCTTTTCTCTGATTCGATACAGAAATCAGGGTCTGGGTTTTCGTACCCACGTGCTCCTGTGATGTTACCAATCACTAGATCATATGGCGGCTTTGGGACAGCCAAAGCCTGTACAACTCCACTATAAAACGGTGTATCGATAAACACCTGGGCCGTTTCGAATTCCGCTACTGTTCCTTCTATTTGTCTACACCTCTGTGAATTGTTCCTTCTTAACCAGGGATTCTTTCACCATTATACCGGTGCACCCAGAGTCTCGAATGACATTAACCACATTGTCCCCCACTCTGCCTTTGTGCACATGCATGTTATCGCCTGAATCTGTGAACACACAGCACAATCCAGACAAAATAACACTGTCATCTTTTTCATCTCTTTCTCTTGCCTCTCACTTGGCCTGACCCTCACTGCTGCTGGTGTTTGTGACTTGAATATGCAGTCCCTAGCCAAGTGTCCTGTCTTATTGCATAAGAAACAGGTACGCTCATCTACAGCCTTAACCACGTGGGCATTCACCCTTGTTTGCTCACGTGATGCCGTGGGCCTGCGGGCGTGCAATACTGAGCCATTGCGTGAGACATATGCTGGTCTGCTAGCCTCAGAATATGCCTCCGGGCTTTCCTCTTGTTGAGGCAAATCACGCCTCGCTTCCCGGTAAATCTCTACTGCTTCAAGTACTTCAGCTATTGTCACGACACACCTCTCCTTGAGGTGGATTGTGAGGCCAGGCCCACAACCATCAAGTATCTGTTCCTTCATCACCAGTGTCTTGAGGCCTTCATAATCACAGTCCACTCCACTAAGTTCTACCCACTTGTTAAAGTAGTGATCTAGTCTAACTCCAAATGGTGTGTATGTCTCACCTTGTTCGATTCTCGCCTCGCGAAACTTACGCCTAAAACCTTCTTCAGTTAAATCATATGCCTTTAGTACTGCTTGTTTCACCTTGTCAAAATCCCTCTGATCACCTTTGGGTAAGGTGGAAACAGTGTGTAACGCACGACCTGTCAACAAGGCAGACAGGTTTATTGCCCAGTCATCTTCGGGCCAGCCCTCGTGCTCGGCAACTGATTCAAACCGACTGATATAGGCATCGATCGGATCAGTTGGGAACCGCCGATTTGTCGCACATGCTGATTTGTCGCACGTGCAACAAATCAGCGGAAAAAGGGGTGTGCTGAACCGCCGATTTGTCGCATAAGCCGATTTGTCGTACGTGCGACAAATCGGCGGTTCAGCCTCACGCTGCTTTGTCGCACATGTATAGGTGTGTGTGTGTGTGTGTGTGTGTGTGTGTGTGTGTGTGTGTGTGTGGTGAATGGGAGAGAGAGAGGAAAAGAGAGAGAGAGAGAGAGAGAGATGAAATGAAATGAAAAATGAAACGAAATGAAATGAATGAAATGAAAAATCTTTTAATTATTTTGCAAAAACCTTCAACTAGGTCTGCTTCACAGATATATATCCAAAGATGGGCTTTGCTGCTGGCGGGAGAGAGAGAGAGAGAGAGAGAGAGAGAGAGAGAGAGAGAGAGAGACAGAGACAGAGAGACAGAGAGAGAGAGAGAGAGGCAGACAGACAGACAGACAATGTGTGTGTGTGTGTGTGAGAGAGAGAGAGAGAGAGAGAAAGAGAGAGAGAGAGAGAGAATGCCTGGCGCCCAATATACTATAGGTTCCCATGGTCTCCTGAAAGCTATTTGCTATTTTTGCAAAATAATTAAAAGATTTTTCATTTCATTCATTTCATTTTGTTTCATTTTTCATTTCATTTTCATTTCATCTCTCTCTCTCTCTCTCTCTCTCTCTCTGTCTGTCTGTCTTTTCATCTCTCTCTCCCATTCACCACACACACACACACACACACATACAGACACACACAGACACACACACACACACACACACACACACACACACACACACACACACACACACAACCCTATACTTGTGTGACAAAGCAGCGTCAGGCTGAACCGCCGATTTGTCGCACGTACGACAAATCGGCTTGTGCGACAAATCGGCGGTTCAGCACACCCCTTTTTCTGCTGATTTGTCGCACGTGCGACAAATCGGCAGCTCTCATCAGTTTCTTCTCTGAACAGTGGGAGTTTAAGTCTAGGTGCGCAACTTAGTCTGCGGCCTACTGACTCAGAACTGGTGTCTATTTCACTACGATTTTCAGATTTTATTCTTTCCAACTCAATTTGTTTGGCTAAAATCTCTGCTTCTGCTTCTGCTCTAGCCCTCGACGCAGCAGTTTCAAGTCTAAGTCTCTCGGCCTCAGCATCTGAGTTTCTTTTGACAGCTTCGAGCTATTCCTTTTCAAACTTCCTTCTTTCAGCCCTTTCATCTCTCTCAGCCTTCTGCTGAGTCTCTATGAACTTACGCAGTTCATCTCCTGTATATCCTAGTTTCTCCCCTAAACTCATCAGTTTCTCAATGGGAGTAAGACTTTCTTCAGCCATTTTGTCGTTTTAGCACCACTAAAACAGTTGCTCTTATAGACCCGGAAAAAGTCAGTCAACAGTTTATCTACTAACCGTTACGAGTACACCAACCAGTGGTGGTGTTCCTAACACAAAGGAGCCTTAATCTTAAACCACAGCTTCTGTGAGAGTTAAGACTAGAACCTTGTTCTTCGTTTCTCTGAATGACCTTTGATTAATACAACCACCCTACACACAAGTCAATACTCAACACTCAAAGAACTAAAGGAAATAATTAGAAGAGTTAATTATAATTGCCTTTAGTGGACGCTTCACCCCAGTACTACTCTAGTACTCACTTTGTTTCCCTCCTGAGACTAATTTGGGCCATGCAATCCTGGCAGGCTCGCCACTTTGTCCAGGACGGGGGAAATCGTGATGGTATTGCTTAAGTGCACTAAGTTGATGCATTATTAGTCAGGCTTAACACACCAAGGTTATCTTTGCACTCATACACGCATATGCACACTCATGCGCCCATCAAACATTCACCTCTCTCTGGGAATGGGATGTCACGCGTTCGTTTCTCTCCTAACACGACTGAGAACAAGAAATACAATTTCTATGCTACTTATAATCAAACATGAAAAATCCAATTACACAAAATGGAATAATCAAACATAAAAGATCAATACTTCCTAATCCCGGGTTATAATAAAATGGCTTCTTACCTGGCCAGGTTTTCACACACACAACCACGCTTTCACACCACACCACAGTTCTTGAACAAGTCTCTTCAAGTCTTCTTCAGCACTGCTTGATGGTGACGCCCTTGGTTGACTGGCTCCAGGCTTCAGGACTGGGTCTTCGTGGTCGTCTCTGGGATCTCGAAGTAGAACTCTTCTTCTTCGTCTCCTTCACCCACCTCTGGGTTCAAATTCAGTTTGTCTGTCTTCACCCACCTCTGCGCTTCAAACTTAGTTTTCTTCTCTTCCAGCTTGTCTTTAACCCTAAGACTTTGCTGTTTCTTCTGTCTCCCAGACCACGTTTCTCTCGACCCTAACCTGTCCTGCTCACTCTCCTCTCTTCTCTCTCTCCTCTGCCTTCTCTCTCTCTCGTGGTGTTATTCTCCCTCTCGTGGTTCTCCCTCACTTTATATAGGGAGGGACACAAAGGATTTCCCTTTGGGCCATGCCTTTGTCCATGCTGCTTCTCAAACCCCTGTTCACAAGTACCCTGAATTCTCCATTTGCTACATTCTTCCACACCTAAGCATTTACACACATCCCTACCTAATTGATTAGCAAACACTTGGCACCAGATTGACATCGAAATTTCCCGCCGACTTCGGGGGTCACTTAACAGTAATTATCTTAAAGAGGGCTATGACAACAACGTCCACGCGCATTCAACCAGCCTGACAATAGAACCAACACAGTGCCCCACGGCAATACCAACTGAACGAGTCCAAGACTCCTGCTCTTCAATGACTGTTTACAAAAGAACCTCAGCTGACTGAGTATTTAGCGCCCACTTGGTGCACCGAGGTCCTAGTGGTTACATCTCTCCCTGCTTTGACTATCGGGAAGGTTCAAACTACCTTACTACCTTAGGTGCCATCTGTCACCTGACCACTTCGTCCTCCTTGACATAGGTCGACCGTGTGCGGTGGGTACGGCACACTGGTTAATGGGTCTATTACCTATTTGTATAGTACGTACAACGTCCCTTTGCCTCTAAGCGTTTAATGCCTTTTGTGAGAGGTTTCACACCCTTGACAGATTTCGGGCCTTCCTATTTTTCAGGTACTGCGAGATCCACTGGTACATACAGCCAGTCACACCACTCTTCTGGAGTTTTCTCTGGAGGCCATCCTTCCAGACTTTGTCGTACGCCTTTTCCATGTCTATCCACATCATCAGTGTATGCTGTTTGTCCGGGAAGCCATCCTCAATCTTCTGGGCTATGTAGGTCACTTGATCCTCAGTGGAATGATGTTGCCGGAAGCCTGCCTGCTCTGGAGTGATGATGTTGTTCTTCTCCAGGTGTCAAACTAGCCGCGAGTTGATCATACGCTCTAGGAGCTTGCCCACACAGCTGATGAGGCTGATGGGGTGATAGCTGTCAGCCCTGACTCTGTCTTTGCCCTTCTTATGGATGGGCACCATGTCAGCTTCTCGCCAGTGTTGTGGAACATGCCCCGTCCTCCAGCTGTTGTTGAAGAGAGCAAGGAGTTTGGTCTTTGCTTTGGTGCCGAAGTGTTTTAGTATCTTGTTGGTGACTTTGTCAGGACCTGGAGATTTTTTGTCCTGTGAAGATTTTGCGACTTCTTCTAATTCTTTCAGTTTGAAAGGCCTGTCCATGTAATCAGGTTGGTCTTGGTCATCCTGATGATTCTTCATTTCATCATGGACTTGTTGTTTTCTGTCCTCTGTCACAGAGATGTTGCTGGTCTGCTCATAGCTGTCTATGAAGCAGTTCACTGCCTCTCTCCCTGTCACAATCTCCTGATCTTGTTGGAGCGTGATAGGCACTGACCTTGTCTCTTCATTATTTATGGCTTTGGTCAGTTTCCAAAGTTTGTTGCCATCTCTGTCAAGGTTCAGCTTTTCTGTTTTCTCCATCCAGCTTGTTCTTGCAGCTTGGATGTAGGCCTTTCTGTATTTGGCAGTGCAGGCTTTGAGAGTGATGTTGTTTTCTTGTGTTGGGTTGTTTTCCACCTCCTCTCTAGTCCTTGTCACTTCATCTTCAAGCTCCTGCAGCTCTTCTGTCCAATATGGCCTGTAGTTCTTGCGAGTGCCACGTGGAATTGCCTTTGAGGCTGCTTTCAGGATGGCTTGATTGAAGTTTTTGGTGGCTCTGTTGATGTTATAATCGTCCACTTTGATGGTCTTACAATACTCGTCAGAGAGGCACGAGAACACCTCCCAATCCGCCTTCTTTTAGTTCCATTTGGGAAAGGACTTGGCATTGCTTGGTGTGTACTGCAAATTGATGGCCAGTAGTACCGGTCTGTGGTTGCTGCCTGCCAACTGGCTCTCTACCTTCCTGCTTGTTTTTTGGGCAAGGTCTTCAGTGGCAAAGGCAAGATCTGGGGTGGTCGTGGTGAGCCATCGGCGAGAGAAGAAGGTTGGTGGGTCTTCTGGATCATTCAGCAGAAGCAGGTTGCTCTCTATCTGCCAATCCTCCACTTCGTCTCCTCTTCGGTCATTCTCACTGTAACCCCAACAGGTTGAGTGGCTGTTAAAGTCACCTACTACTAAGCAGTTCTCTGATGGTATGTCCATTTTCTGTAGAGAGAGCTCTTTGTCTTGTGGGCAGTACACATTCAAGATGGTGATGACAGTCTTGTCCACTGTGATCTTGATTCCGTGGATTTCAGCTTCCTGATTTTTTTTTTTGTTTTTTTTGTTTTTTCTGTCCCAACCTCTGCGCCACTTCAGAGGCAGTGCACCCACGCCGCTCATTCTGACTCAACTTTTTATTTCGACTTAATGGATGATTCATACAAATGTTCAGCTGATTTTGTAACCCTACTTGAGTTTCAGATATCGAAATAATAATATAATGTGCAAATGATAATATAAAGAGTTCGACAAGAATTGGTGTCAGTAAAGCCCCATGCCTTCCGTTGTTAATGATGTCAGCTGCTAATTCATTTATTTAAAAAAATGAAAATAAGGCAGGACTACAAACATTTCCTTGCTTTATTCCACACAGGCAGTTTGTGTAATCTCTCAGAGACGAACCGTTTCTAAACCGCGTTTTTAAGTTAGTATACATGCTCTTTACACAGTCAAACAATTTACCCCAAATTCCGTTGTTTTTTTTTTTCTCTGTAGGATAGGCCATAGGCAGACAAAGAAAGACCTGGTCAGAGAATAGATAGACAAATGCGACATATAGTTTACGATTTTGAGACAGTTACTTCTGAACAATAGCTAAAGGTATGAAAATATGATCTATTGTTGAATAGTCTTTTCCAAAACCAGGTTGATGTTCACCGATGATTTTATGTTTATCAACTCAAACTTGTAGTCTGTGATTTATTATATGGTCCGCTCTTATCTGTGAGCAAACTAGCTCTTTGATTGTTGGGGTGGTCTAAACTGCTCTTCTTATGTGATGGCTTTATTAAAGATACTGAAAAGTTTTCAGGATAAACACCTTCATCAAATTGTTCCTTAAACGATTTTTTTCAAAGAAGGTAATGGCTACATCTAATACACGGTTAAAATATTCTTCAAATATGCCGTCAGGCCCTGAAGATTTTCCAGTTTTAAGATTTTTAATGGCACTGGATATTTCGCGCTTGAATATTGGTGCATTTACTATGTACAGATCGTCTTCTGTGCATTCTGGAGTCATTTGATAGTTCACCAGTATCTTCAGTACAATCCTCAGTCTCCAAAAGATCACGAAAATGACTGCGTACGCTTCGGTGCAAGTTGTTTTACCCTCTTCCAGAATTCTTCTATCGCGACTTGATGGGAAATTTGTACAAAGATGACAAAGAATCCTGCAAATCAACCCCACCCATGTAGCTGTTGTATTCCCTGACAATCCCTGGTCTTCGCACTGCAACCTTCTTCTTGTCTTTTTGCAATATCTCTCTGCTTCATCCACGGTTCTAGGCCTATGTAGGATGAAATCGTGTCAATTGGCTTGTTGTCAAACCAGCGGAAGCAATTTCATGCGATAGGAGTTCAACTTTGAAGTCACATGAACCCATGACTTGTGAATTATTTTCAACGTGGTGACAGCCCTGATATGGTCGTTTGCGGTCGTCTGGGATGTAAGCAACGTTACCATTACCATCTTCTTCTTTTTCTTTTTACTTCTTTCCTTCTTTTTCTTTTTACTTCTTTCCTTTTTTTTGCTGAACAACTTTTTTTTCTTCTTTTTTTTTTTTGCTGTCCCAACCTCTGCGCCACCTCAGAGGCAGTGCACACACGCCGCTCATTCCGACACCCCGTCCACAGCCACAGCCCGGTCAGCCCCGCCGCAGCCCCGGCACCGACAAGGGAGCAGTCAGTGTCAAGTCGTCAAGAGGCAACCCACCGGAGAAGACACTGCACTGCTGCCGAGTCACTTCGGTGGTCTTCAGTGGCACCTGTTCTGATCTAACATACGCAGGACACCACCTACTAAGCCCCCTACTGGCGACAATAATTGCTTAGTCGCGGAGCCGGCGCGAGTGAGCTCTCCCTCCGGAGGGCGCCACCACGTCCGTCCAATGACAGCCCCCATGGACTCGCCGATACCGGTGACCCCGACAGAACCAAACCTAGGCCACAGACGTGGAGAGGACATCGAATCTGAGGTCACCATGAGAGCAGGGCATGAAGGGCCACAGAATTTGAGACATTTTTGTTAATGCTGATCGATGAGAATGAGGATGATTAAGATGATGCTACGGATTTCCATTTCGGTCTGAGACTACATGACAGGGCTGTACTCTACGCTTCCTTTCATAATATATCCCGGCATCAACCAGGCCTGAGAGATACAGGCACCTGCAGTGTTGGTCAGGAAATTTGAGCAACACTCTCAGAAACGCATCCATTAAGTGGATGAAACTCGACTGTGTGGTCCCAGTCTTCCCAACTGAGTCCGCAGCAAACTCAACTCTGGGTAGGAGCCGGTCGGGGCAGAAAAACCCGCATGACTCTGATGGGATTCGAACCCACGACCTCCCAGCCGGGAGTCCGCGACGCTAACCACTTCGCCACGGCGACTGGTTTTGCTGAACAACTTAGTAGTTGGAGAAAACAGGTGCAGGCTAATAATCATTATATTAAGTAACTGGCAAAGATTCGTAGGGGGAGTAAAAGGAATGAGAATGAAAAGTCAGGGGAGTATGTTCTAAATGTAAAATAAATCTCTCTCTCTCTCTCTCTCTCTCTCTCTCTCTCTCTCTCTCTCTCTCTCTCTTCTCTCTCTCTCCCCTTGTTTCTTCTTTTAATACATCCTTATATCGCTGTTCATTCAATTTGTGACAAAGATTAAGGGCATTACACTATGTTGGCGTATTTCTGGCCTTCACCACATGACATATGGCGTCATTGCTGTCGTCAAAAGTGATCTACAACGCGACTGCACAAGTAGGTTGACGTCGCCATATTCTTTTCGCTGTCACTCAACAACGTGTTCTGCAGCCAACGGAAAGCACTTAAACACATTACTGCCAGCAGCATGTTTTATGGTACAAATGTCAGATGAATAGGATGTGTCATTAGGTTTGTTAGGTACCTGTAAGGACACACACACACACACACACACACACACGCGCGCGCGCGCGCGCGCGCGCGCATGCACGCACACACACATACAGAGAGAGAGAGACAGAACAGACAGACAGACAGACAGATAGAAAGACAGACAGACAGTAAGTCAGACAGACAGACAGAAAGACAGTTACTCACAAAAAGAGACTGTGACAGACTGACAAACAGACAGACAAACAGACAGACTCACGCACATTTTCAGAGATTACAAAAACTCAGCCCCCCTCACCTTTCATCCCCTACACCCTCCCTCCCTATCCCCAGCCCCTCCTCCTCGCTCCTCAACCAGCAGCCACGTATTGCTCTTCGCTTGCTTTTCAACATAAGAATTAAACTTAAGAAAGGTAGAAATAACAACAAATAAGAAAATGCAAATCGTGCCATGTCTGCATCACGCCATCTGATTCAATGTCAGTCCACATTAGCCTTAATCCTTTCCCCCACCCCTCCCCATTGCCATGTTGCTTTACGTGTGCTCTGAAATTTTACCTGCTTGAGATAGGGAGAGAGAGAGAGAGAGAGAGAGAGAGAGAGAGAGAGAGAGAGAGAGAGTGTGTGTGTGTGTGTGTGTGTGTGTGTGTGTGTGTGTGGTGTGTGTGTGTGTGTGTGTGTGTGTGTGTGTGTGTGTGTGTGTGTGTGTGTGTGTGTGTGTGTGTGTGTGTGTGTGTGTGTGTGTGTGTAGGGCCAGCTTGTTTCGCAGTTCACAGATGTGAGCTTGAATCTCCTCCGCCCTTCTCCAGTCACTTTTCCACCCCTAGTCCACCCACCCCACCCTTCCCCATCCCACGTCTCTCTAACATCCTAACATTCAACAAACAGAAAACAAATCGCACCATGTATCCCATAAACAGCCAATGTATTGCACTCAGGATAAACAAAACAGCAAACTAATTGACCAAAACCCCAAGAACTGAGTCTTGTTGAAAGTGCTGCAAAGTTTTCTGATCTTGGGAAAAGTTATCTCCACTTTCTCAAATAATTAGATGACTCAGAAAAGTTTCATTTTCACACTTGAAACCTCACACATTGTTTGATATCAAAAATAGTAGAATATTTGAAAAGCTAAATTGTTTTTTGGACATAATTTGTTATCTTCCTTAAATTTGTTTGAATGTTCCTTAGTTAATGTGCGTTAATGACATGACTAGATATTACTCTCCTATCGTTTCATATTGCCTGCCATCCGTAGCTGTTTGATCTTTTCTCTCTCTCTCTCTCTTCTCTCTCTCTCTCTCTCTCTCTCTCGTTACTGTTTGGTTTGAGTTTCTATCCATATATCCTGGTGGGGTGTTTGAAATAATAGCTTTATGTATTATGTACATGCACAACGGATACATAAGATAATGTCTGTCGTTGAACAGCAGTTCGCACAGTGTGGAAGTGTTAACTTACAATCATTGTTTTAAAGGGACAGTTTGTGCGAGTGGACGATGCTGTTGTCAGGAACGATGAAATAGAATGTGAAGCGAAACATGGTGATTACGTTGCTTTTTATGGATTTAAAATTATGCAGTTGAATCTTGATTTTTTTTTCTTTACAAAAAGATTTATGACATTGTTATTGATACTGAAAGCAAGCTTTGCGATTAAGTTGGGTTTTTTGCCTGTTTTGAAGAATAGATTACAGTTAAAAAAAAAAAAAAACTTGGGGTATCTTTTTGCTGGTCAAAGAATGCTTTGGGAAGGATGGTGGTGGTGGTGGTGGTGGTGGTGGTGGAGGGGTTGAGACTAGCAAACTCAAATTGTTGCTGGACTAAACTGATTCCATTGTTCATTGTTAATTTGATTTATTTCCCATGGAGATTTATTGTACACTAAGCCATGACCACTTCTGAGAATTCCTTTTCCTGTTTTGTCTCTTTAGCAATCTGGTCTGACTTTACATGAGAGAAGGACGATGTTTACTGATATGGATATATTTAGATTGACAAAATCGATAGTATTGCGTTTCGTCTATAATTGTCATTTAATAAAGAAGGCAATTTTGTTGATGTGGTTAACACAATAACATCCATTTACCGAACACTATGTTCGAAAATGGTGTTACGAATAATTTCCCAAAAGCTTTGCACATATGCTGTCAGCTGCAAGATGTGTTGGCATACAAAACCACTACACTCACACAAACAAAAACACAGTTAATCAAGCAAGCGAAGTGGGGACTGTGAAGGTCTTGATCGACATTGTGTCCAGAAAAGAAATGTTTTCTTCAAAGCTATGAAAGCTACAGACTGTAACCGGGTAAATTACAAAGTTCATCTGCGAAAATCGCTCACAACATTTTAATCAAATCTGCTCGAAAAATAGGAAGAGAAAACAAAAGAAGGAGGGGAAGGGGGGGGGGGGGGGGGGAGGGAAAGGGGGGACTTGCAAAAAACTTGTCATAAGAGCCCTTGTGGGGAGTCTGTAGGACATTTGAAGATCTTGCCGTAAACGCTGATCTTACTGACACAATTGAAAATGCTGATGAGAATAATTATTATGCTGAGAATATTATTTAAACAGTTCTTTTCAGAAGATAAAGCGAAGAGCGCCATACTGAGTTTAGAACAAGAACAACAACAACAACAACAGCAACAACAACAACAACAACAACAGGCCATGTGATATAGATCAACTTTTGAGAGTTCTTGACGTCAGCATCATCAAAAAATGCGAAGAATATTTACATCTTATAAACTTTATTATTGACAAGTAGAAAGGTGCCTGATAAGTGTACCACAGAAGGCAGTAACAAAGACCCTTGTATTTATCGAGGAATTATCTTCCTAAATTGTTCTGGGAAATCATAGACATAGTCATGATATGTCCACTCATCAAACGTTTCGAAATAAAACGAAACATGATAATAATAAGGTAGATTCCGTAGTGCTTTTTTCAGATATGTATTTTTACGCCACACGCATTCATTGATTACTTCTTTTTCAAAATGATCGATCGTTTCCCTTTCTCAATAGATTATGAAAACGCATTCGATCTTGTACAGGGGGCGCCAATATTGTAGAAAGTTCTAGAATGTAACTATATTGGTTGATTATTGAATGCTGTCCACGACCTGTATGCTAAGGCTGAGTCTTGTGTTCCAACTATTGTTTAACATGTTTCCGGTCTAGACTAGGTTTTGTACAAAGAGAAACCTTTTGTTTTGTTTTTTTTATCTTTCTGATTGATATGAATCATTTCGTTGATAACAGAAAAGTTTCTTTAGCTAGAATTTAGATTGACGGTGAACAGGTGCGTGCAGAGGATTTTGAAGTAGAACACATTTTACATCTTATTGTTATGTACTGATATTACTGTCTTTATAGCTTAATCCAGCCCTGATATGGCCCTTTGTGGTCGGTTGGGCTACAAGCAACATTACCTTTATCTCTTAGCTTAACCAATAAAATATATCGAAAATACAACAAAAAAGCGCGTACTTACGTACTTAAAAATAACTTGAAAGTTGGTGTCTTAAAAGCCGAGGGGAGGGGCGGGAGTTGTGGAATAATATCTCTCTCTCTCTCTCTCTCTCTCTCTCTCTCTCTCTCTCTCTCTCTCTCTCTCTCTCTCTCTCTCTCTCTGAATGTGTCTATTGCCATAATGTAGCAAGCAGGGCAAAAAATACCTTCCCATAATCATGCAAAAACTATATGTGTTGAATATCAATTCTTTAACAGTGTTTCTAAAACTGTTTAATGCCCATGTTCAACCTGATACATAATATCGTGCTGAGAGTTGGGTTTAGATACATCTGCTATTCATGTAGAAAAGGTTCATTTGTTACTCTTAAGAAACTTTAGAGGTTCATATAAAGACAACAAATAAATGTGTTTATGGGGAAACAAGCCGTTATCCTATTTACATCAATTCATCTGTGCAGTTTATCAGTGTACTAACTAAAATATTTTACAAATGGATGATGAAAGATTGCCACGTAAAGCACATAGTATACCATTAAGATTAGATTCACATGGTAAAACGTGATGGGTTTCTAGTATTTGGGATTTTTTGTGTTGTAATTGATTTGGATTCATATGGATAAATCAGAGCGTTGAAAATGTAAACGCTTTTCTGAAGCGGTTACGTCAAAAGCCGATAGATTATAAATGGCAAAGTAGCTCTAAAACATTCAGAGCAGTAAGCGATATGTCTTTTACACAGCTTTTAAACAATCTATTAGTTCTGAGAAACATCTTCTACATGATAATTGATAGGCATATTAAAAGCTATATGACAAGATTCAGATTCGGAATTATGGACATCAATGCGTATCAGCAGCGACACGCAAAGACTAAAATCATCGATATGCCGTGTCCTGTATGTAAAAAGGCAAATGGAGATGAATGAATTTTTCACTTTGTGTTCAGCACTTATGGATATACGGCGTGAAGACATTCCACGGAAATTTTGTGAAGGCCCTTGTTCATTTCGGGCTGCTTTGCTCAAGTAAATCAAAATGAAAATGTTCGTCAGAACATACACATATATTTCTACTTTAAGGGGCCTTTAAGGGATGCACAACTTTGAATAGTTGAATGAACTTACACGTTACAGTCACTGTACATTTTTCATACGTTTTATCTGTCATTTACTTATTGTCAAACGACATTACATTGACTTGTATCAATGGTTACTCCTAGACTGTACCTCCATCAGATGGGACCATGGCCTACATATATATTATTTCATTTTATCATTTTTATTTATTTATTTATTAATTCATTTTTTGTTCGTTTCGTTCGTTCTCTCTCTCCGACTGTCTGTCTGTCTGTCTATCTGTGTGTGTGTGTGTGTGTGTGTGTGTGTGTGTGTGTGTGTGTGTGTGTGTGTGTGTTTATTGTCGGAGTGAAAAAATGAAAAAATAAGACACGCGTGGTGATGGTGATGGTGATGGTGGTGGTGATGGTGATGGTGATGGTGATGGTGGTGGTGATGGTGATGGTGATGGTGGTGGTGATGGTGATGGTGATGGTGGAAGGCATCTTAGGGGAGCAGAGTAAAAAGAATTGTCTCACGTTCAGTCAGGTGGAGACATATGGCGCTATTCGACCCAAATTTCTAAAAGAAAGGACACGTAGAGGAGAAGGGGGTATGTGTGTGTGTGTGTGGGGGGGGGGGGGGGGTAAAGGGGAGAGAGGGAGGAGGAGAGGGATTGCAGCTATGTAAGAAGCGGTAGAGGTCAACCAACTCATTTCGGCAAATACACCTGGCAGGTACTCAACGAGCTTCAGGACACATTCTTTTCACCTGGTAAGAATTCATCTTCCTCGTTTGTAGTGTTAGGCGTGGTCTGCCTGCTTTCGGTATTTCTCTTCGCCTTCTGTGGTCCGATGTGAACAGTCAGTTGCCAAGAGACATCGGATTTGCCTTGTTGTGTTAATGGTGGGATATCTCTGATTGTCATGTTGTACCTGGGTTTAAATATTTCGGAGTACAGGTAATTTACTCTCCCTCCCTCCTCCCCCCCCCCCTTCAATCTTTCTCTGTCTGTCTGTCTGTCTGTCTGTCTGTCTGTCTGTCTCTCTCTCTCTCTCTCTCTCTCTCTCTCTCTCTCTCTCTCCTCTCTCTCGAGTTCACCAGCATATGATAACAGTAACCTGAAAGATGGAATCCTTGCCATGGAAGACCAGTTGTTTTGTCATACTGAGTTTGAAAAACAAGATGTGTTTATAATGATGTGTGGCGATTTTAATGCTAGAACTGGGTGTGAGCAGACACGAATAGAGAACATAGATAATTTTACGTTTGGTTCTGTTGATGATGATGATGATGATGATGATGATGATTATGACGATTTATCTAAGAGTCGTTCTTCAAAAGATTCAGTGATTAATAATTTTGGGCAATCACTGTTGGATTTGTGTTTTCTCTTTAACTTAAAAATAGTCAACAGTTCGTGTAATAGTGATGACGAGGGTGAATTTACATTTGTAGCACCACAAGGCTGTAGCGTCATTGACTATTTTATTTTGTCAGAAGATTTGCTTCCCTTTTGCGATTTGTTTGTAAATAATTGCTTCTTTTCTTGGCACCGCCCAGTTCAGCTGACATGGAAACATGGAGGAAACCATGATGTAGAAAAATCATCAGAAAAGTCAGCTGACCCGACAGAAGAGAGGATTGTTTGGTCGGATGACTTTAAAGACACATTTATACATGAAGTAAGTTCCAAACACTTCAAGGAACACATTGATCATGCTTGTGATAAGATTGAAGAAGATGTTGATAACTCTTTGAACATATTTACAATGGCTTTATATACAGCGGCTAGTTGTCTCATTAGAACTACGAGTCCTAAAAAATCAAAAGCCAACGAGTGGTTCGATAAGGAATGTAAAGAACAAAGAACGTTAGTAGAACGTTTATTAAAGAGTTTCCAAAGAGCGAGGACTGAAACATACAGGAAACAGCAGAAGGAACTCTATGTAAAGGAGAGAACAAAATATACTGATCTTAAACGGGATAAAAAGAGGAAATTTGATGAAGTTAGACTTGCAAAGTCAACAAACGATATCAATGAACCAAAATTATTCTGGAAAACAATGAAACTTATAAACAGAAAAACAGTTTATAATGACATTGGCATCAAACAGTGGCAGGATCACTTTTTCAGCGTATTCAATGACTGTGATAACATAGACAACATGGATGGAGAAGATAGTTTATATTTTGAGAATGAAGATCAAGAACATCAAGAGCCTTTCTTTGACGACTATATAACGAAGGAGGAAATTAAGAATGGCATTAGAAACTTGAAATGTGGAAAGAGTGCTGGTCCAGACAAGATTGTGAGTGAAATGCTAAAACATGCTGCTGACAGTATCATTGATTATCTCGAAATTTTGTTCAACAGACTTTTTAATTCTGGTTATTTTCCAAGGGAATGGTCCAAATCTGTAATTGTTCCGATTTTCAAAAGAGGGGATGCCAATAATCCAGACAATTATCGAGGGGTAGCCTTGACTAGTGCTGTAAGCAAAGTTTATACTTCCATTTTAAATAAAAGATTAAGTGCATGGGCCGAACGGGAAGAAAAAAATATTGAAGAGCAGGCAGGGTTTAGAAAAGATTATAGTACTATGGATCACATATTTACCTTATATGCACTGGTTCAAAAATACTTATTAAGTAACAGAAAATTGTACGTTGCTTTTATTGACTTCCAGAAGGCTTTCGATACAGTTAATAGAAATGTTTTGTGGGATATACTAAAAAAAAGTCTGGTGTTCAAGGTAAATTGTATAGGTCATTAAAAGGAATTTATAGTTCAGTTATAGCTTGTGTAAGAGACAAAAGCTTATACTCTGATTTTTTCCATTGTCCACAAGGCGTGAAGCAGGGGTGTTTATTGAGTCTGCTAATGTTTTCCTTTTTCATGAATGAACTGGCGCTTGAAATAAATAAGAAGGGAAGACATGGAATACACTTAATACCTGATGCTGCAGAAGTCTTCCTTTTATTATTTGCAGATGATGTAATCCTTTTTTCAGACACGGTGGTTGGATTACAGAATCAGTTAAATGCATTAAAAGAAGAAACAGACAGACTTAAGATAGCTATTAATATAGATAAGACGAAAATTATAGTTTTCAGAAAGGGAGGTTTTCTAGCAGCTCGGGAAAAGCGGTGGTTTGGGAATTTAGAAGTGTTGGTAACCAATAGCTATAAATACTTAGGTTTAATTTTTAACAACAAAACTAAATATGAGCAAGGGATGGTTAGAAATGTGTAGAAAAGGCAGAAAGGGAGTGATTGAAATTCTAAGATCACTAAGGAAGTTAAGATGTATTGACCCTACCATCTTTTGGAAGCTGTTTGATACCCAAGTGGAACCAATGCTAACTTATGGTGCCGAAATATGGGGCTTTCTTGAGAATCAATTCATGAAAAAAGTACACACACTAGCAATAAAGCGTTTCTTGAATATCCCTATACATGGTTCTAACAAAATGGTATATGGAGAAACTGGCAGGTACCCTCTGCAGATACGTGCAAAAATTAAATGTATCAGGTATTGGCTTCGTCTAGTTAAACTCCCATCATCCAGGATTAGTAGGCAGGCATATACAATGTTATTAAATCAACACGAAAGTGGAAGACAAAACTGGGTTTTTCAAGTAAAGAAATTTCTATTCGAAAATGGTTTTGGTTTTGTTTGGAACAACCAGGGCGTCGAGGACGACAAACGTTTTATTCTGGAATTTAAAGAGCGTCTGATCTCATCCTATCAGCAGGTTTGGCATTCCGAGATGGAAAATAACGAAAAGTATACATGGTTTTTACAGTTTAATAGTGATTTACAGCCTGAAAAATATTTACTAACAATTACACGAAAATGGCACAGGGATTCAATGGCACGATTCCGTACCAGGACACTTGGTCTTGACGCAAGTCAACATTGGTATATAACTGAAACCCGAACTGCTATTAGGTGTCCGGCATGCAAAGAAAATGATAGAGAGGATGAATTCCACTTTTTCTTTTGTTGTAAAGAATATAAAGACATACGAGAGAAATATGATGTTTTTATAACACCGTTTGCAAGGAGGCGTAACTTGGTCGCTTTGCTACAAACAGATAAAACAGAATATATAAGGTCCATGGCAATGTTTATTGCCGAAGCAGTTAGTAGGCGCAAGAAAAAACTTCACATTGCAGCCTAAAACAAAACAAAACAAAACAAAAAAATAACAGAAAGTTAAAAAAAAAAAAGTGTAAAATAAAGTATGGCTGTTTTTCAGCGATTATATCTTCCCAGTTGGTTTGGACGCCTGTTGGTCGCCCTTGATGTGGCTTAGGGCCAGGAGCCTTTTGTTCAGTTATTGGATTGTTTCATTTTGGAGCCTTTTTTGGCTTTTTTCTCTTTTCTTCTTAATGGTGGTTTCATAGAAGACTGTATACCCCCATGTCAAATAGTATGTTACTTGCTGATGACATTAAACAGTATTCATTGTCATTCTCTCTCTCTCTCTCTCTCTCTCTCTCTCTCTCTCTCTCTCTCTCTCTCTCTCTCTTCTTATACATCTATGATTTTGGTAAAAATTAAATCTTTGCTCAGAACAGAGGAATTTTTCTAATAATCGGCACTTTGAGGATCATCAGCAAGTGTTCTGTTATGGAACAGCATAACAGACTCTGGAATGTACGTGTGCTTTGGGTGAGAGGGGGAAAGCAGAGACTGTGGAGGACTGTATTCAAAAGTGTGTCAATATCTTCTCAGAGAAAGCGGTGATGTCGGTCAGTGACAAAGACATTGAAATCGCCCATCGCACAGGTAAGCCAGGGGGCAGTGGAACAAGACCTATCATCGTTCGATTCTTTTCTAGGAGACTGTGTGGACGGGTGCTGGCGGAGAGACGTAAGTTGAAACAGTCTGGTATGTCTGTCGGCGAGGATCTGACTTAACACAACTATAAACTGCTAAAAAGAGCCAGCGACCACTCGGCAACACTCGCTGCATGGTCTTCAAATGGGAAGATCTTGGCAAAAATGAAAAATGGACAAACGGTGAAAGTCAATTTAAACTCAAACATTGATGAAGTGTTTACAAAAGCGACGTCGCAAAAAAAAAAAAAAAAAAAAAAAAAAAAAAAAAAAAAAAAAAACATTAAAGGTGGAATTATGTCCAGTCCTGTCTCAACACCCTGCACACACGTACACAAACACACACACACACACACACACACACACACACACACACACACACACACACACGCATACGCGCGCGCGCGCGCATATTTTTTTCGTTCTCGCTTACATTTCTTCTTTGTTCCTATTGCTACTGCTAGTCACTCCTCGGGGTACATTGTCTTGTTAGTTATTAAGTTACCGAATTTACCATCACTTTGGTTCAAACTGGCATTTCCAGATGAGAGGGTGTTGGTGGGGGTCGTTTGGAATACGGGTGCATGACGGAAATGTATACCTTTTTATCTATTACTGTGAATAGTGTCATTTGCATGAGTACAAATTATCCTGTCACAATTTAGCTATAAATGATCATATTGTGATTTGATTGACTGGTTGTTGTTGTTGTTGTTGTTTTTCTGAGTGCATTTCTGGGGAAATGTTTCTTTATCTATAATCAGAGTCATCAGTGAAATGGGGGATGGAGGCGGGTATGTGTTTGAAGGATGTTGTCCACCCGGACTTCAGTCTTTGGCTAAAAATTAGGCTCTGTCTCTGTCTGTCTGTCTGTCCGTCTCTCTCTCTCTCTCTCTCTCTCTCTCTCTCTCTCTCTCTCTCTCTCTCTCTCTCTCTCCTCACATTTGCTTTCTCGTCTGTCTCTGTCACACACACACACACACACACACACACACGCACACGCACACGCACATATACACATACACAAGCGAACGTGCGTGCGCTAAGTAAAATTTCCATTATAATAAGATACTATTTTTTATTCGGGGGTGTGAAGGATATTGGACTGTTTCTTGGATTTCTTAGTGAGTGAGCTTCAGCGTCTGATTGGCTTCCCCCTGTTGAAGGATGCCCGATGCCATTTCCCCACGTGCCCTCGCCCTCTGTCTCCCTCTCCTCCACGCGGGGTTTACCATCTCTGTTGTTTCCTCACCTTTCCCTGCCCTCTCCCCACCTCCCCCTTCACAGTTGGCTGGAGAGATGTTTCGCTTAGTGAAATGCAACAGCCGGAATAATAATGGGAAGTATGATATCACGCGTGGGATATGACATCGTATAATAATACAGGATTTTTGCTTCGTACCCTGAGAAAACTGTCATTGATTGAATTATTGTTGTGTCCAATGCACTTTGTGTGGTAATAGCTACGCATGTTTCAGTCGCTGATGCATTTTATAAATGTGTTTGATATGATTTTTGTGTCTCAATATGATTTTTATCACCGCATTGTTTGAAACTCACATTTCGCAAGTTTCTGTTTAATTGTCGTCCTTTGATATGTATCTAACTGGGTTTCTAATCGATACCTGGACGCTCCAATAATTGATTCTGTTAATGATGCCATCAACGTGCTTTTATAATAAGCATGCTTCAGCAATCGATGCATTTAATGAACTTATTTGAAAGTGTTGTTTTTTTTCTGCCACAACTAGTGATGTTTATACTGTTATTGCTTTCATGCAGATGCTTGGCAATATCTTTTTTTATGCGTGTCACCTTGTGCAGGCCTAGCCGAAACGCATTGTATGTCACTGTGGGTTGCATTTTATATGACATGAATCCGACATTGATCTTTCAACGTATGCAGCAAGCAGTATTTTATCTCTCTGTCACCCTGTGCATGTCTCAACCATTGACTTGTTTTTGGTTTCATAGTCTTTTACGTGCTTGAAGTATGCAGTGTACATTTTTTGTGTATCAACGTTTGTTTCATTTATTGATTGGCCATCTGTTGGTGTCTTTTTGGTGTATTTCAGTCGCTGACACATGTACAGTATATTTTTGTGTGTAAGAAACGGTGTCTGCTTTGTTCATGCATGTGATATCAATTTAAGAGGTTCTCAAGATTGTTTAGAGAAGTATGGAAGGAGGGAGTGGATGGTGCGGGGGAGGGGGTAATGGTGCATTGGCCCACCTGCGTTTCAGTCTTTAATGTTATGTACATTGCCGCTCTCTCTCTCTCTCCTCTCTCTCTCTCTCTCTCTCTCTCTCTCTCTCTCTCTCTCTCTCTCTCTCTCTCTCTCTCTCTCTCTCTCTCTCTCTCTTCAATTACATGTGAGTGACTAAGAGTTTCGCCTAGCAGGCTGAGATTTCTCTCTCTCCATTTTTTAGTGATCGTGGTGGTTCGAAGCAGTGTTTGTAGTGTATTCTTGTACCTGGGTGTTCGTGATGAACTGGGCTTTCTTTTGGATTACATTTTGTGCCTCACTGCCTCTGGATTTTAGAATGATTTGGTTTGTTTTTCTGACAAACCTGGTTCAAATTCTGTGCTCCCCGTCGCAGCCATGTTTCCACCACCATGCTTCGCACGTGCTCCCCCCCCCCCTCCCCTCCGCTGTCCTGTGTTTCAGCTCACACGCACTGCAAGCGCTTGTGTGTCGACACTCTCCCCACTCCCTCCTCCCTCTATCTGCCCCCTCACCTGCACCCGTGATGAGTTGCTGGCGGTTCGACCTTCGACCCTTAACCCCTCCCTAACCTCAACACTGCGTCGTCTGCGTGTTGGCGTTGGTCTTCCTCGTGTGCGAGGCCGTAGAGGTGGTAGAAGAAAACAGAGGAAGATTCCTGTCATCAACCACGCTTGTCGTCCCCTCTTCACACCATCCAGGTCAAAGGCAAGTGCTGTGAACTTTGCAAACCTAATTTCAGCGCCACTTGTGCTGCCTAGTCAGTCTCAGTCCGACTTCAGCTTTAAAATTGCACAGCTCAACCCGCGTTCCGTCGGTTGCTCTCGAAAACGTTCCGCGATCAACGACTTTATTATTGAAAACAGTGTTGACATTTTTTGTGTCACGGAGTCTTGGTTACTCCCAACTGGGGACGAGGATAAATTGTTGACCTTGCTCCTCCTGGCTATATAACTATCTCCTGTCCTCGCTCCTCCCGCGGCGGCGGCATCGCTTTCGTCGTGCGTGACTCTCTGTGCTCCCACCTCACCTCCACCACCACCTTCCCCTTCAAGCATTCCTCCTTTGAACTTGCCCATCTTTCTGTCACCCTACGTCAGCACTGTCTCCAGCTTTTCTGCATCTACCGTCCTCCCCCCAACCAAAAGAATAAACTTTCTGATGCTCTTTTCATTGAAGAGTTCCCGTCCTTCCTGGAACACTGCAATACAATCAGTGGCTGTCCTGTCATCGTTCGCGACTGCAATGTTCACGTCAACGTACCCACTGACTCCCTCGCACTTCGCTTCACCGGTCTGCTGGACGATTTTGGTCTGCACCAGGCTGTCACCTTCCCGACTCACCAGAAAGGCCACACCCTCGACCTTGTCATCAGCCGGCGTGACGACAACGTGCTGCATTCCACAGCTCCAGATTTCACTCTGGACTTCTCCGACCACTACTGTGTTGTTGCCCAGCTCCGCCTCTCACGTCCTTCACGCCTTCCTGTGTACGTGGAGGCCAGAAAGATCGCCGCTGTCAACACCGTCACCTTCCAGTCTGATCTTCGGGCCAGACTGGAGGCCTCTTCACACCTGTCAGCAGACCAGTTCCACCAGCTTCTGTCCAGTCTACTAGATCAGCACGCTCCAGCCACCCGCCGCCAGATCTCCAGCCGGCCTCCCTCACCCTGGTTCACCTCTGTCAGACCTCAGCTGCTGCAGGCTAAGCGAGAACGACGCCAGGCAGAGCGTTGCTGGCTCAAATCTGGACTACATGTTCATAGACAAATTTTTCGTACTGCCAATAAGCTAGTTACTAACATTCTGGACAGTGCCAAATGCTGTTTTTACAGTGCCAAAATCCTAGCCTGTAGTACATCCCGACAACTGTTTACTGTAACCAATACTCTACTTGGCAAATCAAAGTCCACACCACTGCCCTCCTCAATCCCTGCGACAGAACTCCCCCAGCGTTTCTCTGATTTCTTCTACAGTAAAATAGCCACTATTCGCCATAATCTGGACTCTCATGCTGCTCCTCCCCCTGCTGTTCTGATCCTTCCTTCTCTGGCACTCAGTGGTCTGAATTCCACTCTGTGTCGGTAGAAGATGTCCGCAAAATCTTGAAGCAAGTCACTGTCAAAACATGTGAACTTGACCCTCTCCCCTCATCCCTTCTTACCTGCTGTCTCGACGATTTCCCATACTTTACATCCATTATCAATGACTCTTTGCAATCAGGTTGTTTTTTCCACTCTGTTCAAATCTGCAGTTGTCAGACCTCTCCTGAAGAAGCAAAACTTAGATCCTGAAAACCTCAAGAACTACAGACCTGTCTCTAATCTCTCATTTCTTTCCAAACTGATCGAAAAAGTTGTTCTCGCCCAGCTGTCCGAACATCTCTCTGTAAACAATCTCTTGTACTCAAACCAGTCAGCCTACCGTGCTGGCATAGCACCGAGACAGCGCTTCTCAAGATAACAAACGATATCCTCACAGCTGTTGATGGAAACAAAGTTTCTCTTCTCTCACTCCTGGATTTGTCTGCTGCCTTTGATACAATAGATCACTCCATTCTTATCTCAAGACTCGACACTTCTTTTGGTCTTTCTGGTTCTGTCCTTTCCTGGTTCTCTTCATATCTCTCTGATCGCACGCAAATTGTTTCAGTGAAAGGTTTTAAGTCCCCAGCAAGAGCACTTCAGTTTGGTGTCCCTCAAGGATCTGTCCTGGGACCGGTTTTGTTTGTGTTATACACCCAGCCTCTCTCGGCCATTATCAGCCAACACTCTCTCCTTCACCATAGCTTTTCAGATGACAACCAGCTGTATGTCTCTGCCCATCTCAGTCAGCTTCATGAAATAATCTCCTCTTCTCAAGCATGCATTACCGATGTTAAATCATGGATGCACAATAACAAACTACAACTTAACGCAGACAAAACTGAAATAATCCTCATTGCTTCAAAACACACTATTAGAACTCATTCTCTCCCTAGTTCTATAAACGTTGATGGAAACGAGATAAAGCTATCAGTGTCTGTTCGTAACCTCGGCGTTACACTCGACCAAACTCTCTCTTTCAAACAACATATCTCTAATGTGTGCAAGTCCTGCTACCTTGAACTTCGTAGAATTAGCTCAGTTCGCCGCTTCCTCACTCAAAATGCCCTGAAGACTCTAATCTGTGCTTTTGTCCTGTCTCGGCTCGACTATTGTAACTCCCTCCTTGCCGGTTGTCCCTCAACACTTATCTCTAAACTTCAAAAAGTTCAGAACAATGCCGCCCGCCTGATCTCCCGCTCCTCTAGATCTGATCACATATTACCAATTCTGTCATCCTTACACTGGCTCCCAGTTCAGTCTTGCATTGACTTTAAAGTTCTCCTCCTGGTTTTCAAATCACTGAATAATCTGGCTCCCTCCTACATCTCTGACCTCCTCCATCTCTATGTTCCGTCTCGCAGCTTACGCTCATCCACCGATTCTCGCCTGCTTCGGCTTCCTTCCCCTCGCCTGAAAACTGCAGGCCAACGATCTTTCTCTTACCAGGCACCTGCTCTGTGGAATAGTCTCCCTTCTTCTCTGCGTAGCACGGACTCTTTAGAGACTTTTAAAACCTCCCTAAAGACACATCTTTTCCCTCGGATTGACTAATGATATCCACTTACCACTGTGCGCGTGTTTGCTGATGTTGAGCGCGCTCGTCTGTCTGTCTGCGTGTGTGTGTGTTTTTTTTTTTGTTTTTTGGCTGTGTGTGTGGTGTGTGGGGTGTGTGTGTGTGTGTGTGTGTGTGTGTGTGTGTGTGTGTGTGTGTGCGCGCGCGCGCGTGCGTGTGTTTGTGTGTGTGTGTGTGTGTGGTGTGTGTGTGTGTGTGCCGCGCGCGCGCGCACGCGCGCGCGCTTTGAATTAGAATTGTAATTTTATCATGTTTTTCTGTAATATGCGCTTTGGGCTCTCGCGAGATAAAACGCTTTATAAATATCCTTTTACATACATTACATTACATGCGCACACATACTTGCACACACGCACATGCACACATACGCGCAAGCATACATGCACGCACATACGCAAGCATGCATGCACACACACAACACAACACAACACAACACAACACAACACAACACAACACAACACAACACAACACAACACACACAAACTCACACCATGAACACATTGCATACTCGCTGTATATATAAGAACGAGGGGTATACTAATCCTTCACAGAATTTCAAGACAAACGAGAACTTGTTGCATTGTTACTTACGTATGTAAATATTTTTGATGCTGTGACACATTTGGTTCACCAGATGTGGTCTTCGATTGCTTTTTTTCATCTTCGTACAGATTTTCCCTCTCCCACAATCCCCTCTGTCGTTTCCGCCCGGCGGCCATTTTGCTCGGGTGCCGAAATACATGGGAAAAATAAGTAACTTTATGTTCTTCGTTCGTACTGTCCTAAATGTTATTTGTTTTTGCCTGAAGAAGACCCAAAAGGTCGAAATGCATTGTGTCTTGTCCTGTGCTTTGTCTATGTCCTTGACGGTAACTAGCCCCCTCTCTTTCTAAATTTTTAAAAACATAAGATCTTTTGTGATTGTGAATGGGAAGGTATCTCAGGGTTTTGAAATGCAAAGGGGGTGTCGCCAAGGCAATACCATTTCACCATATATGTTTGTTTTGTGTGCAGAAATTTTAGCATGTAAAATCGGGAAGATGAGAGAATAAAGGGCATTACAATACTCGATACGGTTTTCAAAATTAGCCACTTTGCAGATGATACAGTATTTACATTAGAAGGAGATAGAATGTCACATGAAAAGTTGTCTGAAACTCTTACAGAGTTTGGAGCTTTTTCCGGACTTAAATTATGGAGAGAAAAAAATGTAAATGTATGGTTAGGAAGACTGAAGAATTCAAAATGTCAGTATCTGCCGGAAAGGTAAATGAAACGGAATCCACCCAAATATAAAGTACTAGGGATTTGGTTCAAAGAAAATATATATTAAAAAATGACACAAATCAACACAGCAGATAAATTTAATGAAGTCAAAAAATTGTTCAGAATTTGGTCAAAGCGTATATGTACATCCCTAGGCAGGATTGCAATACTGCAGGCCATGAAACTTTCAAAAGTCATATACCTGTGGATTCTGTTACCAAACCCTCTCGAAAACGAAACAAACCAGCTTCAGAAACTATGTTTTGAATTCATATGGAATAAAAAAAAAAATTAAAAACAAAAACAAACAAAAAAACCGGACAAGATCAAAAGGAAATACGTGGTACATATTGTCGAAAATGGAGGTATATGTGAACCTCATTTAGAGAAACATATACAATCTCTAAAAATGACCAGGGGAAACAAATATCATACATGACAAATCCAAACTGGAAAGAAAAATATTTAGTGCTATGTGCCCAGAAATAGATTTATTTGACGTTTAATTGACCTAAAAAAGGATAACCTTCCTACTGTTAGTGGCGATGCCTAGATTGTCATTTAGACTTGTGCACATTCTGTGTTCATATCTAAACCTTTTCTTGATTTATTGTTATTATAAGTATATTGCTATAATAGGATGTGACAGGTTGTGACGCTGTAAGGAATAACTCGGTGAATTTGTGTCAACCACTCTCACATTTTATGTCACTTCTGTTTCGCGGGACGTGCGTCTCAAACTCCATCTTTTGCCTCGATCTCTCCCATTGTAATCACTGTTCATAATACCAAGTAACATTAACAAAACATAAATAACGATCCTCTTCTGTATTTGTTATCTGCTGTAACTGTTGTCATGATGTACACCAGCAAGTAACGTGCAACAAAAAGTAACACACGATCTTTATATATATATATATATGAAGATAAAACCCTACAATATGCTGGACACCACACAGTGACGTGTGGGTGCACTGCTGATCCAGAAACTGGCCAGTCACAGAGTACAAAAATAAAAGCAGGCACACCAACCACACACTCTTCATGTTTTTTTAAGCTTTCGCATTTTATTTAGGCTTCATCAGAAATCAGTACAACTGTATTGTCTTGTTTCACATTGCACAGTGTGCAATGTGAAACAAGACAATACAGTTGTATTGAATAAAAGGCGAAAGCTTAAAAAAACATGAAGAGTGTGTGGTTGGTGTGCCTGCTTTAATTTTGTACTCTCCTCTCTCCTCTCTCTCTCTCTCTCTCTCTCTTATATATATATATATATATTATATATATGTGTGTGTGTGTGTGTGTGTGTGTGTGTGTGTGTGTGTGTGTGTGGTGTGAGAGAGAGAGAGAGATTGAAAAGTATTACAATAAGGAAAATGAAGGCAATACAAATAGATGTGCCTTCGAGAGGGATTGCAATGGTTCCCTCAGGCGGCTAGTGAAGGGTTTCTCATATTTATAATATATTCCCCCCATTTTCTTCATCTTCCATTTTTTTTTTTTTTTCTTTTCTAAAAGTCCAAATCTTTGCCAAGTCATTACTATAATGACTGAAGAATTGTTAGCCTGCACTTGTTTTCCCCCACTACTTAATTCACAGTATGTCCTTCTAGACTCATGCCAAGTTTGGTGGCGATCCGAGGACTCCCTTTGCCGCCAACATCAGAAAAGATTGTATTTTTGATCGTTTTTAGGGGGGTACGTGTTGTTAACGGTTTTTAACGGTCATAAATAACTGTCGTAGAAACTGTCCAATGACCCTATGTTACTCGGGAGATGTCCCTCTAGGTTCGATGTACCTGTGCAATGTCACAACGGCCATTTGATGAAAAGCAGAGGAAAAAGATGTCTTTGAAACCGTTATAACAGTTTTTTTAACGGTTTTTAACGGTTTTATTTCTTTAAAGATTAGCCCAAAACCATCCTCGGGTCACAACAGACATACCTGCTAAATTTCAAGAAGATCGGGTTTTAAACAGTTTCTTTTATAGGGTTTGGTGTTTTTAACGGTTTTTAACTGTTATAAATAACGTTTTTTAACTGCCAAATAACGGTTCTAATTTTAGAGAAGTAGTCCTGTACCTGTGCAATGTCACAACGGCTATTTGAAGAAAAGCAGAGGAAAAAGATGTTTTTGAAACCGTTATAACAGTTTTTTAACGGTTTTTAACGGTTTTATTTTTTTAGAGATTAGCCCCAAACCATCCTCGGGTGACAACAGACGTACCTGCCAAATTTCATGACAATCGGTTGAGCCGTTTTTGAGTCTATAGCGTACACAGACACACACACACACACACACAGACAGAATTTGCCCTTTATATATTAGACTAGCAGGGGCACCCGGCGTTGCCCGGGATATGAACATTCTTTGCGATACTCACGTGATGGCAAACATGTATTAATTGTTTTGATTTACAATCAACCCCCCCCCCCCCCCCCCAACATCTTCCCACCCCCTCCCCCCGACACAGATACACATTTTGTCTCTGTCTCTGTCTCTCTCTCTCTCTTTCTTATACATTCTATTGTTTTCCGCCTGCCTCTGGCCCCTTTCCCCTAGCACGTCGAGATGCTTTTCTCGCTCGATTTTCCGCCTGCACTCACTGTTCCCATTTCCATTCTACTGATTGCCCTTAATTTTGTAGGAACAGACTTTGTGCAGAAGTAGTTTATTTCAACGGGTCTGTGTCTAATGTAAAAATAGTGTATCAGGCTTTGCACTGTACAATCATTTTTCTGGCCCCTCTCATTCCTCCCTTTTCATCCCCCTACACTGTCCCATCCATGTTGCAAAATTACTTACCGTTACTGGACATACGCATACCGAATTTTATCAATAGCGGTGTAAATTTAGAAAATAACGGTTTTTAACGGTCAATGTTAAGTTTTGGTTCGTAAAATACATTGTTCAGCGCTTAAAACTGTACGTGCATACGGAATGTTATCAAGAAGGGTGAAAATTTCGAAATTCAGAAAATAACGGTTTTTAACGGTCAATGTTAAGTTTCGGATCTTGAAAATTGTATATCATTGTTTAGCGTTCAAAACTGCACATGTATATCGAATTTCTTGAAGAATACTCTAAATTTATAAAATAACGTTTTTTAATGGTCAGTTTTAAATTTCGGTTCGTAAAAGTTGTATATCATTTTTCGGCATATAAAACTGCACATGTATACCGAATTTCATCAAGAACAGCCTAAATTTTGAAAATAACGGTTTTTAGCGGTCAAATTTAATGGTCATAATGACCATCTAATGACCCTATGTTACCCGCGGGATGTTCCTGTAGGCTTATGTCAAGTTTGGTGGCGATCCGATGACTGTCGTGGCCGCCAACCTCAGAAGATCGGGTTTTAAAACAGTTTTTATAGGGTTTGGTGTTTTAAACGGTTTTTAACTGTTATAAATAATGTTTCTTAACTGCCAAATAACGGTTCTAATTTTCGAGAAGTAGCCCTGTACCTGTGCAATGTCACAACGGCCATTTGATGTAAAGCAGAGGAAAAAGATGTCTTTGAAACCGTTATAACAGTTTTTTTAACGGTTTTTAACGGTTTTATTTTTTTAGAGATTAGCCCCAAACCATCCTCGGGTCACAACAGACGTACCTGCTAAACCATCCATGTTGCAAAATTACTTACCGTTACTGGACATACGCATACCGAATTTTATCAATAGCGGTGTAAATTTAGAAAATAACGGTTTTTAACGGTCAGTGTTAAGTTTTGGTTCGTAAAATTTGCATAACATTGTTCAGTGCTTAAAACTGTACGTGCATACGGAATGTTATCAAGAAGGGTGAAAATTTCGAAATTCAGAAAATAACGGTTTTTAACGGTCAATGTTAAGTTTCGGATCTTGAAAATTGTATATCATTGTTTAGCGTTCAAAACTGCACATGTATATCGAATTTCTTGAAGAATACTCTAAATTTATAAAAATAACGGTTTTTAACGGTCAATTGTAAATTTCGGTTCGTAAAAGTTGTATATCATTTTTCTGCATTTAAAACTGCACATGTATACCGAATTTCATCAAGAACAGCCTAAATTTTGAAAATAACGGTTTTTAATGGTCAAATATAATGGTCATAATGACTATCTAATGACCCTATATTACCCACTGGATGTTCCTGTAGGCTTATGTCAAGTTTGGTGGCGATCCTATAACTCTCATGGCCGCCAACCTCAGAAGATCGGGTTTTAAACAGTTTTCATAGGGTTTGGTGTTTTTAACGGTTTTTAACTGTTATAAATAACGTTTCTTAACTGCCAAATAACGGTTCTAATTTTCGAGAAGTAGCCCCGTACCTGTGCAATGTCACAATGGCCATTTGATGAAAAGCAGAGGAAAAAGATGTCTTTGAAACCGTTATAACAGTTTTTTAACGGTTTTTAACGGTTTTATTTTTTTAGAGATTAGCCCCAAACCATCCTCGGGTCACAACAGACGTACCTGCTAAATTTCAAGAAGATCGGGTTTTAAACAGTTTCTTTTATAGGGTTTGGTGTTTTTAACGGTTTTTAACTGTTATAAATAACGTTTTTTAACTGCCAAATAACGGTTCTAATTTTAGAGAAGTAGTCCTGTACCTGTGCAATGTAACAACGGCTAGTTGAACAAAAGCAGAGGAAAAAGATGACTTTGAAACCGTTATAACAGCTTTTTAACGGTTTTTAACGGTTTTATTTTTTAGAGATTAGCCCAAAACCATCCTCGAGTCACAACGGACGTACCTGCCAAATTTCATGACAATCGGTTGAGCCGTTTTTGAGTCTATAGCGTACACAGACACACACACACACACACACACACACACACACAGACAGAATTTGCCATTTATATATTAGATATATATATTACATGTGAGCGCGCACGTACGCTCCTTTCACTACATCTTCAAATGACCATCTCTCTCTCTCTCTCTCCTCTCTCTCTCCTCTCTCTCTCTCTCTCTGTATATATATATAGAGAGAGAGAGAGAGAGAGAAAAGAGAGAATGGTACTGAGGATCAGCGCAATCTTAAAAACAGTGCTCAACCACAGTGGGAGCGACATTTGTTATATTAAAAGCAAGTTAAAATCAAGCTTCTAAAAACATCTACAAATTTGTTTCACGCTGTGCGGTCGTCAGGATGTGATGAGCTTGTGTTGCCAGTGCCACGTATATATATAGCTAGCTGGTTTGCTGTTGTTTTTTCCCCGTGCTACATGTGTTTCTCAGGTGTTGGTTTTTTTCGCTGATAGGAACTTCCATCTGTGTCTGCAATTGTTAACCATTTCTGTTCTAACATTTAGAGTTGCCAACTGTGGTTTACATAGTATAATGTATTTCTCGGTTAGGCATAGATTGCATTTTTTTGAAATGTTGTTGTATGATGCTGCTCTTTTTAAAATTTTCCAAGATATGTTGTAGTCTATGTCTTTTTCTTTAAGTTTCCAAATGTATTTACTCAATTCTGTTTGGTTTTTGTATCTTTCTTTGTTGAATGATTGTTTATGGTTTGCATATCTAGTTTTGAATTGGTTTTCCGTGATACCTACATATGTTTCTTTTGCGTTCTCTGATGTTACAGTGGCTTGGTACACAATGTTGTTATAAAGGCATTTGTTGCTTAGGGGGCACTGTTCTTTTTTGGTACAGTTACAAGATTTCCTTTCGTTACCCTCCTTTTTTTTCTGTGCTGCTTTTCATTTTGTTTGCTGAATCGATGGCATTTTTAAGGTTCGGCATACATGAATATGATAATTTGATGTTGTTTTTGTTGAATATCTTGAATAATTTATGGTCTTTTGGGAAAGATGATGTCAAGATTTTAAAGAATTCTTTCCCTACATTTGTTTTAACTCTTGCATCATATGGGGGATTGTACCATATGATATTCCTTTTCCTGTTCTTTCTGCATCTTTTTGTATCATTGTCTGGATCGTATCTTAATTTGTAATTGTAGCCACTTGTATGTAACGCCTCTTGGTATTCAGCTGTAGCGTTGTTGAATACTGTTTCGTTACATGACAAATTGGATAGTCTTTTATTTATGCTTTTGGGTATTGTTTTCAGTATGGAGGGTGGGTGATTGCTTTTGATGTTTACATAAACAGGCGTGTCATTTGGTTTCTTGTATGGTTTATATGTGTGTTGGTTGAGGTCTAACGTTATGTCTAAATAGTTCACTATCTTTTTGTTTGCTTCTATTGTGATTTTTAAGTTTTGGTTGTGGAAAATTTTACACAATTCTTTTTTCTTATTTTCAATATTTCTAGGGTTGTCATTCAGAGCGGCAAGGCCGTCATCCCTGTACAGTCCAGTTTGTTTTCCAAGTTTTTTTTGAATATTGGATAACATGAATAGTCCGACAAGTTCGCAAGTTTCGGCACCATTGTATGATCCCATTGTGACATCGAAAGTTGAATTCCTGCTTGTGTTCTTAATCCAGGTTTCATTTTTATTGTGCAGTAAAGTTTTCTTTGTGTGGAAAATGATTTCCATTTCTGACCCTGATATTTCTGTGTACTTGTTGGCAAATTTTATAGCTTTAGTTAGTAGCTTTTCATCTATAGATGGGTAGAAATCTACTATGTCAAATGTTATAAAAACTGTATTTTCTTGTTTATTGAGGTTTTTGAACCATTGTATTACTTCATATTTGTTTTTCCAGAGATTGAGTTCAGTGTTTTCTTTTATGTTTTTTATGGTTTTCTCTAAGATTTTTTTACTAATTTTCCCTAGTTCAGATTTGGAAGGGTTTATCAGTCTACATGTTGGGTTGTTCAAGAAATTGGATTAAGAACACAAGCAGGAATTCAACTTTCGATGTCACAATGGGATCATACGATGGTGCCGAAACTTGCGAACTTGTCGGACTATTCATGTTATCCAATATTCAAAAAAAACTTGGAAAACAAACTGGACTGTACAGGGATGACGGCCTTGCCGCTCTGAATGACAACCCTAGAAATATTGAAAATAAGAAAAAAGAATTGTGTAAAATTTTCCACAACCAAAACTTAAAAATCACAATAGAAGCAAACAAAAAGATAGTGAACTATTTAGACATAACGTTAGACCTCAACCAACACACATATAAACCATACAAGAAACCAAATGACACGCCTGTTTATGTAAACATCAAAAGCAATCACCCACCCTCCATACTGAAAACAATACCCAAAAGCATAAATAAAAGACTATCCAATTTGTCATGTAACGAAACAGTATTCAACAACGCTACAGCTGAATACCAAGAGGCGTTACATACAAGTGGCTACAATTACAAATTAAGATACGATCCAGACAATGATACAAAAAGATGCAGAAAGAACAGGAAAAGGAATATCATATGGTACAATCCCCCATATGATGCAAGAGTTAAAACAAATGTAGGGAAAGAATTCTTTAAAATCTTGACATCATCTTTCCCAAAAGACCATAAATTATTCAAGATATTCAACAAAAACAACATCAAATTATCATATTCATGTATGCCGAACCTTAAAAATGCCATCGATTCAGCAAACAAAATGAAAAGCAGCACAGAAAAAAAAATGGAGGGTAACGAAAGGA
>CM065718.1:73653527-73741027 GCA_033310375.1 Conus canariensis
GCATGGAACGTTTGGTGAAAGTTTGGACAGGGAATGGGGAGACATCTTGATTGCTGGCGTGGGATTTGCTTGCCTGAGGCCGATGTCATCTGCGAATCGCAGATTCCAAAGCAGCCATCCTCCAATAGAAATGGATATCTGGAAGTAACTGAAGTGTCTCTTGCCTTATTATGTCCTCCGGGCAGATGTTAACACGAACTAGGGATAGAAGGCATCACTGTCTAATTCTGGTCTTAAACAAGGTCTTCGCGGCTGTTATTCAGGAGAACTGCACTAGTTGACTCTGAATACAATGCCCCGATGATGTCAGCAAGTTTGGTATCAAAGTTGAAGTTCTTCAGCACTTTCCACAAACTCTCATGACAGACATGGTCTAAAACATTTTTGAAGTCCATGAAATTATGGAACAGACCTCCTTGGTGCCATAAGGTACTTCTCTATTAGGAGTCTGATGTTGAAGATCGGTTATATCATATTGTGTTTTGGTCAGAATCTTGCTTGTTATTCTGCTAGAGTATTTTCTGCCTTCTTTTTAATCTTGTTCAAAGAACTCTCAGTATTATTTTACTGGGGCCATTAATCAGGCTGATAGTTCTCTAATTCTGGAACTGTTTAAGATTTCCTTGTGTCAGGAGTGGTATTTACACGGATTTGGTCAATCATTTTTGTCACTCTCTTGTCATCAAGATCTTCTTACAGATTGTTAGTAAGAACCGGGTCCATTCTTTTGACTACTTTCTTTTCACTTACTTTTTCTGACAGAGTGTTGACAATATTTTCATGAACTCGGGTCCAGCGTGTTTCGGGGGCTCTGCTGGAATGTTGTCCAGCCTAAGTGATCTACCTCCCTTCGCTGATCCCAAATCCACAAAATGGAACTTAGGCCGAAAGGGGACAACACGTATTGTGTACCATTTGGCCAGGGTTCCATTCTGTGGTTTTCATCGTTCATCCAAGACCGATTTGTTTTGCCCAGTTCGAAGAAGGAAATTACTGTCTGTTGGTCATTGTCTTGATTGATATTTGCCTTGCCTGAAGAAGACCAAGTAGGTCGAAATGCGTTGTTTGTTTTGTAATGTGTTTGGTCTTTGCTTTGGTGACACAGCAATTCCGTTTTTACTGTTATGAGACAGTTGTCTGGAACTTCTTGTTGCATGACTGTGAGGCCTGGGCATTGTGTAGCAGACAGCTGCAATCGCTTGAACCGTTTTATCTGTATGTCTCCGCCAATTCGTGGGTGTCTCAAACACTTCGGCGCTCTGAGTCCCCTGGCTATCAGGCTTTCCCGACATCTGCAAGGAGTTGAACATGGGGCGAGGAAAAATGCCAATTCATGCCAAAGACAGTCTTTTTATCTGAGCTGGCATCAGACAGAAGAGAACCTGGCAACCCTCTAAGGTCTTTCAAGCACAATCTGAAGGCAGGCAACATTGCTGGCTGGAAACTTCAGGCGCCATTCACAGTGTCTGGCACTGATTAGTCAACAAGGATCTGCAGGGTGTGGAGGAAGTGCAGCTGACAGGTTTGTATGTGAAGCGCCGTGTCTGCTAGAAGACAGTACTGGGTTCTGTGTCTGAAAATTGCCTCCCATTGTGCTGCCATTGTTGAGCATTTTATCTGGGCAACAGTCACATATTTGGTATCACCTGTAATGAGGAACAGACCATAAAGTTTCATTATAATCATTATGCATGCATGCATGCATGTATATATATATATATATATAATATATATATATATATAGATAGATAGATAGATAGATAGATAGATAGATAGATTATAATATATATATATAATATATATATATATCCTTTCGTTTTTGTTGTTTGTTTTTTTTTCTTTGATTTCTTTTTCTACTATTGCATTAAAAAGGGAAGCAAACATTTTCAACTAAAATTAAACATTATTGTCATGTTTCAGGCCTTTTTGAAGAATGAAAAATGGTGAGTATTGAGAAAGAAATATGCACAGATAAGCTGTCGGATAGATCTGTGTATAATTGAATACAAGAGCGTAGGCCTATTTGACATCAGTAATTCATATCTAGAAGCAGATGCCTCGAGTAATTCACAAGCTTACCCGAAAGAGAGAAGAAGTGGGAACTGCGTAGAGGGAGGGGGGCTGCAAGAGTGAGTGTTTAGAATGGCGTGTGTTGGTGTAGATGGTTTGGTTGTGATAAATTGGTGTCTCTGGCTGGAGCAGTTGAGCATCTCGATGTCAGGAAAGTGTTAGAGAAAGTGATCGGGACAGTAGAGAGTAACTAGAGTGAGTCTGCTAGAGGCATCTAGTCACTGAGCTTGAAAACAAGAAACATTTAACTGCATTTGTACTTATAAATAACTGCTTGTTCGGGAGGTGCAATGAAAATAAAATTGTCCATTAATCTTCGCTTGTGATCTAAAACCGATCTTTTCACACAGGAGAGTATCAGATTTTCTATTAACTTTCCGTTTTGCTTGACTATCAGAATTGTGTGGGATTTGCTAAGCGTGCTGAAACAAAAAACAAAAAAAATACAAACTGAAAAGGGCTCTGTTCTTAATAAAAGGTGCTTTTTTCTTTGTAGCAGACTGACCTCGCAACAGATACTTCAAAGACTTGTTGTTACTGTCTATTTCTGTTGAAAATTTACGACTTCCTCTGCCTTCAATGCATAGACGTTTTTCACCGGAAAGATTTTCAGCTCTTGTTTTACAAACTGGAATGTACATTTGTACTCTTTACCAGTATTACATTTACTTCCAATAATGATTTCACACATTAACACTTTTTATCTGGAACAGATCTGTAAAAGTAAAGTTTTTCTTACCCTGTACAAAATTTACATGTCAACAAACAGATGTTCCTTTTAAAGACTCTTGTTTTTTTCTGGAACATGTTTTGGAACAAATGTTCCTTTTCGCTGTGTTAAATTTACCCTCAAAGAAAGAATCTTTCCTTTCAAAGATTTTTAAAACTGAAACTTGTTTAAAATCTACGTTTTTTTTGGGTTTTTTTTGCCTAAATCCATGTTTGAATGAACAGTTTCTTCCTCTACACATTATTTTAATCACTTTTTACGGGAATACACTTCCGTGTTTGTTCAAAATTTAGCTGTGAATAGAGACTTCTTTTCAGTAAAAGTATTTTTCCCCGAAAGTTTTCTGGACCATGATCTTTTATCTTTGTGCCTGTTCTTCATGGGTCTTAAACGTTTCTCCCTTTTAAAAAAAAGTGTGTGTGTGTGTGTGTGTGTGTGTGTGTGTGTGTGTGTGTGTGTGTGTGTGTGTGTGTGTGTGTGTGAGTGCGTGCAGACTCTGGATGAGACCCCTGCGAACTGTCCCTGGATGTGAAATTTGAAAAGCAGACTGTTCCCTTCGCGTGTGTTCGTGGAATTTCGAATGGTCGTTAACAACACACTGCCACTTGCAAGCTACTATCTCTCTGTCCTTTCATCTGTGGAATTTGATGATCTAACAACTGAAATGTCATAGAAATTTTCCAATGGGTATACACTATGATCATGTAGTCAGTAATTACATCATTTGGACTTTTTGAAATATTTTTCAAAATGTAAGTTTTTTTCCCTTGGAAAGGTCCTTTGTAGTTAAGTATTTTAGTATGTTATGTTTTGCATACACAGTTTGAAATGCTGTCTTTGTTATTGTTCCCACATCAATGGTTCGGGCAGAAATTATTTGTTTTGGTCAGATTATGACCTGCATTTAGTGCTATAGTAATTGCATTTTTAGCGTTGAATGTTTAATCTACAAACAGAAAAGGGTTGATCGACTAATAAAGACTTGCATGGCACAGATTTTGTGGACTGAGCATGTTTGTTGATGTGCTTGATGCATGCAGGATACATTCAAGATTGACTCATGGTTCTTTGGTATCGTTATGGAGAGCAGGTTAGTATTGTCGGATCTGAAGTAGATTTACTGTATTTTGTGTAGATTTTAAAGAAGAATTACTACCCTTGAGTCAATATATGATGACCCAAGTGGAACGAAAGAAGGAAGGCAGTGACGTCTGGTCTCCTGACCTGTCCACCCGAAATTATCACTAGGAAGATATAGTCTGTAAATGAACAGTGTACTCATCTGCCACATATAAGGGGGATTTTACGGTGCATTGCCGTCGCAAAACATTGGTGGAAGCAAATATTGTTAAAGAAACTGATTGTCGGATTTCATCAGTTCATGCGCATACGACCTGTTCCAGAAAAATAACCAGAAAATACGACGCCTGTCTTTCCATTAGAAACAGATACATTTTCACAGTTTATCGGCCAAGCATCTAGAGAGTCAAATGTTTGACGTGAAGTGTACGCCAGGATATCGATCAGGATACTGACTGTTTGCATTCCAGGCGCACCGTTTCACACCCATGTTTGGTTGTTTTTTTTTTTCACTCTGAACTGTTGAAACGGCCGATGGGGCGGCATCGCTCTGGCCCCACCTACCAGCTTCGTCTGTCCCATGAAATCGGCGGGGTCACTCTCGTTAAACGTGAGCTCTAAGACAGTACCTCCCATACAGTTTTCTAATAATCTATTGTCTGGCTACGCAAAAGACACAAGCCTTGTAGTTCGAGCCGTCGAGCGAATTATGCACTGCCTGCACGCCTATTGCATTGTATTGAATGTCATTTTCACAAGAGATTTCTTTGAAACTCGAATTTGGAACTGCTCTCCAAGGCAAAGGATGCATTATAGTATGGCGCCACCTGTGCGTGTGTGTGTGTGTGTGTGTGTGTGTGTGTGTGTGTGTGTGTGTGTGTGTGTGTGTGGATTGAATTGTAGGATTTGTGTTTACCTTTCGATGTGTATTATTATACATAATTTTTTGTCAGATACCACCCCTTTGTCACCATGATATCTTCTTCACAGCACACACAGCATCAGTTCATAGTCACCCCTCCCAACGCACCCACCCCCTCTCAAAGACTAGCAATTCGATAATTCAATTATGGTGACAAGAAGAAGAGAAAAAACCGCGCTATATAAAACATACAAGCGACCCAGGATGCTCTCCCTTCGTAGGTTTGTGCGTGATCCATAAAGCGCCCTTTCCAAAACACCCCTTTGTGTTACTGCGTCTTTTGCATACATCGTTATATTGATCTGTGTATGAGATCTATCCTGCCTTCTTTCCACATTGCTGTATCGGCTAAATATGTACTGACACGTTCGTCTCTTAGGTTTGTTGCATCACTTAGGATGGAGTGTAAGATCAACACTCGCGCTACAAATGCATTCACATCTCTGTGACTGTCTTCACCTCCACACTCATGATCCGATTCTCTACGTTCTGAATCAGATCCAGTTTTATGCAACAAATCTCTCTCTCTCTCCAGATTTTTCAGTTGTATGCAATAAATCTCTCTCTCTCTCTCTCTCTCTCTCTCTCTCTCTCTCTCTCTCTCTCTCTCTCTCTCTCTCTCTCTCTCTCTCTCTATGCGTGCGAGCGTGCGTGTATGTGTGTGTTCAAAAATATGTACGTACTTTGTCATATTCACTTCACTGTCTGTTTTCATACATGACAATCTTGTACGTTGTAGTACATAATTTACATATGTTCCCCCAGCCCACCTCACTCCCTACCCCCACTCTCTCCTTCCTCTTCATTATTGTTATTCTCATTTTTATTTTTATTTTATTATTATTATTTCTTTTTGTTTATTATTATTCTTATTCTTTGTTTTGTTTTCATTTCTCTTCTATTTTCATTTGATGTTCCTCTATGATTACATGACCGCTTTGCTTGCTTCTTTGCTTTCTTACATTAATTGATTTCACTGCATGTTGTAGTCCCTACTCAGGGCGAGGACTGGATGTAAAAGAGCACGTCAGTGCTTATCTATTATCCTCGTAAATAAAGAATTTTGTCTTGTTTTGTCTTGTCTTCTCTCTCTCTCTCTCTCTCTCTCTCTTTCTCTCTCTCTCGCGCGCGCGCGCGCACTCACACACACACTGACGGACAGACAGCCAGCCAGACAGAAAGACTTACACACACACACACACGCGCGCGCGCGCGCGCGCGCGCTCGCGCGCGCACGCACTCACACACTAGCAACTGTAAAAATTTTCAACACTTGAATCTTTTAAAGCAATCCTGAAAGCTTCCCTATTTCCTGTCTGATCCTAATCCTCACGCTGCATGTTTAATTTCTTTTTCATTTCTAGTGGCTGCGTGAGCCAGCGATTGTTCTTTAAATGTATGCTATGTGTGTATGCTAAATGACCAGTGTAAGCACTTTAAAATACTGCGTTTTTCTGCATATTGGAAAGTGCCACATACACACTATTACCATCATCATCAAACAAGTTGGGTAACTCTTGCTCCAACAAGAAAACATAACTGCAAATGAATGCTGCTTATGACACGGAATCGCCTAGCAGACATGACAGCACAGACCACACAGAGCAAACAAGGAAACATCCCCCCAAAAAGAATGTCCCTTGCTTGCCCATGTGCCCTGTAGCGAACATATCTACACAGCAACAAGAACTGGAGAAAGGAACAAATATAAACTATCTGATATACAAGACTGGCACAGCCTTTTCAAATTTAAATATAGTCAGGCAAGTACAAGGACGAACAACAACAAAAATACAAATAACCTCGATTTAATTGAAACGAAAGTAAATATGAAATGAGGCGGTGGACAGTAAGCAATAAACAACAAACACGTAGGGTAACTCTTGCTCCCACCAGAAAACATAACTCCAAAGGAATGGTGCTTACGACAACAAATCGCCTAGCAGGCATGACAGCACAGAGCACACAGAACAAACAAGGAAACATTCCCCCCCCCCCCCCCCCCAAAAAAAAAAAAAAAGTTCAAAGCTTTTCTATATACCCTGTACCAAACACATCTACACAGGAACAAGAACTGGAGAAATGAACAAATATAAATTAACTGATATTCAAGACTGGCACAGCCTTTTAAAAGTCGAATATAGTCAGACAAGTACAAGGACGAACAAAGACAAATACAAATAACCTCGATTTAACTGAAACGAAAGTAAATATGAAATGAGGTAGGGAAGAGTAAACAATAAACAACAAACAAGTAGGGTAACTCTTGCTCTCACAAGAAAACATAATTCCGAAGGAATGCTGCTTACGACACCGAATCGCCTAGCAGACATGACAGCACAGAACACACAGAACAAACAAGGAGACATCCGCCAAAAAGGATTTTTCAAGCTTGCCCATATACCCTGTTCCGAACACATCTACACAGCAACAAGACCTGGGGAAACGAACAAACATAATTATATCAACTGATATTCAAGACTGGCACAGCCTTTTAAAACTTGAATATAGTCAGACAAGTACAAGGACGAACAGAAACAAATACAACTAACCTCGATTTAATTGAAACGAAAGTAAATATGAAATGTGAAATGTTTACTGTTACCTGATATTGAGTAGGACTGTCCACGTCTGTCCAGTGACAGTCCCCATCAACCTGCTGTACTGGCGACCTCGACACGTTCTTACCAAGAACACAGACGTGGAGAAGACATGGAAACTGAGGGCACCATGGTAGCAGAGCATGAAGGGCCACTGAAGTTAAGATTTTTTATGATGATCGATGAGGCAGAGGTTGATGATGACGATGCTATTTTATTACATTCTGGTCAGTCTGAAACTGCATGGCCCGACTGTATTCTACATTTTCTGTTACCATGTACCCTGGTCATCAACCAGGCACGAGAAGTAAGACACCTGCAATGTTGGTCAGGAAATTTGAGCAGCACTACTAGAGATACATCCACTGAAGCTGATGAAAGTCGACTGTATGTTTCCAGTCTTCCCACGTGAGCCCATGCGACTACTCAGCTCTGGGTAGGAGCCGACTCGGGCGGAAAAATCCCTCAAATATAAATGGTTCTGATGGGAATCGCACCCAGGATCTCCATGCCTGGAATCCGCGATGTTAAGCACTGCGGCCCGGCCACTGGTCTGTTTGACATTTTAAACAGTTGATGTCGGTGATAGAACTTCTGGAACCAAATCAGGCAATCATGAAACACAGGCGCAGATATCTGTAAGCGCAGAGACGTCATCACTCCTGATCAAGCATAAACGTATGCATGCGTCTTTTAATACAGATTCTTTATCTGTCTGAGATCACGCATAAACATATGCATGCGTCTTTTAATACAGATTCTTTATCAGTCTGAAAACACTTACATGCATACACGCGTCATTGAATACAAACACTTCATCAATCTGATAACACATGCACATTATGTATACGTCTTGGAATACAAATGCTTTCTCAGTCTGATAACACATGCACACATGTATATGTCTTTGAATACACATTCTCCGTCAGTCTGATATCATGCACATTCACATCCCTCTTAAAATACACATACTTCACCAGTTTCATAACATATGATCATTTACAGAGATAAGAGAAGATGTCATTACACGCATTCTTAAACAAGGCAAACTTAAAAATTAGATACAAATTGTCGGCCCCATTCACTTTCAAATGTTATTATAAAGAAATGGGGTGAACATGTGTTGCTCTCCAAATGGAAAGTTATGTCAGTAGTGACAAGTGAAGATCAGGCAGATTTCATTCCAGGAAAATTATTTAAGAGGCAAAACTTGTTTAGTGTGTGCTACAATGATTGGTTTCAATTCTTGCAGTATTAAATTATATTGTTGCAAATATCCGCGGGCGTTTCCGTACAGGGAATTTGTTCATGCGCATTTAGCATTGGTTCTGTTTTCATTAAAAAAAAAAAGAAAGAAATCCTTCGAATAAGACTTTTAATCGAGGTTCCATGCGTGAACGTGTGCATATCTTGAAGACGCGTAAAACACACACACACACACACACACACACACACACACACACACACACACACACACACACACTGTCACTATGCCTAGTGCGGTGACAGGGATACCCGAATGTAGAAGGGTACCCCCTTTTAATCCACCCCGCCCACACTCTAAAACTATCGACACCACAGAATAAAAATACAAAACACTAAACAATAGGTGCAACAAAAAATCAAATTTTATTCAAATTCACACTCACCCACACACTATCAGCAAATTTTTTTTTTAATCTTCAAACAATAATAAAAAAAAAACCACCAAAATCAGCAATACACAATAAAAATGCCCCGACACCCCACCTTCAAATCCAGGAAGCCTCAAGGGACCCCAACCCACACAGGGTTAATACCGGACCAGGGATACTCCAGGCACTGTCACGTGGTAACCTGGGGCTGGGTCATCCAGAGGTGGGATGGCCCACAGAACCCAAAGTGCCCACGTGATACGAACCACAAAGGGGACACAACGACACCCCCACCCCTCCCCCCAAAACACACACCACACACACACACACACACACACACACACACACACACACACACACAGATACACACACAATTCGTTACAATTCCCCCTCCACACAATACATACAAATATATCTAAATATATATATATATATATATATATATATATATATAATAATAATAATGTATAATACTTATATAGCGCATTTCTTGTTGTACAACTCAATGCGCTTACATCCACCATTTGCACTTATTCATACAATATTCATGCACACAGCAAAAAGAAAATACACAATGGCAGACGCACCTACATGCATAAACTGTCTCACCGAACTAGTTGTGGAGGAATTTAAGAGAGATCTAGTCATCTACAGAAGAGGATAGGCTTTTTTGAAGAGGTAAGTTTTGAGCTGAGATTTAAAAGAAGAAAGAGTAGGCTGATTACGAAGGTCTTCAGGGAGGGAGTTCCAAATAGAAGGTGCTCTAAAACTGAAGGCTCTTTCGCCAATGATAATATATATATATATATCATTATAAACAACTCACGCACAATACCATTCACCTTCGCACACTCGAACCGTCTTTTTTTTTTCACACAATCAATTCCCACACTCCAACTTTTTCCCCTTCCTTCACGAACGTTCACGGTTTGTGCACTGGTGACCACACTATCACTGAGGTCCTGATGCCCCAGCAGACGAAGCGCCGAACGATGAAGAATCGACAATGTCACAAGGTTCAACAGGGAGTCACTGATTCAAAGTACACTGTGACACACATTGAAGAAAATGAAGAGCCCAGCAGCTCAGCAGATCTCAGCAGCAGAAGGAGGAGCTTGCCCCCTCCCAGTCGTTCATAGCGATGACCTAGAAGCTGGCCAGAAAGAAGTCGGAAACAGGGCAGTACCAGGTAAGATGCCAGGCACACCAGAGGTTGCAGCAGCAGAGCGGTCAAACACCTGGAGTTACGATGACCAACAAAGACAATACAGGACAAACACCCGCCAGAGCAGCTCCAGACCGGGAACCCTCGCTCCCTTGAAGGCGTGGACACTGGCGGCAGACACCGACACACCGATAACTTCTTCTTGGAATCCCGAGCTGTCACAAGGACACACCAGTGGGTTTCCTGGCAGCCCACTAAACAAAGTGGCAAAACTGCCTCACCAAACGCTGGATCAGAAGACCTCCGTCTCGAGCCAGGAGTCGCAAACAACTGAATCAGACAGTCAAAAACAGACGACACTTAGAGCTGACAGACACCATGAAACTGACAAGGCCACACCCTGACTTCGACCAATCATCAATAGGTTACCCAGGGAACGGCACGACAAAATTCCAGATAGGGGCATAGATAGAGACAGTCGTATGCAGACTCGAAACACCAACTTGCCAGAGGACCAATCAGCAATAAGTCACCTAGGGTGACGAGACCACACTTCCCAATATGGGAACAACTGTGTATCGGCACAGACTCTAGATTATAAATCCCTCCAATCATCAATCGATAACCACCAACACCTTGTACACAAGACCAAATATGGACACAACCATATACAAGCACCAATCTCCAATAGTTGGTCAACCAATCACCGATAAATCACCAAGGCAACAGACCAATACCATCACAGGACTGGATATAGCCAAAGATAGGCCTAGACTCCAGATTGTAAATCCCTCCAATCGCCGATCGATAATCACCAACGGCATAAACACATAACCAAATATGGACACATCCATATGCAAGCACCAACACCCACTAGTTGGTCAACCAATCACCCATAAATCATCAAGGCAACAGACCACAAAATCACGAGAATGGATACAGCCAAATATAGGCACAAACTCCACCCTCTTTGGTCGATCACCTACCAACAATGACCCAACCAAAACACACCAAAAAAAAATCAAACACGCATCGTAACTCCCAAATATTGACGCTGGAAAAAGAAAGAACTGACCGCCGCAATAACTCCGCCCTACAATATGCGCAATTATGTCCCTTGAATGTCCGTGCGTCACACACACACACACACACACACACACACACACACACACACACACACACACACACACACACACACACAAACTGCAAAGCATATAAACTTGCTCTTGGAGTTCCCACACACACATGTAACATTGGGACTTATAATGAAATTGGAATCTTACCTTTGAACGAGTTTCGAAAAGTGTCCTCTTCTAAATTTGTTTTAAAGAACCTTTCACAAAAAAGTTTCTCTACAAATGAAGTATCTTTCAATTCAGAGACAGATTTTGCTAAAAGAGCAATAGACATAAAATCAACTAAATCTATTCAGTCATACACATCTACTCTTCTAAAAACCAAAAAATCAACCAAAGTAAAATAGCTGTCAACTCGTCCTTTTCACCCATTCCCAAATAGAAACAAACCAAAGCAAATTATGACACAAAGTACACTGAACTGAACAAAAACGATCCACCATATCTTTTAAAATATTGTGTAAATTCTCATTTGGAAAATCAATATAAGAACCATCTTCAAATTATTACAGATGGTTCAGTATTAGATGACCATAGAACAGGAGCAGGTTTAATAATACCAAAATTAAAAGTAGAGAAATTATATCATTTCGGCATACACTTGTCAATTTTTACTGCAGAATTAGTTGTTATTCTAATGTCCCTAAAGTATGTTTTAAATTCTTTCATAGAAAATTGTCCACTTTTACTGTGCAGTGATTCAAAGTCAACCCTTTCTGCCTTACAGTCTTTAAATCCAAAGATTCGTTGCAAGACTATTACAGAAATTTATTACGTAACACATCTCCTATCGATGAAAATAATAAATGTGACTTTCTGTCAGGTGCCCTCACATTGTGGAATCTCAACAAATAAAAAAAGTTGATCAAGCTGCTCGAGAGCAGCTCGCAATATTGAAGGCACGACTGCACTGAACATTCCGTTAGACCCATCACAATGTTATACTTTGATTAATAAAGCATCGTTTAACAGTTTCAAAAGGTTACTGAAAGACACATATAGTCAACATTATCACAATTGCATACAACCAAATTCTGACATTCACCCCAAGACTCAATCAGACAAATTCGAAAGTCCGATATCTAGAGAGGCAGTAACCTTAATTCATAGAATGCGTTTAAATTCACTTCGAACCAAATGCAGCAAAAATGTTAAATATGTGTGTGGGGAAATTCTTAGTGTAAGTCACCTATTACTATACTACGCACAAAAAGTTAAGGATCGGTATGTGAAAACAGGTGCGTAATAAACTCAGTTCGCTACTGTTATTTATTTCTTAGTCCAGCCAAATTGTCATGAATTCTTGTTCAGCTGTAAGTGAGCGATGTTGTGTTAGTGCGAAAATTGCACGGGATTCTCTACTACTGAGCTGGGCCGCAAACGGAAAAGCGGAAACTTGCGAAAAATGACCTTGTTTTGGACCGTTCTGCCTGAACACATTGCACTTGCCAGATAGAAAAACCATTATGCACGTGCAAGCACTGCTGTTTATGTGTGAGATGCTATCGCTCGCTTGGCTATATAAGAAGACATTCCACCAGTAGTAGGCCTGATCTGACAATGCCTCCACGACGAAAATTAAGCGAGTTGGATAGAGGACAAGCTGTTGCATGGTTCCAAGATGGTGTTCCCAAGCGAGAAGTGGCCAGGCGACTTCATGTGTCCATCTCGGTCATTGTCCGACTGATTCAACGCTTCACAGCCACTGGGATTGTCCATGAAAGACGCAGATCTGGTCGACCGAAGAAGACAACCCCACGTGACGATCGTCTCATTGAACGACAAGCCCTGCAGACAAGAACAGCCTCTTCCAGCATAAATCAAAGGCAGTTCAGGGTGGCTACTAACATCAACATCAGCCAGCAGACCATACGGAACCGCCTACATGGGTTTAATCTCCGTTCTCGTCGCCCAGCAGTACGGCCACGCTTAACTCCAGCCCATAGGGCAGCACGCCGCGCCTTCTGCGCACGTCACGTGAGGTGGACACGTCAGCAATGGTCCAGATCCTGTTCAGTGATGAATCACGCTTCACCCTTCACCACAACGATGGCCGACTGAGGGTCTGGAGGCGCCCAGGGCAACACTTTACTGACGCCACTGTCCAAGAAAAGGTGGCCTTTGGTGGAGGTTCTGTAATGGTCTGGGGGGCCTTCAGCCTTCACCACAGAACACCCTTGTATCATGTACAGGGTAACCTCACTGGCATCTGATACCGGGATGAGATCCTTCGACCACTGGCTGTGCCTACACTGCAGCAGATGGGACCGAGGGCTGTCTACCAGGATGACAATGCTCGCCCCCACAGGGCAAGGGTGGTCAACGACTTCCTGCAGCAGTCTGGAGTCAACAGAATGGAGTGGCCAGCATGCAGTCCCGATCTCAACCCGATTGAGAACTTCTGGGATGAGCTGGATCGCAAAGTGAGGAGCCACCCCCCTCCCAGGGATGCCCAACACCTCTACCAGATGCTGCAGGCTGAGTGGCAGGCGCTTCCACAGAGGATCTTCACCAACCTGGTCAACTCGATGAGGTTTCGCTGCGTCGAGTGCCAGAACAGCCATGGTGGTTACACGCATTACTGAGCTTTTGGGAGCATCAGTATGCCCTGTCTTGTGATTTCAATGACTTTGGGAAATCAAATTTGGATACGTACCCACTTTAATCAAATGTACACACCAAACGATTGCTCGAGATTGAAGGCAATTGTGTATCGTTATCACTAAAGAATGGAATTAAATGTTGGCCAACTTCAACGCATTGACTTTCTTATTTTGACAGTTATGAATGTTTGTGAAAGTGATCCTTAACTTTTTGTGCGTAGCTTAGATTGTCCAAGAGCAAAGAATACGGTGCTCAAGGCTTGTACTAATATTTCATATGATGGATCGACACCACTGACATTACCTAAAATGTTAAATAATTATGCTTTTCTTTGTTCGCTTTGTCTACATTTATTACGCAGTCCAATAGAAATTTATCTTTAACTTTCAACAACCCCCCATATACAAAAAGAAATCACACACACACACACACACACACATGCGTGCCCGCACACACATGCGCGCACGCACACACAAACTCACGCGCGCGCGCGCGCGCGCGCGCCACACACACACACACACACACACACACACACACACACACACACACACACACACACACACACAATCTGTCTGTAATCACCTTACGTGGGAAGACGTTAAAACTGAAGAACAGCAACACACACACACACACACACACACACACACACACACACACACACACACACACACACACACACACACACACTCACTCATTACACAATCTGTCTGTAATCACGTTAAGTGGAAGACGTTAAAACTGAAGAACAGCAGCAGCAACAACAACAACAACAACACAACAACAACACAACACACACACACACACACACACACACACACACACACACACACACACACACACAACACACTTCATCCCAGTTTTCGGAAGAAAGGCCAGTTTTACCGTTAGTATGGATGATACTATGCATATAGCATGAATTCTCCTAGAAATTCGAAGAAATGAGCGAAAACGTGTCTGATATTTTGCTGATTGATTAGGGAAAGGACAGCGCCAACGAATCAGCCGTACTCAGGATAGAGCTTGGGTTGTATAGCACTTTCAGCCTGCTCTCTAAGCGAGTACAGATGTTAATTAAGTGCTCTTAGTAATAATTTAGTATATTATCACATTGATCATGTATATGTAATGACAGATCCATGTGCGCTGTATACGGATTTTACCAGACTAGTGAAGTATGTGTACTCAAAAATGTATGTATGTGTACATGTGCTATCAGACTGGTGAAGTATGTGCATTCAAACACGTATGTATGCATGCATGTGCTATTAGACTGGTAAAGTATGTGCATTCAAACACGTATGTATGCATGCATGTGATATTAGACTGGTAAAGTATGTGCATTCAAAGACATATGTATGTGTACATGTATCATCAAACTGATGATGTTTGTATATTCAAAGATGGACGTAAGTGCATATGTCATCAGACTGGTGAAGTATGAGTATTGACAGACACATTTATGAGTGCATGTGTTATCACACTGATGAAGAACATATATTCAAAGGTGTATGCGTGTGTGCATATGTTATCAGACTGATAAAGTATTAAAAGATTCATGTACGTATGTATGTATGTGTTATCAGACTGGTAAAGAATATATACTACTCAAAAGAATTTAAGGGCCACACAGTTCTTCACTCCCCAATAATAACTCATAAGTCCGACAGCTGAAATCAACCAACAAACATTTAATTCAATCATTTGATCATCGATTGGACACAATTTCATCAAGAAGTGCAAATCAATTATCGCGAAAATGTCATTGACATGGACACACCCCCATTTTGCAAATTCAGAACAACCGACTGTCAGAATGTCAAGAGTCAATATCGTGTGTGACCGCCATTGGCGTTGATGCAGTCAAGGCAGCGCTGTCTCATGGATCTGACCAAAGTCTGGAGGGTGTTCTGGGGGATCGCCTGCCACTCCTGCTCCAGATTCCTGAACAGGACGTCGAGATTGTGTGCAGGAGGGTGGTTGTTGCGTATACGACGGCCCAGAACATCCCAAAGATGTTCGATGGGGTTCAGATCGGGTGAGCGGGCAGGCCAGTCCATCCTGGTGACTTGCTGCTGCTGGAGAAAGTTCTGTACGACCCGAGCTCTGTGCGGCCTGGCGTTATCGTCCTGTAGTATGGCTCCTGGTCCCATGGCCTGCAAAGCTAGTACAGCGATTGGCTCCAGAATGTCGTCCCTGTAGGCTACGCCGGTCAGGTAGCTTTGGACACTGTGCAGGGGTGTTCTGTGATGAAGACTGAAGCCACCCCACACCATCAGGGACCCACCACCATAGCGGTCGTGCTCCGCAACAGTGGCATCAATGAAGCGCTCTCCAACACGCCTCCAGGCGCGAATCCTGCCGTCGTTGAAGGACAGGGTGTAGCGGGATTCATCAGAAAAGAGCACCCTGGACCACTGCTGCCTTGTCCAGGCCAGGTGTCATTGAGCCCAAGCCAGACGAGCAGCACGGTGAGCTCTGGTCAGTGGAGGTTGCAATGCTCGACGCCTTGACCGCATGTTGGCCTCACGCAGGCGGTTGCGAACCGTCTGGTCGCTGACGAGGACGTTGCTGGCTGCTCTCAGCTGCCCCCTGAGCATGTTGGCGGTGGCGGTTCTATTGCGTAGTGCCGCCAGGGTGATGAAACGATCCTGTCGTCTGTTGGTCGCTCTGGGGCGTCCAGGTCTGCGTGCTTCTTGAACTCTCCCATAGTTGTTGTACCGGTCTCTCAGTCTTTGAATGACAGAATGTGTTACTCTAAGTCGTCTGCCAACTTCTCGGACCGCCACGCGTTCTTGTAGCCAGGCCACAGCCATCCCTCTCTCAGCGTCACTAAGTTTGCGTCTTGGTGGCATGTTTGAACACACACCCAGAAGCGGCCCTTAACAAAGCCACTGGTCAGCGAATCAGGTTGACAAGTGTTCATTAAAGGTCCGGCTTGCATGTGCAATGTAGTTTTCAGACAGCCAAACACTGCTGCGCCAGCTAGGCGCACTCAAATTGCGACCTTTTTCTCGTGGTTTTTTAGCTTCTTTTGCGGACCAGTGTAACACCTTTGACACAGATTCGACTGAACAATTGCCAAAACCAGTTTTCTGTGAAGCACTTGTCACACTTTGAGTGAATAAATTGGCCATAAACATTTCATGTTTTATGCTACGCTGTATTATGTAAACCATATCAAAAATGAATGTGGCCCTTAAATTCTTTTGAGTAGTATATATTCAAAGACATATGCATGAGTGTATGTCCGATCAGGAGTGATGACGTCTCTGCATTCATAGATCTCTGTATCTGCGTCTGTGTTTTATAGACTGCTGATGTGTGTTGATAGATCCGTACATATGTTGTGTAAACTCGCATAGATACACTGTGAGGAAATCACAATCAAGGCAAGGGAGGTAAACACCACTGTTGTATATATATATATATATATATATATATATATATATATATATATATATACATATATATATATAATAAATGCTTCTCACAATGAGCCTTCAGCAAGCTTAAGCTACCACTGCAGATATGAATGCTTATCTCCCCCTATTTCTTCAATCTAAGACATAAGAGCAAGCTTTGTTTATAACTGAATATTTCTTGCAGTCATTGCAACACCAAGCTGCTCTGTAAGTTGCTGGAATGGTGCGGTATTTATCCTTGGAATTTATTAGTTTATTGTAATTTAGTCCCTTGCGGATTCATTCCAAGAACTGGCCCTCAGCACTTGTGTCTTAAGAGGTTATCTTTTTATATTTTCTACTTTTCACAAGAAAATGTAGTTTGTTTTGATCTTTCATGATTTTCTTTTGCTTCTTAGGTGGCACCTTTGGTTGGTTTTTTGAAAACTCAACAAACATACTACGGTATTGCACACCAGCCTTTTTCTGGGATAGCGTTCTTCTTAAAACCAAAAAGGCAGAGGAGTCAAATTACCGCTTTCCGCGGTCACTGAGGAGAAACAATCACGTTTCGAAATACCGGTATCTGACCAGGAGTTATATGTTAGTGAGTTTCCTCCCCATTGGAGATTGTCTCCCTTTTGGAGACTATAAGCTTGCTGAAGGCTCATTGTGAGAAGCATTTATTTTATTTTTCCCATTCACCCACTCAAGCACATACTGTTAGTTAGGCAGAATTATCTATCACTGCAGATATGAATGCTTATTTCCCCCTATTTCTTCAATCTAAGACATAAGAGCAAACTTTGTTTATAATTGAATATATATATATATATATATGGCCCGTTTGTGGTACTGTCCTCTCTGTCTTGGCCCTCCTAGTAGACATGTCACCCGACCAGACTTATTCACTTGGGTACGTCAACCTGAAGGCCTCACATCTTAAACTCCACCGTCTGTTAGCCAAAGAGAAGTTTTTACGGACTTATATTGAGAAGAAGGTGATTCCCCGCGGACTGCAACTTCATTTTACCTTGGCCCACAAAGCCCAGGATGACGATCTGCACCCCACCATCCAGTCTGTGTTGGACTCTGCTAGTTCCAGAATTTTAGACTCTCTGCATGGAGATACCTGCTGTAAGGTTGAGTCTGCTTCCTCTTCCTTCACTTCCCTCAGACAAGCCTTGGAGGAAACTCAAGGTAAGAATGTGACTGATTTTCAAGTGGGACTGATAAGGACTCAGTGTAGAAAAGAACTGTCTATTCTCGCGAGGACCCATGAAAAAAAGATTGTGAATCTTTCTGAATCTAACAAGGACGAGATTTCCTCATGTACATCCCGCACACAAACTCTTCCTTCCTTTCCAAGTGCTCCAATTCCGGGACAGACTTTCAACGGCAGCAAACGATTTTCTGCTTCCCTGTACAGATCAGACACTCCTACTCAGGTAAGGCGTAAGTTAAGGCCCCATCGCCTCCAGAAACGAACTGCTCGTAACAAGATCAAAAAGAAAAAGAGGAAAGTGAAATGTGACTTTGTTCATGATGGAAATGGTTTCTTTCCAACCTCAGATCAACTAAAAATGTTTGACCCTATTGTACTTACAGATCGTGTGTCCCTTACTGATGAGCAGATTTCTATCTGTCGCCTCTCTGATTGCTTTGCCCCTACACCCAAATCCCCTATTGATGTATCAGACCAGGTTATAGGTACTCATCAGTGGGCCGAACGACTTAGATGGCACAGATTTCATGAAATGAAAAAACGAGATGAAACCCTGTATGAAGCACAGGATGAAGCAAGTTTTGAAAAAATGCCATGGTATAAACACACGTCTAGATGTGCACCTAGGCAAGATCCTTCATTAGAAAGTTTTATACATGCTTGCACCCAAGATTTTCTTGATTTTAAACAAAGAAGAAAAATTAAAGATAATTTAACAGCTAAACAAAGAAGCGCTCTTTTAAATCACTCCAACTCCTCCCCGTGTCCCATGGTGTAGCGGCTCGTTATGCAGACAAGTCAGGGGTTACTGTGATAACTGATCTGAAACAAGATGATGGGAAAGTTTTAGATGAACTTCATAATCCCCAATATTATGACATTCCCCCAGCAGATCCCACTTCTACTATAATTAAAACTATCAAAGACTGGAGTGAGAAATGGTCTAACAAGGGACAGATCAGCGAGGATGTTGTGAACTATGTCAACAATGTGGTGTTTTCTCATCCTGGATATTGTAAACCTCTTATAAAAACCCACAAAGACAGGCCATTTCCTATTAGACTATTGCTGTCAGGTTGTGGAACACCAGTGCAGCCCATTTCTAAGTTTGTTCAACAAAGTATTAAACATCTTACACAACATTTACCGTTCCAAATACTAGACACTAAAGAATTTTTACAAAAAATTTACTTAACCAATGAGACTTTCTCTCCTCTACCTGAGCGCGCATGCCTTGCTACCTGTGATGTTATTGCCTTGTACCCTAATGTAAACAACAACATGGGAGTGCCTGCAGTGAAAAAAATGCTGAAGAAGTTTCCTGCACCACACAATACTAGTGTGAACTGTGTTACAGAGGCACTTATGATTGCCCTGGATAATAATGTTTGCCAATACTCAGACGGAGAAGGCACTACGTACGCACGCCCGAACAGGGGTACAGCAATGGGGCCCAATCACGCTTGTGATTATGTGGATATTTTTATTTCGGAGCTGGACAATAAATTAGTTTTAGAATGTCCAGTACCCCTTTTATCAACACAGTTGCCAGTTGATCTAAGGGAACATTACAAGTTCCTTGACTGGTCCAGATTTAGGGATGATGGTTTTACCATCCTTTTAGATGACAAAGACGTGGAACCTTTTAGAAACTGTTTGCAGTCTCTCCATCCTCCACACATAAAATGGACCGTAAGCCATGGACAGTCTGCAAATTACTTAGATGTATCGCTCCAGCTTAAAGATGGTAAAATTTCCACAGACATTTTTAGTAAGCATAACCATTCCTACTTACCACCAAATAGTTGTCACTCTCCAGCAGTTTTTAAAGGTTTTATCCAAGGAATTGGTACGAGACTACGCATGATCTGCAGTGATGATCATGACCTGCAGAAAAGAATAGAGGAATATTCACAATATCTTACCCTCTCTGGATGGCCATATAAGAAAGCTAAAGCTAGATTACTAGAAGGGGCCTCCAAAAACAGAAGTAAACTGCTCCAAAAGCCCAGGAGAAAAAAAGATAACAAAATTGCATGGGTGACTACGTTTGATCCACGAGTTCCTTCAAAATCTGTCATTATTAAGAAACACCTACATCTTTTATATGCTAATGATGTGAATAAGGAAATCTTCCCCCCTAAATGTATAATATCCGCTGATAGAAAAAGACAAAATCTAGCCCAAATTTACAAGCCTGCCGTTCCAAAACGTCATGTAGTCTATGGGCCAGCTAACAATCCAGGTTTTTATCTGTGTAACAAGAAATGTGACACATGTCGCCATTCCATGGAAACAAAAATGCTAGTGTCCCCATGGGATGGCAGGAAATGGAAAATTAGACAACACTTGACCTGTGACACCCCGAACGTTGTCTATGTTTTAATGTGTGAACTTCACAATATGTGGTACGTTGGGTCCACAACAAACATTAAAGCCCGCTGGAGAAACCACAAATCAGATACCAAATTAAAAAAAGTAAATAAATGTGGTGTTGCTGACCATGTGGTAAAAAAAGTCCACCCTGATGACCCAGAGCTTTCTTTTTTAAAAATTGTCCCAGTTGAATCAGTACAAGAGAAAGACAAATTACGCTGTCGTGAACAGTATTGGACTTGTAACATTGGTACAATTTTTAATGGGCTGAATTCTCGAACTGACATAAAAACTGCCAGGATGAATTCGTGATATCAAATTCGTGATGTGATATGCACCCGGATGGTCGTTTTTCTAGTCGGACATGTACATTTAAGGCAGTATGTGAGTGGGAGAGCTCGCGGTGTGCGTGTCTGTGCTAGTTGGTGTGTGTGTGTTGTGTGTGTGTGTGTGTGTGTGTGTGTGTGTGTGTGTGTGTGTGTGTGTGTTGGGGAGGGGTGGTGGTGGTGATTTTTTAAGAGATGATAACTTACCCTTGTATCCACCTCTGTTTCTTCCTTGGGCTCTCTGCGATCGTAGAGCAGCTTTTATCCCATAAGAGCATCGTCTTACAACAGAAGTGATTTTACCAAAAAAAAAGCATCTTAAAGTGGCCTTCACATTCCCCTTCCTTGTAACCCAAAATTGTCATTCCTCCCTTCAACTCCCCCCCCCCCCCCCCCCCCCCCCAGCTCCTCATGTGCGTGTGTGCCTGCGCGGTGGCGTACGTGCGTGCATGCTTGCGCGCTTGCGCGTGCGCACTCGCTCACTCGCGTTCTGGCGCGCGCGCGGCGCCCGGGTGCATCCACTCACATACACGTGCGCTCGCCCTCGCGCGCGCGCGCGCTTGCGCACACGCACGCACGCACACATTTACTAGTCGTTTCCGGACCGGGTCTTATTCTGATGTAATGCCCTTCAAATATAATCATCTTTTCCCTTACACCCCACCATACCATCTCCCCTTTCCCACCTCTTCAATCCGCGGTCCCCCATTTTCTTTGTGAATTTTCTTTTATACCTAACCAGTATTTAGGCTCCTTTGGATTTTACATTTGGTCCCGCCTTTTTATGCCTGTCAGTTTAAAACTGGGAACAATTTTTATCTTATAAGTGTAACTGTTTATAAAAGAAATAACTATACTGTAAAATGATCTAAAAGTACCCTTCACCCTGCCCTTCCTTTTCACCCCCTTTCTGATTTTATCCCAATCTCCCCCCTCCCATACCCCCTCTCCCCTCCCCTCCTCGATACACATACTTTTTTTTTTCCCCTCTGAATAAAATTATGTTATACCTCTGAAAATTTGTCAGTCATAGTGCCAATGTTCTCCCCTCCCCCCCCCCCCCCACCCCCCACCCCCTTTTTTTTTTTCCCTCCCATCTCCCTCCGCCTCACTCTGTCCCCATCCCGCCTCCCCATCCCCTTACCCCCTACTCCCTTAATTTTCGTTTGACAATTTCCGCACTTAAACACCCCGCACCCCCCCCCCCTGCCCCACCCTACAATCCCCCTCTCCCCTACCCCCTTCTCCCATTGCCACTTCCACTTTCCCCTTTTCTACCCCCCCCTCCCCCTTTTCGTATAACCATATTTTGATAAACTCAAGGAAATGTACACCTTTATTTTAATCATACTACTTGGATGCAGTTGTGGATGTATATATGTAATCACATACATATTTGTCAAATGTTTCTTTTTCTTGGTCTCTCATCTTGTTCTTATTTCCTCATACCCAACTGTCTTCATCCCCCCTCAACTCCCCCCTTCCCCCCTCCCCCCATGCCTTCCATTTCTCCCTCAAAACCATCCCCTCTTCTCCCCTCCCCCCCCCCCCCCACCGCCACCGTCTCTTTTCTCTCTCTCTCCCTCATCCCCCCCCCCCTTTTTTTTTTTTAGCCCCTTTCTCTCTCTCCACTTTCTCCTCCCCTCTTACTCGGTGATATACATGTGTGTGTGTGTGTGTGTGTGTGTGTGTGTGTGTGTGTGTGTGTGGTGTGTGTGTGTGTGTGTGTGTGTGTGTGTGTGGTGTGTGCGTGCGTGTGAGTGTGTGTGTGTATGTGTGTGTGTGTGTGTGTGTGTGTGTGTGTGTGTGTGTGTGTGTGAGTGTGTGTGTGTGTGTGTGTGTGTGTGTGTGTGTGTGTGTGTGTGTTTGTCGGTCCGTGCGTCTGTGTGTGTGAGTGTGGTTGGAGGGCCTATTGGAGTGAATAATGTCCTGCATGCGGCAGTTGTTGACCTCTTTTTACCTGATTTTACCTGGTTTACCTGAATATGAGTTCACCATCAACAGTTTGTCCTTTTAACTTGATGTGAGGCTTTTATCATTGTACCTTTGCCTGACGAAGCTGTTAACAGCGAAAATTTGTTTAAAATACAAGTCTGAGAAATGAACCCACTGTTGTTTTTATTCTTGTATATATATATTTTTTTTTTTCTTCTTCTTCTTCTAAAAATTTAAATCTTTGCCAAGTCATTACTATAACGACTAAAGAATTGTTAGCCTGCACTTGTTTTCCCCCACTACTTAATTGTTCAGCATTATATTGTTTGGTCAATCAGTGGGAGATTGCATCTCTTAGGAGATCCAAGTAAAGGTTGTTCTGTACAATTCTTAGCCACTCACAATGCTTGGGTTATTGAACAGCAGAGCTGACCACTCAGACTGTTCCATATCGTTTGATCTCCCTTGCATCCTTGAATGGATCCTCAAGCATAGGCTCAAAGATTGTCCCTATATTTTATACTGTTTGAATAATGCTTTTAGTTTTTCAGCAACTTTTTTCCTCTCTACACTTTGGGTTTTGTTCCATTTACTACCCTTCACTGGCTGCTTTGAGGGTGCTGTTGGATTCTTTTTTTGAACCCTTGGTGGTGAGAACACTACAGAATTATGGACTGTGGTGTGTCTCTATTTGACACCAAGAGCACAGACACAGCCAGCCGTATCTCCCTGATGAGTCCGATCCAGCGGACGAAAGGCCTAGGAGCAGGCAATACAATTAGATGTGCCTTCGAGATGGATTACGATGGTTTCCTCAGGCAACTAGTGAGGGGTTTCTCATATTCATAATACATCCCCCCCCCCCCCCCCCCTTTTTTTTTTTTTTTTCTTCTAAAAACGAAAATTTTTGCCAAGTCATTACTATAACGACTAAAGAGTTGTTAGCCTGCACTTGTTTTTCCCCCATTACTTAATTGTTCAGCGTTATATATATTTATATATATATATATATATTTTTTTTTTTTTTTTTTTTTTTTTTTTATTAAAAGAAACACATTTCATTTAAATAACAGAAGAAATACATATGCGCACAAAGAGGACAGTGCGCAGAGATTTTCACACTTACATTAAACTGATGATACATAAATATTTCTAACTACTGGAAAAAGTAGAGCAAAAAACACAGGCACATATGAACATATACCTACAGATGTACACATGTTCATTTACAAACGTACTTACACACACACACACACACACACACATTACATTACATTTACTGTACAGTGAGACTGAGCTTTGAACAATGCGGCATGAAACTGAAGGGCTTTGATCTGAACAGGTGTTAGTTACATTCATAAAAGATGCACACTTGAAATGACACGTTTGTAGACAAGCGTACATCCTTACATCGTTATTACTCACTGTGCCTCATCAACAAGACAATGGTAAGGGTACCACTTTTTAAAGGAATCTGCAAGCCTCATTTCTTTGGAATAAATGCATTTTTCAACTATATAATTTGTTTTAAATCACTCAGAAAGTGTGTTACCCTGGGTTTGATCTTTTTTATCCTGCAGTTGTAAATGAAGTATTTTGCTAGTAGATTAATCTGATCAAAAGTGTCGTCTGTTTTAGTTTGGTCATCATTCCCAAACAAAACAAGTTCTACGTTAAATTTTAACTCAAAACAATGTTTGCACTCCACTGTTGTATATTTGTTTTTGTATAGTTACCTTTCTTGGACCAGTAATTATCTGCCCCCCCCCCCCCTTCCCCCCTTTCCATGACTTCCTGAATAGGTTCCAGGAGTTCCACCACCGACTTAGACTCTTTAAAATGTCAAACAGACCAGTGGGCCGGGGTGCAGTGCTCAGCATCATTGGTTCCAGGTATGGAGATCCTGGGTGCGATTCCTATCAGAACCATTTACATTTGTCGTTTTTTTCCGCCCCAGTCGGCTCCTATCCAGAGCTGAGTAGTTCTTTGGGCTCACGTGGGAAGACTGCAAACATACAGCTGACTTTCATCAGGTTTAATGGACCCATCTCTAGGAGTGCTGCACAAGTTTCCTGACCAGTACCGTGGTTGTCTTACTTCTTGGGCCTGGTTGATGATCGGGGTTTATGATAAAAGGAAGTGTAGAGTAAAGCCCGGCCATGCAGTCTCAGACTGACCAGAATGTAACTCCAATACATGTAGATGACCGGGGTATATTATAACAGGAAGTGTAGAGTAAAGCCCAGCCATGCAGTCTCAGACTGACCAGAATGTAACTCCAACACATGTAGACGGGCCCTCTGCAGGGGGGCGCTCTGTCACGCTGGAATCGAAACAAAGCAACTGTTGTCATCAGGAGACGGCAGCATCTTCAATGTTATTAAGATGGTCGCCCTGTTCTAACACGTACAAGCTAAGTGGGTGGTGACCTGCGTATGCTGGATCATAACGAGCACCATTGAATACCACGAAGTGATTTGACACATTGCAGTGTCTCCTCAAGTGGGTTGCTTCATGAAGACTTGACGGAATACTAGTGCTAAGACTGCTATTGGGCAAGCCATTGCGTGATGAATAAAGAGGGTTGGACTAATGCCACTGAAGCGGTTGAGAAAATGATAGACCAAAGAAACAAAAAGAAAAACTCCCCATTGTTTGAATTTACTTAAAGGGATCGTTGAACGTAGACATTGGTAAATACACTGAATGATGAATGATAGACATTTTAGGTTTTATTCAGTGTATTGGGACAGGCAAAGCAGTCAGTTTTATGCTGGGAAGCTCTTTACGTTGGTCTCCAATGGCTTTGCTCAACAGTAACAACTACAGAAATGTCCAAGAATGTCTGGGCATTATCTTGTGGTCTATTTCTGACTTTTAGAAGAATGTCTTTCAGCACAGAGGTGAAGTTGTCAAGCAATTATCCCAGGTGTACACCACAGCTATGTTCGTGTATAGGTGTGAATGTTTAGTGTTTTAGTAGACTGCTACTAATGAGCGTTGTATAGGGAACTTGGCTGCTGTTTAACTTTGTGTTGTAATTACCGAAGGTGCTGAATGAAGTGTACGATCACTGACAGTAGGAGTAATTGCTAGCTGTAAATATAGTGGCAATCCGAATACATTTTGTTTCCTGTTGGGCTGGCCTGCTTACAAAGTACTCGGATATACTTAGTAAGATGGGAAATTCCATGGAACATTTGGGACTGGGAAGATGTGACTGACAGTGTCGTGTAGGTGAATAATATGAAGTGAAAATATATATGTTGTGTAATTTTATTTCAGAAGGTGTACTATCGTTTGGATTTGTGTTTTTTTATGGTTGCTGGAGAGAACGTTTGTACTCGAACAGGAGTAAAAGTGAGTATTTGCAGAAGTTATTTCTTCATTTCTTATTGCAATTTAGGTTGGCTATTGACATGATTGGCGTACGTTGGCTGCCTGACTCTGAATCACTCATGGACAAAATGAGGAGGGGTCAAGTTGGGGTAGCAGATGGGAGTGGGAGTTATCACCTCGCCTCATAGTTTCAGAGTCGGGTGTCCAACCTCTGTGTTTTTGTCTCTGATCTAGGCCGAGGTGCTCTGCCTCCCTGCTGTCGTTAAAGGGGCCCCATGAACAGTTGTGCAGCTTCATTTCTGGAAGTTGAAGTCCATACGTCTGCATCCTAGCTACTGCATTTGTGCCAGCTGAGTTATCTACATATTCCGTCAGTGACTTTCTGCTCTTAGAAAGAGGAGGCTAGGAGAACAAAATCAACATGATGACATTTCAAACGAAGACTCACTCCTTGTGTTATAGTTATACTGGCCGAAGGCTAAGACTGTACTTTCCCGAAAACCAAAACAAAATCAATTGTCACTCTACTCAAAAGGGGAATATTGAAATTTTGCAGTTTATCATATTGCTGACAATCTGTGATGGAAGTGTTCGTTGTCTTTTGTCAGTACTGAACTTGCCTGTACCTCGTGGACTTGTGCTATGATAGAGGGCATGTTATCAAAGGTCGTCATAAATATCTTCATAGATCCATATATGGTTAAATGTGTTATCAAGAGTGGTGATCAATGCGTGTCCAATGGTGTCTGTATTTGTACACGTCATCAGATGGACACATGATATTGCCACTAACCCATGTATGCTTTCATACGTCATCAGCTTGGTAATAATATGTGTATGCGAACAGGTCTAACTATGTATGTTTGTGTCACTGAGTGGTACTGCATGTGTACTAAGGAATCCATTGCAGGGCCCACAGTCAAATGGTCAGGGCGTTTGTCTGCAGAGCTGACAGTCATGAGTTCGATCCACGCGTAGGGTCAGACTATTTCGGCTTGAACACCCACTCTGTCCACCCAGCAGTAAATGGGTACCTGATTCAGTTCAGAGAAGGTTAAGGGCGGCTGAAGGAAAGAGTTCGGCTCTGAATTCCATCCGGTTGTGCCCTGGACACAACGAACCCATGACAGTTCACTTCCCTTACGGCCAAGAGGCTATGAGAACACAACGAACCCATGACAGTTCACGTCCCTTACGGCCAAGAGGCCATGAGAACACAACGAACCCATGACAGTTCACGTCCCTTACGGCCAAGAGGCCATGAGAACACAACGAACCCATGACAGTTCACGTCCCTTACGGCCAAGAGGCTATGAGAACACAACGAACCCATGACAGTTCACGTCCCTTACGGCCAAGAGGCCATGAGAACACAACGAACCCATGACAGTTCACGTCCCTTACGGCCAAGAGGCCATGAGAACACAACGAACCCATGACAGTTCACGTCCCTTACGGCCAAGAGGCCATGAGAACACAACGAACCCATGACAGTTCACGTCCCTTACGGCCAAGAGGCCATGAGAACACAACGAACCCATGACAGTTCACGTCCCTTACGGCCAGAGGCTATGAGAACACAACGAACCCATGACAGTTCACGTCCCTTACGGCCAAGAGCTATGAGAACTTAAAACTTTTAATGAATCGATGAATGTGCGCCTGTGTCATGAAACTGGTGCTCCTGTTTCTTTTGTTTAACAGACCCATGTATGTGTGTTTATATTCCGATTGGTAAACCGTGTGTGTTTATTGATTCAGAGGCAATAAAAAAAAAGTAATAACAACAGCGTAACGAATAACAACAATAACAGCAAGAACAACAAGAATAATAGATAATAATAATGTTAGTAATAATAATAATAATAATAACAATAACAAAAACAACAAGAACAGCAACACCAACAATAACAATAATAGTAGTAACAATAATGATAATAATAATAACGATAACAATGATGATAATAATAACAATAACAATGATAATGATAATAATAATAATAATAATTGTCACGAACAGGTTTTTGTCCAGGGGTAATATTCAGGTGGGGAGATCCTTCCTGTTCGTTTTTAGTTCCCATCCGACGACAGAAACACTAGCAAAATGTTTTGGGTCCTGTTTTCGTTATTTCTGTTTTCCAGTACAGCCTTTCCTCCATCTTCCCCTCTATATAATCTGTTTTCATCATCCTCCCTCCTACCTGTAACTACTACTACTACTACTACTACTACTACTACTACTAGATTTTTGTTTGTCATTGTGCCGGCTCAGTATTTGCATTGAATTTGCCCAAGCAATGAATTTGACTGAAGCTGCAGTCAAATTGGTTGCAGCTGAATATCATGACCACTACTAAGTCGACTACAACGCTACCACTACTACTACTACTTTAACATTTCCTTTTCGTTTTTTCTTATTCTAGGGCTCCATTGTGCGATTTTCTAAACCTGGGAATGAAATTGACAGGCGTACGATAGTCATTTGTAACGAATTTGACTGATCAAGAGCCAGTCAAATTCGTTGCAAATGACTATCGTACGCCTGTCAATTTCATTCCCAGGTTTAGAAAATCGCACAATGGAGCCCTAGAATGAGAAGAAAAAAAAAAGAAATCGAAATGTTAAAGTAGTAGTAGTAGTAGTAGTAGTAGTAGTAGTAGTAGTAGTAGTAGTAGTAGTAGTAGTAGTAGCGTTGTAATCGACGTAGTAGTGGTCATGATATTCAGCTGCAACCAATTTGACTGCAGCTTGAGTCAAATTCATTGCTTGGGTAAATTCAATGTAAATACTGAGCTGGCACAATGACCAACAAAAATCTAGTAGTAGTAGTAGTAGTCGTAGTCGTAGTAGTTGAAACTGTGGAGTTTTGCCCTGACCATTAGCGACTACACGTTATGACGTCATTTTTGGCTAAGTTGGTATACCAGCAACGGATTTGACCGTGCAACGAATTTGACCGCGACACGGAGTACTGCGTGTTTGTGGATAGGCTTACGTCCCTAGCACGAATTGCACGACCACGCCCTGCCCGACGCGATGTTACAAGGCAGAGGCTTGTTCTCTTGTATTTAGTGGGTCTCCTACTCGCAAACTCTTACTCACCAGAGCCAAATCCTGGACCGAGCACTAATGGCACAGAACAGGATTCTCTCCACTCTCAGCCTAACCATTCCTCATGGTTGTGCGGTACCTGCGACTGCGCAGTCGACTGGGGAAATAAAGGACTAGCCTGCAACACTTGTGGACAGTGGTATCACGCACAGTGCCAAAGCATTGATACTGTATGCTACCAAAACCTTGAGGAGCTTGGGGATGAGGTCCCCTGGTACTGTGCTGTGTGTGGAAACCCCAACAGTAAGACTGTGTACGACCTCCATAACCTGGAACACAGCTCAGTATTCTCCCTTCCAGAGTTACCAGAGGATTGCACCACACCAACAGAACAGCACATGCACAGACCATTGCACAGCTCCACAACCACCCGTGCCAGTCAGCAAGACAAGTGGAGAAAAAGACCACTGTGACTCATTAACATCAACTGCCATTCTGCTGTGGGAAAAAAAGCCAGAGACAATCAACCTGACAGACTGCACAAAACCAGATGTTATAGTTGCAACAGAGACTTGGCTAGATCCAGATGTAAAAACAATGAGATACTACCAGACAACTATGAAGTCTTTCGAGGGACAGAAATCGCAATGGTGGAGGAGTGCTTATCGCAGTGAAAAAAGGACTGGAATGTTTTGAGGTTCCTGAGCTTCAAGAGGACTGTGAGTTAGTCTGGGCTTGTATCAAACTTTGAGGAAGGAAAACCCTCTATGTATGCGCATACTACAGGCCAGACAAATCTGACAGAAACAGTCTACAGCACTTTAGAGTCTCCCTAAGTAGAGCAGCAACTGCCACAAACGCCCACATCGTGACTGCGGGAGACCTAAACCTACCCAGCTGGGATTGGAAAGAAATGAAGTTAAAACCAAACCCTTCCTACGTTGAACTCCGTCAAGACTTCACTGAAATGCTCAGTGACTTTGGACTGGTACAACTAGTAGAAGAACCTACCAGAGAGGGAAATACTTTAGACCTGATCATCACTAACTCTGCACAACTCATCCCTCGCATCGAAGTGTTGCCAGGTCTCTCTGACCATGAGGCAGTATTCCGCGAAATATCTGTACACTCCCAAATGAGGAAACAGACACCAAGACAGATACCACTGTATGCAAAGGCTGACTGGAACGGACTCAAGAAAACCATGATCAACCTGCATGAGAAGATGAAAGATCAAAAGTCAACTGCCAGTACAGAGGAATTATGGACCCTCTTTAGAGACTCGTTACGAGGAGCGGTCAAGGACTTCATCCCTCACAAACAGATCAGAGTCAAAGAGAACAAGCCCTGGGTCAGCCCCACACTTCGTCGCCTCATTAAGAAGAGAGACAGAACCTTCAAGAAGATGCGCAAACAGGGTACAGAGGAACTGAAACAACAGCACAAGCAGTTGTATCTTCGTCTATTTGCAGAGACATTTCTGACATTGTTTTGGCCAATAGGAAGCCCGCAGGTAAAACACGTCAAAGATATATCACTATTACATAATGCTTCATAAACTGCTGAATTTAATAACATACATTTAGTGTGATACCATGTATTGCAAACGTCACAGGCAACTGCTTTATGTTTCCATGTGACTCGCAAATTGCAGACTCCGCATGGTATTTTACTTTGGTGGACGGACCAGGATTGAGTTCAATGTCTCCCGATAGTAGGATAAGGCTTAAGAGCCATGATTTAACTCCTCTATGTCTAACTCTTTTTTAAAACAATTCCTTATCACTGTACTATTTCTGATACTACTTATGTACTATTTCTGATATCATGAGGAAGACCAAACGGTTGAAATGCGTAGTGTTTGTTTCGCAGTTTGTTTATTCTTTCGTTTGGTTAAAATGGGGCGCGTGCGCGCGCGCGCGCGCCCACACACACACACACACACACACACACACACACACACACACACACACACACATTGATTTGCGTTGAGACTTTTGATTGGCTCGTGCCAGCCAATCAAATTCTCTAGCACATCGCAGAAAACAGCGATGGCTTCCCTAGCCTTGCTATGATGAACAGGTGCGATCATATGTGTTAAAAAGAATCGAGTACGAGCTTCAGGCACGCGAAGGAGCTGGCAGGGTAACGTATTTTGAGTCGTCTTTTAAGCGTGAAAATGTGAAAGGATGAAAATAAGGCACAAAACAAAACAACAGAGATGAAGTCTTTGTTAGAGTGCAACATGCACAACACTCGCTCAGTGAATCAGTCACACACTGACAACTTACCGTGAACCATTCTTCACACTTGGCCAACTACTAAGTACACACGGTAATGGATCTTATGATCCTGACTGTTGTTTTGTTGACAGTACATCTCTCTAAGTTTAAAGCTAGCTGTCTTTGATTTGTATTCGTCATTGTCACCACGCCGCAGTAACTGAAAATAATACACAGCGACACAGACGTGACAAAGGGGGGAAGGAGGTGGGGTATACACTAGGACTCAGACAAAAGTTGAATTTGATTCCACAGTTGCTGATTTCGATCAAATGCACACTTGACACTGACTGGCATTTGATATGTCTGTCTCAGAGTCCTCAATTAGATTCTTAAATTCCTTTCTGTATGTCAGTTACTGTTGGCCGATTTTTCTGTGCTCTCCTCCACCCCTCTCTCTTTCTTTCTGTCTGTCTGTCTGCCTGTCTGTCTGTTTTCCTGTCTGTCTGTCTGTCAGTAAGTATCTCTCTCTCTCTCTCTTCTCTCTCTCTCTCTCTCTCTCTCTCTCTCTCCCCTTCCCAGCCCTGCCCTCCTCCTCCTCCTTCTTCACCTCCCATTCCACCATTTACTTCCATGGCTCTTTTTCCTGTGTCTTTATGTGTGTAAAAAGTGTCTGTGCCTCACTGCCTGACTAGTCTGATCTATGAACCATGGTCAGCATTAGTCAAGTTCTGTGACTAGTATGAGTGTGATCATACACACTGAAGTTTACAGTCTTAAGTTGGAACTATTTGATCCATGATCAGCAGTGGGTAGCTTTCTGTGAACATACATACAAAAGTGAGTCTTATATTAGAGGTCTTTGATCCATGGTCAGCACTGGGTCACTGTCTGTGAAAATATATGCAGAAGTTAACCATCTCATGTTTGAGATCTTTGAACCATGGCCAGCATTGGGTCACTTTCTGTGAACACACAAGCAGTTGCTGGCTATCTCACACAGAGATCTTTAATCCATTATCAACGTTGGGTCATTTTCTGTGAATAGACAGACAGAAATTGACAGTTCCATCAGTATACTGTAATCCAAACATTGGGTCATTTTCTGTGAATAGACAGAAATTGACAGAACTTTCCGTCAGTATATTGTCAACATTGACTAGGGTAAAGAAATCTGAAGATGCATAGACTACAAGGAGGCAAAGAGATGAAATAACTGCCAAGCCTTGCCATTGTCTTCTGATGTGCACAGATAAACTCTTGACTCAAGACAGGAAATTGCTGAGGAAGTGTTGACTGCAGAATCACTTTGAACGATCATGAACAAGGGATTTTGAAGATGATCCTTCATTGTAAAAATACTAAATGGGCACACTGTTTCATTTTGTAAGGTCTTTTTCAGGCTGTTAAATTAAGACAGCACAACGGTGTTGGCCATGTATCTGTAGTACCACTGACTGTTGTAGCATCATCAGTGGGGGATATGATGAGAATAATATTATTTGACAATAATAGTATTTGTCTGAATGTATTGTGATTTTTCATTATTTTCAGGCCAAGGGAAAGTGGGGAAGATGATGGAAAAGAAGATCCGACTGAAAACAGTCAACCCTCAGATCACCTGTAGCCTGTGCCGGGGTTACCTCATTGACGCCACCACCATCACCGAGTGCTTGCATACCTGTATGTCAAGATGAGCACACGCTAGCTATGATATATGCGCACACATTCATAGTGATTGACGCACATGACATATTATGTGTACACCACACACACACACACACACACCACACACACACACACACACAACACACACACAATACACACACACACACACACAAACGTACACACACACACACACACACACACACACACACACACACATGCATGGACACTCAAATGGGCAAGTCTTTGTTCATCAACAAGAACATATACAAAGAGAAAGAGAAATCTATAAGAGAAGCAGAGGACAGGTAAGAAAAAAAGCTGATAAAAAAAGATAAAAGGAACAAATAACAGTGGTTTGAAGTTCTCTCAAAGATACAGAAGAGATATAAAAAGATGATGATGCCAAGCAGTGAGTGAGAATGAACATACATTTTGGATTATATTCGACTGTGGTATTGATGGTACATGATGAATTTGTTTTTGCTTTTGTTTGCAGTTTGCAAAACTTGTATAGTGCGATTTCTTGAGGAACACAACACCTGCCCCAAGTGCAACATTGTCATCCATCAGAGCTATCCCATGAATTACATCAGGTATGTCATATAACAGAGCTATCCCATGAATTACGTTGGGCATACTATAATTCAGAGCTGTGTCATGAATAATAGCAGGTATGTGAAACATTAAAGCTTTCCTGTGAAATTGATGAATCACATCAGATGTGTCATACACCAGAGCTATCCTATGAATCACATCAGGTATATCATATGTCAGAGCTGACTTATGAATTTCATCAGGTATGTCAAACAGAATCATTAATTATGTTGGGTTTATCAGAGCTCTGTGTTTAATGCATACATCATGGCTGTCCCATGAGATACGTTATGTGTGTCATGTGTAAGAGCTATCCCATGAATTGCTTCTTGAATGTCATACATCAGAGTTATCTCATGAATTGCATCAAAAATGTCAGTCAGAGCTATACTCTGAATGATACCAGGCATTTTGTACATCAAAACTATCCCTTGAATGGAAATTTCATACATTATAGCTCTCACTTGATTCACACCAGGCATATAAAAAAAAAACTGAGAGCTATCCAGGGAATTACAGTGTCCTTGAATGACTTAAAACAGGTACTTGTCATGCATCAGATTTATCAAATGAATTGAACGAGGTTTATCATGTATTAGATCCTGTGGGCTACATCAGGCTATATCAAATATCAGAGGCATCCCATAAAAAGTTAAGTGTCAAATATTAGATCTGTCCCATGAAAAACATTATGTTTGTCAAATATCAGAGCTATTCCATGAAATACAATGGCAGTATGTTTGTCAAATTTCAGATCTATCCCATGAAAAGCGTCAGGTAGGCCATACAATCAGAGCTGTGGCATGAATGACATTAGATAGGTCATTCATCAGAGCTACTGCACAGGTACAGCAGGTGTGTCATACATTAGAGTCATTGCATGGATTACATCAGATGTGTCATGTATCGGCGCTGTCACATGAATTACATTAGGTATGCCACAACTCAGCACTATCCCAAGAATTACATTAGATATATTATCATCAGATTTATTGCAGGAATTGATCAGGTTTGTCATACATCAACGTTATCACATGAATTACTTCAGGTGTCTCATACCTGTCAAGTGCTGCTCTTAGGGCGTAGCATGCTATGATTTCGTTGACAGTGCTACAGGTCTAGTCTTTGTGAAGTAATGCTACACAGAAACAAAAACCAAAAAACACACAAACAAAAAAGACCCTTCCCAAAGCACTTCATGGAATTGGTGATGGCGTAAATGGAACTGAGACAACGTAGATCTTTAGACTGTTGCCTTGTTTTCAGCAAGAAATGGCCTGGTTCCATGAATTGTTTGTAGTCAAGTTTAATGGACAGTCATTTATCACTCCTTCATAGTCACACTTGCACTGAAAAGAAATATATTAGAAAGTTTTAGAGTTGAATTGAAACCCTGTGTCAGTCGTGGCCACAGCCGTTGATCTCAGTCCTGTCTTGATATTCAGGGCTTCCCAAATAATCTGCAAGTCATTCTTGATGGGCAGAATAGGTCGAAACAGTAGTGCAGAATAGTAGTTAAAAAGTTAATAGTGTCTATGTGATGAGTGTTTTTGATAATTTTTTGTTTCAGCTTTGACAGAACCATGCAGGATATTGTGTACAAGCTGGTGCCAAATTTACAAGAAAGTGAGTTGTGAGGATAAGGTTTGGTACCATGGGAGTGGTAATGTCATGATGTGGTGGGTGAATCTGTCAGTGTGATCGGCAATCAGTTTGCATTAACTGGGTTATGTTTCAAAACAATGACTGAGGGCGGAAAATGAAGCAAAATTTGAAAAGAGAGGGATTAGTTAAGGCTAAGGACACAGACAAACAAGAGTACAAGACTAGACACAATGCATTTCGACCTCTTGGGTCTTCTCCAGGTGAAAACACACAATATTTAGGACAGTGACAAGAATTCTACAGGGACAAACAGGAAAAGTGCAGCTTAGTGGCTACATTTTCTTTTTGTCACTGTCCTAAATATTGTGTGTTTTCGCCTGAAGAAGACCCAAGAGGTCGAAATGCAGTGTGTCTACTCCTGTGCTCCTGTTTGACTGTGTCCTTGGCAGTAACTAACCCCTCTCTTTCCAAATTTTAGGTGATCATGGTTTGTGAATCAATATGATGGTGGTCAGTTGGCATAATTGGATGATAGTGGTGGTTGTGACAGGTGATCTGTGCGCTTAAACTTTTCCCTACCTATACTGCTGGAGTCTTTCCCAGTGTACATGTGATGTCTGTAGTTGCTCATCAGTTGCTTATATAGCATGTTACGACAGATTTCTGTTTTTTTCTAATTTTTGTGCTAGATCTCTGATCTACTTTGATAATTGGTATTTTTCTTTAGGTTGAATCGAGCAACTGAAATCAGTTTTACATTTAAAAAGAAAATGGTTTCAGTGATAATTATTTCCCAAAAAATAAAGGGTCAGACTTGGTGCGAAAAACTTGTTTCCAAATTTTCAGGGGGTCACAAAAATATTAAGGGGGTCACACTTTATAACTGCCTGTAAATGTACTCAAAAACCACACACACACATGCACATTCTGACTGGCTTACATACATAAAAACACAAAGAAAGAATTAGAAATGGATGAGAGGCGCTATCAATAAAATTGATTACAACATTCCAGATTATGCTAAACATTATTTATTTAGACTTGTGTTCGAATGTTTATAAAATGTTAAGTGAATAAGTGTGAACACCTACACTGTCTGGATTTTAACAGTGAAACTTGATTTGTGGGATGTCCTCTACGATTATCATCACAAAATTTACACGGCGTGAACCAATTCCGTCAGTACTGAAACATTTCATTATTTGACCATATTCCAGTTGCTTGCAGTAATGATCGGGAGCCCAGCAGCAAACAAGAGGCGAGTGATAGATATTTGTGGAACGTTTTACGAAACTATGTAGGTTGGCCACTTTTACACCATGCACTACACATTCTTACTTCCATAACGGAGCCATTTTCATTGTCTGAACGGTCATGTTGCACAGATCGCTTGTCGTTTGTTCCATTCGCTGGATGATCACCCGCAAGCCATGGATGAACTGTAGATTTTGTCTCTCTGAAAGCTGAATTACATATGGTTGTCCATGCAGTTCGCGCTTGGCTGAATCACATGATCTTGTGGTCTAATCATAGACTTGGATCATCAGATTTAATGACTCTTTGTTTGTTTTCAGCAGAGAAGAGTTCTAAAGCGGAAGTTGTTAATAGATTCAGAACATTCTAAAACGATGTGGAAAGTTAGGTTTTTAACAAATTTGATCAAGGCGGATGGGACGAAAATGCTTTTACCTGGTGCGCTGCTCGGAGTTGCAGTGCATACAGGAGAAAATCAGTACGTCGCGGTAGATTTTGGTACGTTTTAGTGATGCACTGGACTAAATTCCGGTGCGTCAGACAGGACTTTTATGCCTCGGAGAGGAATAATTGTGCGTGAGAATGATCACTGGGTTTTATGCATTACCATGCATTCAGACTCTGCTGCCAAGTACTAGTACACTGTGCCACTCAGAGCTGGGTGGCACGTTGTGAAAGGAGCAAAATGCTGCTGCTCACTGGGTGATAGTTGTGGTTGGTGAATCATTGTTGTGGATGATCAGTGTGCATTAATTGGGTGATAGTGGTAGATGGTGAATCAGTATTATGGGAATCAGTGGGCTTAAATTGGATGTTATAAGTGGTTGGTGAATCATTGTTATGGATGATCAGTCATTAACTGGGTGATAGTGGTAAATGGTGAATCAGTATTATGGCTAATCAATGTGCATAAATTGGATGTTATAAGTGGTTGGTGAATCAGCGTGATGACTGATCAGTCATTAATTGGGTGATGGTTGTTGCAGACCTGCCACAAGCCCTGGTTTCACCAGGGAAGCTTCCATCATTTGGGGCTGCTTTTCATGATGCTGTCATGACATTCAGCATTGCAGTTTTTTGAGTGCCGTCAGACAAACTTAAGATTTTTGAGTAAGATAACAGTCTCTGAGCGACATAAGGTGGATCAAGCAAGTGTTTGTCAAAACGGACAGAATCAGGATGCACAGAAAATTATCCCTGAATTTTCGTTTGTCGATATACCTTATTCAGAATGGTGTTTCAGATAGATGAGTGTGACCGAGTCAGAGAAGAAGAAACCAGTACTTGCATGCAAGTGAAGCAGAACTAACATCTCTTTAAGCTCTGAGGGTGCACATGCATTAGGTTGAGAAGTAGAGACAGCTTACGTGACCTGCCTACATTATCTAAATTCAAGTCAGAGTTAAAAACATACTTCTTTAGGAAAGCCTTCTTCAACCATGATATCTGAATGCTGTGTCTATTATTATGACCTGACTTTTTATGTACTGCATGCATAACTGTATTGTTTACGCTTGAACCAATGAACTTGATAAGTGCGCCTGTGTCGGTAGGGGGTGTGTGTGTGTGTGTGTGTGTGTTTGTGTGTGTGTGTGTGTGTGTGTGTGTGTGTGTGTGTGTGTGTGTGAACACATGTTAGTGCGAGTGTTTGAGTGTGTGCTGAGCGCAATGAGTTGATCCCAAGAATTGCGCTATGTAAAATCCATACATTATTATTATTATTATTAGAGACGAAAAGCGATCTCGACCATGTGAAAGCTGTGGAGTTGATGCCAAAAATAACATTTTCCATGAAGAGTGCATCCTACGAAAACGCTGTCATACAGTCTGAACTTCTGTTTTATGGAGTTAGAGATCAAACATAATCTTCTAGTTATCACATTATTAAGTTGTTGTTTTTTTTATTGCTGTCCCATAATTCTGTGCCACCTCACTGGCATAGCATCCAAGCTGCTTATTCTGCCCCTAGCCTCTCCCTCTTCTCCTCCTTTCCCCTCATTCCCTTCTTCCTTTTTTTTTTTGATTGTTTGTCCTTTTCTCCTTGCTCATGTCTTCCTTCTCTTCCTTTTTTTCATGCTTTTGGTTTTTTCCTGTAGTAAGTCAGTTTTATGTCTCTCATCTCTGGAAGTTTGTTGTATTAGTGATGGATGTGTGTGTGTGTGTGTGTGTGTGTGTGTGTGTGTGTGTGTGTGTGTGTGTGTGTGTGTGCGCGCGCGCGTGTGTGCATGCCTGTGTCCTTGAGAGAGTGCGTGATGAAACGCAAGTTATTTTTGTACTGTGTAAGCGTCACTTCGTGAATGTTTGTAGAATATTTGTAAGCACACATGTCACCAAAATAGATTAAGATGATATTTTCTTTCACATACATGATTATGACGGATGAAATTGCTGGTAATTATTTTGAAGGTCAAACTGTGTGCTGTGTTCCAGAGGAGACCAGACGTCAGTTGGAGTTTTATAAGAAGAGAGGCCTAACCCCTCCCAACCAGGCAGGTACGAGAGTTGTTGCAGCAACACGTTTTATTATTAATCAGAATCTGCATTAAAGAATAAGAAAGTTTTTTATTCCAATTTCTTTGGGAGGGGAGGAAGGGAAGAGGGCAGGGGCTGAATGAGGAGAGAAAGAGAGGGAGGGAGTTAACTGGGAGGGTGGGCAGGTCCAGTTCTAAAACTGTATAGGGCTTTTGTATTTCAACAGTCGTTTTCATCATAAAAGTGACATTTTGTTTCCATTTTGTTTCCACTCATGAAAAGTGTTGGCATCTGCGAGTCAGCCACTTCAACACGTTAAGGCCAGACCTGTTAACCTGTTGACTACCAAAGTTGTTTTTTGTTTTACTTGAACCAAAATCCCAAATTAATTTTTTAGCTTGCCAGACAAATTCATGGAACAGGGGTACTGTTCATTAGGGAAAAAAAAGAACCCTGCAGATCCGAATCACACTGTTTTTCGTATGAACATCTAGTAGTGGTGGTTTGATATGTATGTGTCTACTTTTGCGGTGTGGATGTTTAGCATGGAAGATGGTGGTCTGTCACCTGTACTGTGAAGATTGGAACAAGGATGCTCACTCGCTATATCTTGGTCACAGGGTTCGTACAGAGTCCTGGAAGTCTGGAAAAAGTATGGAAAAATGAAAAAATCATTTCCAGGGCTGGAAAAGTCTTGGAATTTTGTAATTTGTGGCCATGGGTCTGGAAAAGTCCTGGAATTTTGTGAAAGCTGTGCAAACTTTTTTCATGATGTTGAATTTCACTTTAAGTTTCTTTACAAAAACATTGAAATAGGAATAAAAAACTGAAATTAAATCACGCACAATGATCGCGGTTTTCAGATTTCCTCTGGCCGGAGGTTTAGCAGACTACATTTTTTTCTGCAGAGTAGCTCCCCTTTACTGTGAAAAGCGTTGCGCATGCGCAGTTGGTACCATTGCTTAACTTCCTTTCGAGTCAACAGCGCTGTGAGGGAAAATAGCATCAAAGTATTAAAGAAAACATGGGAAAATGTGTTTAGCCTAGCCTGGCTAGACAATACAAGTTATCACAAATGGCTTGCTCCTGCTTCCGATGGATGCAAGACAAAAGCACGGTGCCTGCTGTGCAAGAAAGACTTCGACATCGGGAACATGGGCGAAGCTGCTCCGAAAACCCACGTGGCAGGCAAGAAACATCAAGAAATGATGCAGCTTTCAGACAAAACGGTGCACACACACACACATTCTGGGGTCTGGAAAAATTATGAAAAGCCCTGGAAAAAGTCTGGAAAAAGTATGGAATTTTGTTTGGTCACATCTGTGGGAACCCTGTGTGTGTCTTTGCCACTTTAGTTTTAATCAACTTCAAATATGTCTGTACAGTTTACACTGATACCTGAGTTAACACATTCCGTTTAGCACACCTGCACTGGCCAGGTCAGTCGTTAAAGAAGATTGGTGTGTACATCAGGCATCAGGTCTGGTCAGCAGCCCACAACCCTTCCCTTTTTTCTTCTTCATCTGGTTACATCTAGTCCTGTGCATGCTTGAGGTGTCAGGGCTTAACAGATGTGTAGTGTGTATGGAATATTCCACATGTCATGATGTCTTGCAGATGAAACTGTGATTGACGTTTCACCACTTGATGTGCTAAATAAACAAATTGCTCCAGGCAGTAAGAAGTATGCTCAGACCTGCATACTCGTACATATTTGGTGTATTTTGTATACCTCTATACAAAATACGCTCTAAGTAGGCCACATTAGCAAAAAAAGCATTTGTTAATAGGAATGAACCGAAGCTTAATCATTGACTGTTAATGTGAGAACTCTCTCTCTCTCTGTCGCTCCCTCTGTCCCTGTAGTTTATGTTTACAGTGAATGTGTTGATTTTATTCATTTCATGCTTTGTTAGATGCTTTATTTAAAGCTTTTATGAAGGCCTCCTCATTTAGCCTGGAAAGACTAGATGCACCCAAGAGGATTATCATAACATGTCTGCAATACAGAGAGAGAAGTATTAAAAGATTAAATTCATGAGCTGATTTGGGTTATCTTCTTGTGGGCATATATCTGGTGTGGCTACTTTTTTAAACTCCCTCTCAAAATGATGAAATTAATCTGATTCCAATTATATTATGAATTTGATCACGCAGAGTTTTTTGAGTTCAAAATGTGCAAAGCAATGACCACAGTCAGTGAGCTGAGCTGAAACGCTCTGCACAACTGCTGAAGATTACTTGATGAAGAAATGGGGTAAAGTTGTTTTCAGGGAGCATTTATGACGGCGACACACTGACTCGGTCAGGACTTAGACATACTTGGGGGCTGTGGTGATAAAGTATTTCTATGGGGTTAAGTGTCTGCATGTGCCGGCTCAGCTATCTGTGTCAGTAGTGAAGCCTAACTGAAGGGACATTTTGTTTATAGCAAATGTCCTTGTTATGATATGGTAAAATATTAATAACGGAAGATTTTGATATGTTTTTGCCTCCTGAATTGCTAATGAGCTCAAGGTGTTTACAAACTGGGGCTTGGGAGGAGGGGGGGGGGGGGGGGATACAGAAAGAATTAAAAAAAGAAAAACAGTTGCTGCTTTTAAATCCCATGTGTGATTTTATCTCTAACCTCCACCCCACTTCTGCCCACCACAACCTACCTCTTCGTACCCACCTTCCACACTTACTCACTCACATACACACACACACACACACATATACACAAACACACATGCATGCACATATGCATACACATATATGTACAGTGTGCAGACACAGGGAAGAACCACATATGCTGACAGGGCGCACATTTTGATATCAGTGTTTTCCCTGTCCTTTGATTATTTTTCTATCTGTATTTTTCATGTTTTTTTTTCTGTCTGTGATTTTAAGTTTCAGTGCATGATAGATGCCCGTCAGTGCATGAAGTGAAACTGTGTTAATATACAACCTTTGTTAGCATACTTCAGTTCTTGGACAGTCACTGTGACTTAGTGGACTCCAGACAACACAAATTAAATTGCTGGTCTTATTGTCTTGAAGGGAGCGACGAGAACAGCAATGAGCGAAGCAAGACGCCAGTCATGGCAAATGGCGATGATCAGGACCATCACCGTAGCGACGAGCAGGTGAACGTGTGTCTGGAGTGTAATGCAGACAACATGCGGAACCTGAAACGTCGCTTCCTGCGCCTGTCGTCTCAAGCCACCATCATGCACCTGAAGAAATTCATCGCCCTCAAGATCTACAACAACCTGGGCCGCTTTAAAGACGTGAGTGGTAATTACTGTATCTGTTCATTTAGAGGAACAGTATAGCACTGTCTGCATTCACTTCTGAATACTGCTAGAGGGATGAGGATGAGCATGGTGTCCTGATCTGTGCTGTCTGTGGAGCACAGCACTGCAGTCAACCCGGCTGTCAGCATAAGCCTGTTCATCAAGAGATGGGGTGATCAGAAAGGGAGAAAGAGGAGAAGTTCTGTGTGTGACAGTACACCTCACTGCCAGTGAGATTATGGGAACATCTTTATATTACACTTAGGTTTTCCCCTTAAAAGATATCTGAGACTCTCAATGCAAACTTTCTCCACAGCTTTTGAAGTTCTGTGCTACAGGTAAAGGGACAAAAGTCTGTCTTCTCATATGGCGGACAGATTTGAAATGGTTGTTTCCACTAGATTGTCTAGCTAATATTTCAACGTTGGTGACATGTTTGTGTACCGAAAACCACTGATGTCATTTTCACAAGTGTACTCTTTTGTGTGAAGTAAAGAAAATCGTTGAACTGTCGTTTGGTGCTTGCGGTTTGCTGTTAGATCGGGCATAGCATCGGCAAACAAACAGCTCAAAGAGGAGACAAAAAAATACATTGTGTCATTGATAGACCATGGGCTTTGGGTGTTTGAGGTGGCAAATGTGTTGAACTTGAACAGGTCAACCGTCGGGAAAGTTTACAAGCGCTATTGTGACAGAAAAACAGTAGAAAACAAACCTAGGAGTGGTAGGCCTAGAGTGTTCACAAACAGGTGCGTGTCTGCACTGTCAAAGATCGTAAAACGGGACAGATCTGCCACAGTTTCTGAAATTTCGGCCAAATTCTGTGCATCAACCTCTGTTGAAGTCAGCCAAAAGACGATCAAGCGAAATATGCATGGACTTGGCTATTCAAAGCATCCCCCAGTGAAGAAACTAGTCATCAAGGAAGTGAACAGAAAGAAGCGGCTGCAGTACTGTAGGAGTAAACTTCACTGGACTGTGAACGATCAGTGGAAAAATGTTATTTTCAGTGATGAAATGACCATTGTGATCAAACCCAATGGACGTGTACAACTATGGAGGAAAGTCGTAGGGAAGTGGTCGGTGCTTTCTCTGTGCAGCGTCCATCTTGGCCCGAAGACTACATTGAAATTGATGGTGTGGGGATGCATTTCGTATGATAGAGTTGGACCACTGGTGTTCGTGGAAGGCAATATGAACAGTCAGAAGTACACTGATGTGCTGGAAAACAACATTCTGCCATTTGTTGCTGACCACTACCCATACAAAACGTTGGTACCTGCAAGAAGACAACACCTCGGCTCACACCGAGACCTGGAAGCGACGTCAAAGAGTTTCTGTGTTTTTCTGGTCCCCCTCAAAAGTCCAGATCTAAATCCGATCGAGAACGTGTGGCAAGTCCTCAAGACTCATGTGAGAAAAAACATTCGCCGCATCAGTACTGTCGGAGATCTGCGCTGTGCACTCACCACTTGCTGGAATCAACTGACTGTTGCCTACCTCCACTCCCTCTGTGACTCTCTTCTGAGACGCTGTCAGCATGTTTTGAGCCGGAAGGGCCAGGTTACCAAGTACTAGCGAGTTAAGTCCAGCCTAAAGGTAAGAATAATAAGTTTTCAGCAACAGGTGCCTGTAGGTAGTTAGCGCCGGAAGTGCCGAGAGGGGACAGACTTTTGTCCCATGAGTGTAGTAAGTTCCTCTTTTCTGTCACTCTTTGACTCGGCTTCTATCAGTTTTGTCTTTTTCTGCTGTTTACTGGTTTGTTTGTTTTTTTGGTTTTTTTTGGTTTTTTTTGCTTTTGTGGCCCATTTCAGTCTTTATTCCAGGAAGTCTTTTACACTTTCTGTTCTGGTCAGAGTTTTTAACATGTCAGCTTTTTGGTTGTAATCTGATGATTTGATAATGAGACTGTACTCACTGTCCAGAACAGACAATGGCTGTCCATTCTGCTGTCTCTATTTGCCTATATTTTTAATGTATTTTTTTTGTAGCATTTAACTTTTACATTGGTTATTATTTTTGTCTTTGGGTGATAAGTTTAGAAGTTTGTCTGGCACCCCCCGCACAGCCCCATTTCAACAGGCTTCATGATGGCAGTACATTTGCTATCATGTTGCATTGTCTATGTTGTTTCCTGCCTTCTGGTATAGCCGTGTTTGGTCAGCTGGGGTTAATCATAGATCTTGAACCTGCTTAGGATTCAGAGATTATAAGTCAGGTATATGTGTCAGCATAACATCTTGCACACATGTAAAATCCCATCGCCAGCTTTCCGAAGAGAAGGCCAGTTTGGCCGTTGCTATAGATGACAGGTTACACATAGCATGCACCCTGTGTGAAAAATGGAAAGAGTGAAGGAAGTAAGGAAACTGAGTGAAAGATATTGAATGACATTGACTGGATGACACTGGAAACAACTGAATGAAGTGCCAGCTGGCATTTCTTCGGTCGGCACTACCCAGGTAGGCAGCCCATTGTGTAAACGAGTGTGAATTGTAAAGTGGTTAGAGCTTGGTCTCTAGCCGAGGGTAGGTGCTATATAAGTATTCATAATGATAATAATAATATTGGTTTAACGTGGTGATTGTGATCCAGGTGGACATTCTGTGCAATGAAGAGATCTTGGGGAAGGACCACACCCTGAAGTTTGTGTCCGTCACACGATGGAGAGCCAAAGTGAGTTACTTTGCTCAGTTCCACTACACGTTAGTCCTACAGACACATTCACATGATTACACCTAACACATGTGCATAGGTTTTAATACATGTGCATATACACATACACATTAACTTGTACATACTCATGCATGAACACGCACAGTGACAGCTTGTGCGTGCACACGCGCGCACACACACACACACACACACACACACAATTGACATTATGTGTACATCCTTGCTTTCACTTATAGAGAAATGGATAGAATGATTAATCAAACATGAGAAGGCACACTCGCTTCGAAAACAGGATGTACATAGAAAACATGAACATAAAAAGTCAGGGCACATGCATGTACTTAAGTGTATGCATGCACAAACATACACACTCATCCAGTATGAGCATAGGCTCCGTTCAACCAAGTATACGTTTGTGCAAGTATGCAGATATATTTCTGTACAAGTATGTAGATAACATTTCTGAACATACATGCATGCTCGATTGCTACCAATCGTCCAGCGATTTCAAGAGGCCGTCAAAAGTCATGGTTTTATCACACATCATATTACACACACTTGTAAGAATCGAGATTATTTTTCTTGTCAGTAATGGTAACCTGCTTTTTTTTTGTCATTGCTGGTCAACCATCATTCTGACGTTGGTTTGCTTGTTGCAGGACACCCCTTTATTGCTTCATTACAGACAGAGAGTGGCAGAATTGTGACGACACGCGTCCTTCCCTTGCCCCAACCCCTCTCAGGACCCCACACAGTTGGCACACCCATGGAGCTGATTCTGACGGGGTTTTATTCCACATGGCATGACATGAATAGTCTGCGCTGCGTACTATGGTTTATGAACATTGTGACCTTAATGAAACTTGTCGGCATTTGTCTGAAATGATATGACTTCACCAGTGGATCCATTCAATGCAAAAGCCTCTTGGATGGTTTTTGGTTTCAGATTCTGATTGGTGGATATTTTGTGGCATGTGCATAATTTCCAAGAGTTGCCAACTTTCAAAGAATCTGACCAGAAGCTGTTTTCGGGGTGTCAGTTTGGCTCTTGTTTTGCTCTATCCAATTCAGAAGCAGCTGTGCAGTTTTTCTTGTTGATCTTTGATGTTTTACCCCTTTTGTCAGCTGGCAAGCTGGTTTTTTTAGCTATGCTGTGGTGTTGAAAGTGTACAGCACTGCAGGTGGCCATCACCGGATGCGCGGCAGGTTGGTTTTGAGAAGTTTTGTAAAGGTAGTCATTGTGAACAGTGCTTTATTCACTGTAGAAACGACATTGAAGTTGCGTATGATGGAGGTGAGAACGTTTTGCTGGAAGTAAAATTGCAGTTTTTTTACCCAGGTCTTTATGTCTACTACTGAGAAACGTTTGGGATTCCGCACTTACACCATTTAGCCGTTCAGTTTAGTGTTTTTCATCCTTTGATTTCGTGCATTCACCACTCTGTAGACATTGAGTGTTATATGTGAATGTGTGTGTGGTAGGGTTTCAAGTAATAAAAGTAACATTTTGTTAGGCTTTTCCAAGCTCTTAACTCAAAAAGGAAAGTGGAACATTGATGCATAATTTATTTGAGAGTGTAATGTCTGTTATCTTATGTGGCTGCAGGTTGAATGGTGATGGGTATGGTAGTACTACAGAGCCCGGTTGAAACTGTTATTCCAGCACAGTGTGATTTGGCAGCATTGAATAAGCATGACTTGTATAAAGACATTGAGTCAGTAGGGGCATATTAAAAAATAGACTCAATGTCATCTCATGATGAAACATTTTGGGATATTTTAAAAATTCAATGGACAAACACAAAATGATTAAAGCATTCACTGTGATCAAAAAGGTTATAGTATTTAGTTTTAAAATGTCCATGCAGACATTTCACGAGCAGTACGTGGAAATTCCTTCATTTTTTATCTAAATTCTACAATAGAGAAAAAGAGTGAAAGGTAGGTGTGTTTACTTTAGCATGTCTCTGTTTTTTTCCCATTAAAGTTGGGTTCTTCATATAAACGTGTTCCGTTTGGGATCCTTTACCTATCAGAAGTAGGATTTTTTCTCAAAATGAGAATGGTGTATTTTCTACCATCTTGTTCGAGGAAAGAGTGACCTTTGACCTGACTCAAAACAGCTCTATGACCGACGACTATACTTTTGGTGTACATGAAAAAACATACAATTGTTGGTCAAGCTAATGGCCTGTGTTGAAACCAGATTGAGGGTCGTACGTGCATAAGAAGAAAATTTTGCTTTTTGCAGCTTGTAAAGTTATAACTTTGGTTTGGCATGTCACGGTTTGTTGTCAGGGCACCAAAGTTTAAATTGGATAGGTTGTTATTCAGCTGCAGAACAAGACTTATTTCTATACTGAGATTAGAGACTTTATTTTTTTAAACGGAACTTTTTCTTTTCCATTTACGTGGCTAATATTACATTTGAGTGTAGGAAGGGAGAATCATGGATACTCTGGCGGATATCCAGGTTTAGGGCCTTGATGACAGGAGTTTGTTGTCCCTTTTTGTCATCAGGTCCGTTGACTATGACCCAAGGCATACCTGATGAATATGTCACTTAAAGCAGTGAAAATTTCTGTGCCAATTGTTAGGACATCGGGCATGACAGCTTCTTCTTATTGTAATGTTCATAATGTTTTTTGCACAAACGGTGAACAACTACATTCACCATTAATATAAACCTACCCCAGGTGATGAGGGTGATGGAGGATAACCGTCCCATCAGAGTGAGATTTTGCACATTCTTGAGTTCAAGACACAAAAATGCTGAACTGTCCAACCCCCCCTTCAATAAATCAATTTTTAATGAATTGGATCAGACTCTCAACAGTTTATGTGACAGAAAAATATGAGGTGAACAAATGCAATGTATTTGTGTGCTGAATGCCATGTAATTCTTAGTGATTGTGGGTGCAGACTGAAGGAAATACTCCCCATGTACATATTGCTGATTAATCGCAGATCTGCCATTTTATCTGAATTCCCGTCTTGTTCTGATCCAGAATAGAATGGAATCATCCCTGGGACACATTCTGTTGATCAACCAAATTTTGTTGAAATGAGTTCAGTATTTTTTGCACATTCTTTTATACAGAGAAACAGAGATGAGTGAAAACATCATTTTCTGGGGAGAGGAAACCAAGGGAAAAATCTGGCCAGATGAAATGGGTTAAAGTGTTGTGGGTGAAAAGCTGGCCAGATGAGAGTGGGTGAAAACCTGGCCAGATGAAAGGGGTTAAAGTATGGTGGGTGAAAACCTGGCAGGATGGATAAAGTTAAACTATTGTGGATAACAGGGTGTTAGATATGGAACCAGAGAGTGCATCATCATTCTCGTGGGGTGTCTTTTATTTTGTGAGGTGACTTTGTGGAGCCTAGGTCCCTCAAGTCAGAACTACTGCTGTTATAAACGGAGTTCTTCCACAAACATAGTATTCTTGGTATCAAATCCAACTGGAGGCTCAGCGGCCACCTGAAGATGAAGAGTAATACAGATTTTCAGACTCCTGATACATCAGAAAAATGAGAAGATGGAGTCTTACTGAAAACAAGCAGATAGCACTTCTATAAGGTGTTTAGTGTGTTGTACAGCATCTAAAACACACTTTTGTCAAAAATTGAAAGCGTCTGTTTTGTATTGTATGTTAAATCTGCATTACTTTATGCCTTAATTTGTGTGTTTATTTATATTTCACCTGTGGATCATTATTTCTTACGTGTTTTCAGACCGAGAGTCTGCAGTTATTTATTGAATATTTCAGACTGGATCCCTTAGTCTTCATCAGCGCATTAAGTGCAAAGTTGCTGTAGTGAGTTGTTTTGAACAAGAGAACCACTTGCAAATTTTGTATTGTCAGGTCTTACGGCTGACTGAGTGGAATTCATAGTCACAGGTGATTGGTACAGGTACATAATGGAGCTGTAAATGTCTGCAATTGGATGCTGCATTTCTGTGGGAGCTTTGATGTCTCTGCTTGATCTGCAGGGCTTCCATGATTTTACGCTTGAAGTAATGTTCAGAGGGCTGATGTGACACCCATCAAATGGTTGTTGGTGCAAAGGTAGTCACCAAGGGGGAATTCATGAAAAAAAAAAAAAGGTCGATTTTGAACGTCAGACTGCAAAATAAAGGACACTTCTAGTTCTGCAGGTGCTTGGCTTCCTTGCAGGTCCACAGGGAAGGCACTGTGTTTGGTAGCACTAAAGCGAGCAGTGGCCATTTCCTCTTGTTTTCAATGTTTTACAGCATGGTGTGTCATGCCAGCTCTCAGCAGCATAAGAGAAGTAGGATTATACACTACATGATGGCAGAAGGAGAAACCCTGAAGGGCAGCAATCACGTGCTGTAGTTCATGTTCTCAGTTTTGTTTGTTCATGCACGACATTGAACTGCATGGAAATGAGAGGCATGGGCCATAGGCAGATGTGATTGGCGCGTTTAAGTTGTTTGATAGCATATGATGTGAAAACATTAACACTTGCAAATAACTTTGTAAAATTAAGTTGTCTCAGATTAGTATATGCTGGTGCCATCGGCAGTGGTACAGTGACGAACATTGTAGCTAGAGGGCTGGGAGGTTGTGGGGTTAATTCCCAGTAGGCATTCATTGATGGGATTTTTTTTACTGCCTCATTTTTTGCCATTACCCCGATGCCACTCATTCAAGCCCCCCATCCACAGCCACAGTCTGGCTCATCCAGTTGCAGTCTGGGCACCAGCAGACCTCAGGGAGCAGTTCATCAAGTTATGAAGCAACCCACCAAAGGAGACTGCGTTGCAGCCGAGACATGTCTGGTGTTCAGTGGTGCCTGTTCTGATCCAACATTCACAGAATACCACTCATTAAGTCCCATACTGACGACAGTTGCTTAGTCGTGGAACCAGCTTGAGCGAGCATTCCCCTTCAGAGAGTGCCACCATGTCCATCCAGTGACATTCTCTACGAATTGCTGATACTGGCGAGTATGACACAAACTCACCAAGGGCACAGAAGAAATCAAAACTGAAGCCACCATGAGAGTGGTTTTCAAAATGGGGTGACTGCAGGCAACAATTGAAGCATAAGAACAAATGTAGAATTACAGGTGTGCCAAATAAATGGAATGAACAAGTTACAAAACACACACTAAATTGTTCCAGTTGTTTGATTGCCCAGTAATTCTACTTTCGCTCTTATGTCACCAGGAGAGCAGGGCATCAAGAGCCTTGGAATTTTAGACTTTTTTGAAAACTCTGCATTAGGAAGATGAGGACGGTAGTGCTGTGGAGGTCTATTTTGGGTTGAGACTGCATGACAGGGCTGTCCTCTGCAGTAACTGTCATAATGTATCCCAGCCTAAGAGATACAGACCCTGCAGTGTTGGTTAGGAAATTTGTGCAATACTTTTAGAGATGCATCCATACAATGGATGAAACTCAACCGTGCGGTTCCAGTCTTCCAAGTTAAGTCCGTAGAAAAGTCAAATCTGGGTGGGAGCTGGTTGGGACAGAAAAATTCCACAAAGAAATGGCCCTGGTGGGAATCGAACCCACAGTCACCTGCCAGGAATCCAGGATGCTAACAATTGTGCCAAGGCAGCTGGTATTTGTGAGATATACATGTGGACCAGGTTTGTGTAGGTCACGTTGTTACTCAAATTTCACAAACATCACTGCACGTGTCTTATCTGGCAGGACTTTTTTTTATGTTAAGAATACTATGAAAGGAAGTGTAGAGCGTGTCATTTAGTCGTGGATCGGAATGGAACACCTCTGCATAAGCATCGTCGTCTTCTCCGTTAATCTGTATAAAAAGGAGTTGATTTTGTGGCCCTTCATACCGTTGTCATGTGGTGACCTGTTATGATTCCTCTGTGTTTTTCATCATGCAGTTAGTTTGTATCGCAGTCATTTGTATCAGAAAGTTCATAGGGACTGTTGTTAGAATTTAGATGGACATGGCGGCACTCTCTGGAAGTGTTCTCTCACCAGCCATTGCCTATTAGAATTTAGATGGACATGGCGGCACTCTCTGGAAGTGTACTCTCACCAGCCATTGCCTGTTAGAATTTAGATGGACATGGCGGCACTCTCTGGAAGTGTTCTCTCACCAGCCATTGCCTATTAGAATTTAGATGGACATGGCGGCACTCTCTGGAAGTGTACTCTCACCAGCCATTGCCTGTTAGAATTCAGATGGACATGGCGGCACTCTCTGGAAGTGTACTCTCACCAGCCATTGCCTGTTAGAATTGAGATGGACATGGCGGCACTCTCTGGAAGTGTACTCTCACCAGCCATTGCCTCACTACTAAGCATACATGTCTTATCGGCAGGGAGTTGTGTACGTGCTTTCCTGTATATGCTGGACGAAAGCCGGCACTACTTAAGACTGCCAAAATGACTACAGCAGTGTAGTGTCTCCTGCAGTGGGTTTCCTCAGGACAGCCCAATACCGATTGCTGCCTGTGGACTGCTGGTGCTGAGACCAGTTCAGAGAAGTTTTGGTGTGGAACTGGAATGACGGGTGTGGGAGCAATGCCTCCTGGGGGCGTGGGAGGTGAGCCTACCCCCTCCCCCCGAAAAATGTACTGTGCATGTGCACCAACATTGCTTCTTTCCACATTCAGGTAGATTTATGCATCACTAACTTTTGATGCATTTTTTATACAGTGCAACTTCCCAGGAAAGACACCCTCCCTTTGATTTTAAAAAAAAATTTTAAAAAAAAGATTGTGGTAATTCTAGCTGTACTTCCAGACCGAGGCTTGCGTCCTTTGACTGTTTATGACGAGAGACTTGTCAATGCGAGTCTTATCCTCCTTGTGATAGGATGCGACAGATTGTTATTGTTTACAACTGCCTTGTCCCATTTCGTACGTGGCAGGATGTCTGAACATGAACGAAGCAGCAAGACTGTCTATATGTTTAGTTGTGTTCAGTTGTAAACAAAGCAGTCTGCAGTCAGTACAGTTCAGCAGTCACGAGGCCAGAGACACTTTTTAAAGGGTTTTTGGAGGTGTCCATTAACAGGTTCCGCTCACCGCATCACCAAAATGCACACATAATATTCTACATTACCATAAAATATGCTTATTACAGTGTGCCATGAATTTGCAAAGAAAGGATAGTACTCCTATGATTTTCCATTTTTAGTCTCTTTGTATGAGAGACTGGCCTTGGTATTGCAAGATGTGATGAAGATTTTCTACTACATGTCGAGCTGTGGCAGTCCGTATGACTTTTTGAATTGCAATCCCCATGAGGAAGAAAAAGAAAATTTTAAAAGATTCCAAATACACTTCTCCTCCCTCCCCACCAGGAACTATTCTGTTTGATGAGAAATGTACGTGTAACAAATTTTTGAAGCCTTAGTCTCAGGCAGCTAAGCTTCAAAGTACCTGTATAGTTGGGTTACTGGAAAACACTGTCTGGAAGATAAGGGTGCTGGCTGAAGGCATCATGTATAGTGTACAGAAGACCGTTTGGTGAAGAACAACAGCATGTGAAGATTGTGCTATGCCGCGGTCCAAACACCATCCATTGTTTATGAGGAGTGCAAAAGATTTTGTTGGATTTTGAGAGCATGTGGGAGTGTTGTTATTTTTGTTTTATCTATGGTCTTCCCGTTTCCTTCCCCTATTTATAATCATTATGCAGTATCTCATTCTCTGGTGAACATAATTTATGAAGCTTGAGTAGTTACAGCTTGACGATGGTGGTCCTAACACACAACTATTTGCAATAGAGGCAAATGTATTTATTGTACAGATGTATCTGTATGGGGCAAGTGTCATTGTGGCTGTGGCATCAAAACTCTTGATGCTATTAAGCATTGGTTTGATAAGCATACTGGTGGATTGAGTGGTATTTGTTGCACAAGTTGAAGCTTTCTTTTTTGTTTTTGAACTTTTCACAAAGCCAAGGGTAAGTTTTGTTTGTTTCATGGCCTGCTGCTTTGGTCATAATGTCCGTATGTTTTTGAACTATTTGTTGAAAAAGAAGTTGATTGGTTACATTGTAATATTTTGTTGATTTTCCAGAGAAATCAAAACCTTTTATCTTTGGAGCCTGTTCTCACCAGCTAAGGATCGCTTGGTCTTTTTCATTTCAGACCAAAAGGAAGTGAAAAAAATTAACACAAGGATATATTTTCTGGTAATCTAATTTTTTTTCAATTAATATAGAACTACAAATACTCTAAAGGAAACCCATCTTTGATTCTAGAGTCAGCAGAAGGGGTAGTACAGCGATTGATTGCTCACTTAGCAGCAAATCATTTTATCCTGGGAGGGCTCGACTTGTTGCTACCTAACGGATGCCAACAGAAAAGAAATACTCATCATATGAGGCCGTCCATACATGTTGCACAAAAAAGCAGTTACATTATCAATGCTTCTCTTGGCTCATGATTTCTAAAGCGAACTTGTTCCTGCATTTTCTTGAAATCCCTGATGTCACTATGTCATATGAGTGGGCAGATGATAATTTATCAACATGGTAGAAAAAATGACAGATTGCCAGACTTGGCGGTTCAACAAGCTGATTGTGGAGAATCCATGTATATAGAACATCTGAGATTCATCTTGTCATGACTGAAAGCTCCAAAGAAGCATACATTTTCATTGTGAGAGAGCTGAAAAGTGATGAATATTTTCTGTCAAGTTTTGTGTGATGAAAGGACAAGAGGAACAGTCACTGTAAAGATGATTGAGACCAGCACATCTTTGCAGCCAGTCAAAAGATTTCTGATCTTTCTTAAAGAACAGGTGTTTTTTGTTTTTGTTTTTACCTGCTTGTTAAGACAGGCTTTTGATTATGACGAGTACAAGATTACTTTACACTTTGCAGAGGAAGGCTTTGTCAAAAAATTAATGTTGTGTGATTTGGTTGTTTTTCTCCTTTTAATTGGTCTGAATACACATTTTCTCTGGAAAAGATAACACCCATGAGACTTGCAAAATTGGGACAGTGTGATGGGCAGTTATCGGCAACATATCATTACGACCAAGAGCTTGGTAGGCTGCTATAAGCCAACAGTTTTCAATCGCAGCAGTCAACTATCTGCATGTACCAATGTCATTACAAATGTAAACAGTTTGGGGAAATTAGGACTTACGCACCCTATAGGTTGTAATTTTGCAAACCCAGTGAAAAATATTTTTTCATGTTTTTTTTTGCTCGCCAGAAGATAATGTGACTGCTGATTGGCTAATATGAGCACAAGAGTATAAGCTTGACCGACTGGAAAACAGTAGTAGAGTTGACATCAAATGCAACACCCTGGGGGAGACATCTAGTTTGGAAACTGCTGATAGCATGGTTAGCTTGTTCTGGTAAAATTGATGATCGAGTGTAGATAATGGATTCTTTCTTTTTCTGAACTTTTCCTATCCATGTTGATGGCAAGGGCTCTTTCATTACAAATTATACACCTCTTTCAGCTGCCATGGCGAATTATACACCTCTTTCAGCTGCCATGGCGAAGTGGTTAGTGTCGCAGATTCCTCGCTGGGAGGGCTTGGGTTCTATTCCTGTCAGAGCCATTTATTTGCAGGATTTTTCTGCAGGATTTTTCTGCTTGGACCAGCTCCTACCCAGAGTTGAGTTTACTGGCGGGCTCAACAGATAGCGTCTCAGAGTGTTGCTCAAAAGTTCCTGACAAACACTGTGGTTGTCTAGCAGGTGTCTGTATCTCTTGGGCTGGTGGATGCGGGGATATAATATGAAAGTAAGCATAGAGTACAGCCCTTTAATGCAGTCTCAGACCAGAATGAAACTGGCAGTCTTCCACCTTTGGTATAGTGAGCAGTTGGCTGTAGCCTGCTGTACTGGGTATTTCTGGTATATTTGAAGTCGCCTTCTGCCTGCTGTAGTGGTTATTTCAGGTATAATGAAGTCGCCTTCATTTTGGTGTAGAGGACAATTGGCTTTACTCTGGCACAGGGGGCATTCTGTAATAGTGGGCCATGGGTGCAGTCCGAGACAGTGGGCTTTTTAGTGGGCAGTTGTTTACATTCTTCTTTAGTAGGCAGTTGTTTACATTCTTCTTTAGTAGGCAGTTGTCTACTTTAAGGTACAATAGGCAGACGACTACATTCTCATGTAGTGGGTGAAAGGCTACATTCTGGTATGGTGGGCACTTGGTTGCATTGTGTTATAGGGACAGTTTGCTACCTTCTGATAGCTGTAGGCAGTTGGCTACATTCTGGTTTACTGGACATTTGTCTACATACCAGGCATGCCTACTGTCCCTGACCATCCGGGATTTGTCCCAGAAAGTTGATTTTAGAAGCCACTGTCCCGGAAATCCCGGATTTGCAACACGCGTCCCGGAAAAAAAAAAATCAGGCATCCCGGAAAAAAAAAATTGGGAGTTAAAAAGCCGTTCTTATCGTGCTGCACAGACCTGAGCCAAGAATATCGTCTGCTAGAGTGAGCAGACGTAATACGCATGCGCGCGGGGAAAAAACCCACCTTGGTTTCACTTTCAAGTCAGAACATGGCGTCGAAGAGGAGACATGATGTTGACACAGAGTTGGATTCTGACTCTTCGGATGGGTCAGAAAGGAGTGAAAAGAAGAAGAAAACGACCGTGAAGCGAGGTTGTGTCTTCAAAAAAGAATTCTCGGAAAAGTGGCCTTGTCTCAGGGAGGAAAGGAGTTTCGTTTGCCTTCTGCAAGACGTGTGCGTGTGATTTTTCAGTGAAATCTGGTGGCAGAGATGACTGTCGGCACCACATCTACTCGGACAAACATGCTCGGTATGCATCGCCGTCAGATTCAACAGACAACACAAAAACGCCAAAAATCAGTGACTGTTTCACTAAACCAAGCACCAATGAATCTTCACTGACACTATTCTGTCCCTGATTTTACGGATTTGTCCCCGATTTCTGTCTGTATTGTCCCTGGAAGCAAATTTTGGGGTAGGCATGCCTGACATACTGATACATTAAGCCAATTGTAACTTCAGTTTAATAATTTATTGAAAAAAAGGCTTGTTGACTTTATGTGCCAGAACACGAACAAAATCATGTTATTAACATTACTGATACTTACAATTATTATGTGCAGTTTTCAGAATTTTAATGGAGTGTGTGTGTGTGTGTGTGTGTGTGTGTGTGTGTGCATGAGTACATATTGTACTCATAATTCTTTGAATTACTGTCAGTTTTTTTTTCCTTTATGGATTCTTTTTTCTTTTTTGATTCGCAAGATACACATTTTTGACAATATGTAGTTGTTTTTTTTTCCATAAGTAACTGAATGAAATCATGTGTTTTTTTTGTGATGGAAATTATACAGATGACATTGTATAGGTGACACTAAGTGAGAGCAAAAAGTGTGTTACTGTATGGGGTCCAACAAAAGTTTGATCCAGTACCAGTCCTTTACATGAATGACCACCCTAAGCTGCAATGTGACAAGTTTTAATCTTCATGGTGCATATGTTGTTATGAAATTTTTTTGGCATGTGTGAACTGTAGCATTTATGGTGTAGTCCTGTATTCTTAAGGATGACCATTTTGCTGTATGAAATCGCCTACATGAAAGTTGATCATGAATGCTGTGTTTGTGTTGGCATGATTTGCAAGTACTCCAGGGGTAACACTTACACTGTTCCACACTTGAGAATGTTGCACCACACACACGCACACAGACTTGCTAAACTTTGAGCGACTTCTGAGCCATGTTTGACCGTTTCCACTAGGAGTGGTCAGCCTTATGCGTCTTCCACTGGGAGTGACGAATCTTACTTGCTGCTGGGAGAGCCTTATTTGACACTATCACTGTGTGGTGAGCCTCGTTTGACTCTACAGCTGTTTTAAGTGGCAAAGCCTTCCTTCTGGGATCATGGCTTTGGGTAAAGGTCCTCATCTAGCACCAATAACCCTGTATCCATATGCAGAGAATGCTGTACTCGCATGAAAACGTGTATCTACAACAAACCAACATGATAGTTTTTCCAAGTGAGGGAATTGGGAAAAGCAGTGTCCTATATTATGCATACGTTTTGCTCTTCTTTTTTTTTTTGTGGAGAATTGGAAGAAAATGGTACTTTCAAACGAGATTTTGAATGACTTACATTTGGTAAGGGTGGCAGTTACGCACTGGGCGTAGTATGACTGTCAGATTCTTCTGCTACGAGTGGCCTGCCATGTGCAATAACAAGATATTTTTCAAGACAAAATTTTGCCACTCTAAAGTTACATTTGGAGTGGAAAAATTTTGTTTTGAGAACGGTCTGACCCTGTTGCCGTTACTTACAGATTGAAGGAACAGCAGGAAAATCTGGTAGTACAAAGCGCTTACAGGGGCACACATGAGAGCAAGGTGTTGAAAGACCAAACGACAACATACTAACAGCATATTACAGCAACATGCAATCAATTTTTTTCTTATTTCTTGATCTGACGAGGAAAAGCAGAAAACTGAGCACTGCACCAGTAGATCCTTCTCCTCTTTCCGCCAAGAAATACCAAAAGATAACATCAAACAAAAGCAGGCATGAAAATCACAAAGGATACCACATGATGGAAATGAGATGCCAGGTTTTACCCTTCATATTTTAGGGCATGCCATTTCTTTTGAAGAAACAAAGTAGCCTGCCTGCCCTGTGGACACGCTTATTTTCAAAGCAATGTTTATCAAGCATTCTACGCACCAAATTATTTGTATGTGACATTTGTTATCACTTCACTTGGTTTTCACGAGTACCCAGTGTCATCCACTGGGCTCCCACTTTTCCACAAATCTGCAGATTTCAGAGAAACGCAAAAATGAGAAAGCACAGAGAAAAAAAAAATCAGTGTGGGGAGATGGGGTGGCAGTCAATCTGTGGAGACTTGGTTGCATTTTCCTTATACTTGCTGACAATGCTGACAGCATAAGATGTGCATGTCTTTGCAAGAGCGGGCTGTCACCATACCTGCTTGGCTCAAAGCAAAACAATGTCGCACTCTGACACTGGGCATTGGCAAGGGGCTTCAAAACTGAAAGCTTGACAAATGGCTGTGTGAAGGTTGGACTGAAAAATGGACCTGCTAAATTTTCACCAAGTTTGTATTATTTGGAAATGCAAGTTTCAAATTTGTCTTCCTGTATGGAAGTGGAATAGGAATAGGGGAGGAGGGGAGAGGCAGGGGCAGCTCCCAGGATTTATGGGGATTTTTGCTTTTCCTTTGAGGGGAGTGTTTCTTCTTGCTTTTTTTTGTATGGGACGTGCCAGTTCTGTTTTCATGGTGGCAGGCAGTCCTGCAGCACAGTTTTGCAGAGGCAACTGCAGTCCAAATAGTATTTCAAAGGAAGCTATCAACTGGTCATCTGCTGATAAGAGTTGTACCTAAATGACAGCCATTTCTTACTTCTTATATAATGAACGGTACGATGATCATTTTGACAATCATAAACTGCCACAGAACTAATTAACACACACACACAACAAATACAGGATATCTGCTGAGAAATTGTCTGGAAACAAAGTTTTAGACATTATAGCCCAGCTGACCATACAAAGCCTCTTCAGGGCTGTCAAACTCGGGCAAGAAAAAGTTGCACCAGCCACCTTGTAGAAGTGGTTATTGCGACTTCCGAATGGGAGGTCATGGGTTTGATTCTCATTGGAGCCATCCGTTGGTGGGATTTTACTAACCCAAGTGGCTCCTATCCAAAGTTGAGTTTGCTATAGGCTCGACTGGGATCATACATTTGAGTTTCATCCACTTAATGGAAGCATCTCCAAGTATGTTGCTAAAAATTCTTGACCAACACTGCAGGCGTCCATATCACTTGGGCCTGGCTGATGCCGGGATATATAATGAAAGTAAGTGTAGAGTAGTCCAATATTGCAAAGTCTCGGATCACAATGGACATCCATAGCATCATCTTCACCATCCTTATTGATCAACATAAAATGATGAAAATGTCTAAAAAAAGATCTGACCTTTCATGCTGACCTCATGAAGACACTTAGGTTCTGTTGAGGTGGCCAGTATAGGTGAATTCATGGATATCTGTATCCGGGCGGACGTGGAGGTGCCCTCCAGAGGGAGAAGTAACTCACACTGGCTCTGCTACTGAGCAATTATTGCCATCAGTAGGGGCTTAATAGGAGGTGTCCTGCTGATGTTGGATCAGAATAGGCACCACTGAACACCCTTGAAGAGCCTTGGCAGCCTCTGCTGAGTTTGCCTCGTCACAGCTTCACAGTGACTGCTCCCGAAGGGGATTGCTGGTGCAGGGGCTGTCGCAGGACAAACCAGGCTGTCGCTGAAGGGCTCAAATGAGCGAGCAGCATGGGTACAATGCCACTGGGGTGGCATAGAAAATGAGAGGGGGAAAAATGCAACAAAGAAAGAAAAGAAAGTCGCATCTCAAGTTTGACCATTGAAAAAAAAAAAATCCACCCTGAAAAAGAAGCAAACACCAAATGTGGTTATGATGAAGTCACTAACTATTGATACCTGTATCACATCTGCCATTCACCCCGATTTCAGGTAAACCCCGCTTCTTGGGGCTTCAACAAGCTCTCTGATCACGATAGCCGAAACTGATATTTTTAGAGCCGTCGAGCAACGATTTTTTTCTTTTCTGCACAAGACTGTGCGAATAGGCACAATACCATCTGGACGCACCAAAACTGGTCAAGGTTACCGTCTCTATGGAAATTTATCACTGAATTTTGATTGGTCAAAAATAGCCAAAGTGTGATCACTTCCTTTGAAGATGGCGGAACGACTGGACTAAAATGATCTGATTGTGTTGTGACTGAAAAGGCAAACAAAAAACACAATCAGAAATGGAAAGAGGACTACAAGAGTGTTTATCCATGTTTTGCCAGTGAAACTGAAACTGAAGATTCAAGTCCTGTGAATGGATTGATTCTGATGAGTATTGTATTACCACTAAGCATTCCTGGTGAGCAATCCCCAAATGAAGTTGTTTTTGTGTTTGCAGTGATCACATGAATACAGAACCTGGTCACAATTTTTGTCAGAGCTAGTCCAAAGGAAAACATGAACCAGTAAAAAAGAAATAATCAAAGGCCTCCCTCAGAATAGTGAAAATTTATCAATCCCTGGGACTGAGAGGCCTTTTTTTTTTTTCATTTTTTTAAATTTGAAATAAGTATTTTACTGATAATTACCAGTAAATTCAATCACTGGGTTGTATTTACATTTCTGTAAATCACTTAAAATCAACATAATTTCTCTCCCTAGCTCTCCGTTTCTCTCTTTCGCTGTGATGTCACTATGTGTGTTTATCTCAAATTTACAAAACATAAGTATGAAAATGAAAGCACTGTAGTTTTTATTTCTTTTCTGGTTTTCATCATTTTATGCTGCAAGGCTGCTTGATCTGTACAAGTTTTAACCTGAAAATTTGTTGTTGAATGCATTGATAACAAGATCAAAATTCATGTAATTCTACGTTTTCTGGGGTACTTCTCTGCTCACTAATCATTAAAAAGAACCTTCAGTTAACTTCCCAATGGGGCATTGTCCCTGTACCCCACTGGGGGCCTATGCCGGCCCCCAGACCCCTGCCCCTCTTTTTCATTTTCAAAATGTGGCAGGTCTGTAGACTTGCACATTAGGCAGTGTTGAAAGCGCCAGGCATTCCTTAGATTTACACTCCTTGATGTTTATAAAAAAAGTTGAAAAAAAACCCACTGTAAGTGCCACACACACACACACACACACAAAAGATAAAATAAGCCATAGGGTTAAACAGACACTGCAGAAAGGGCAGCTACAATCCAATGTAGACACTGTGTACCGTTTTTCACTGCCTAGTTGCAAGATCACAACAAAAAAGGCCAGCGTGTCAAAAACTGCTATAGGAGGGAGGAAAAGTTTCTTTGAGTTTATAGAACAAAGAAAGGAGAATGGTCCACAAGGTAGAAATCGGTAGACAGTAAAGAAAGACAAAAACCAATTTTAAAAAGGCTGAGTCAAAGACAGCGACAGGAAAGGGGCAGTTACTAGCACAGAACTTCCAGGAGGCAGGAGAGCTACTTATGCTAAAAAAAAAAAAAAAAAAAAAGCCTCTGGCATCTTCATGGGGATGCCTGTGTACAAAATGTAATTGGCACTGTAAAACCAACTCTAATTTTCATATCTTTAATAGCTGTGTGAGGGGGAAAGATACTGACCAGCTGTTCACATTTTATGAAATGATAAATACGGGGATGCCAGGAAACATGACATTAAGAGGCATCATAAAACCAGTTATACCTATAAAAAATGCGTATGAAAAAAAAAATGACAAGAGGTTCAATTTTCACAAGTCAGCATATAACACTGATAAAAAAAAAAAGAAAACCCAAAGTTCATTCAATTTACAGACATGGGGGCTAAGAAAGCTAAGAAATACCCAACATTTAATTTGTACTGAAAATTCCGCTTAATGTTAAGCTTTCACATGTTTTCCTTGAATTGTTCTTTATTCCCCCTAAATTCAAATGGGTTGCTGCTGCAAATAATTCAGCAGTTTGAAAAAGTGAATTTTTCGATCTGAGTAAGATCAGACCGGAACTTAGGAAATCCTGTATGTCTGCATTTGGTGCATTACAGAAATACTCGTGGTCAGTAAACATTGTTTAAATTGCCAAGTAAATTGCCATTCATACCAGCAGACTAATGGAATCACTTAGGTGCTACTTGAGGAGTGACAGCGGTCAGACCTGTGAACTTTCCATTTCGCATGTACCAGGTGGAGAGAACTATAATCAGACGACCACTGGCTGTAGCTAATGCTTGACCAAGGCTGACAAAGGTGATGGTACTCGATGACCAACAGGTTCCAAAAATACTGCAACATGGTTTCATTGGTAACGCCTAACTGAATAAATATAATCAGCCATCTGACTGCAGCATTATGGAGCATTCCGACCCTCGTTTTTTTTTTAGCAATTTACAAAATTGCTTGGTAAAATTCACCTTTTATGGCGTCTGAAATGCCCCCAAACAGCGTCATGAAGTTAACAAATGAAACAGCCATGAGAGTATGAAATCAGATTTAAATCTGTGAACTGTGACAAGGAGAATATATTCCTATTTCAACCATGGAAATTAGTTGTGGAAGACGAACTGAGACCTATACAAAGTACACAACAAATGGACCAGCCGCCGTGGTGAAGTGGTTAACGTCGCGGACTCCCGGCTGGGAGGTCGTGTGTTCGAATCCCATCAGAGTCATGTGGTGTTTTTCTGTCTTGACCAGCTCCTACCCAGAGTTGAGTTTGCTACGGGGGCTCAGTTGGGAAGACTGGGACCACAAAGTTGAGTTTCATTCACTTAATGGATGTGTCTCTGAGAGTGTTGCTCAAATTTCCTGACCAACACTGCAGGTGCCTGTATCTCTTGGGCCTGGTTGACGCCGGGATATATTATGAAAGGAAGCGTAGAGTACAGCCCTGCCATGCAGTCTCAGACCGAAATGGAAATCCATAGCATCATCTTCATCATCCTCATTCTCATCGATCAGCATAAGATACAAAGAAAAGTCTGAAATTCTGTGGCCCTTCATGCCCTGGTCTCATGGTGACCTCAATTTCGATGTCCTCTCTGCGTCTGTGGCCTTGGCTTGATTCCGTCTGGGTCACCGGTATCGGCGAGTCCATGGGGGCTGTCGTTGGACGGACGTGGTGGCGCCCTACAGAGGGAGAGCAAGCTCACGCAGGCTCCATGACTAAGTAATTATTGTCATCAGCAGAGGGCTTAGTAGGTGGTATCCTGCATATGTTGGATCAGAACAGGCGCCACTGAACACCACGGAAGTGACTCGGCAGCAGTGCAGTGTCTCCTCTGCTGGGTTCCCTCTTGACGACTTGACACTGACTGCTCCCTGTGGATTGCCAGTGCTGGGGCTCCGGCGGGACTGACAGGCTGTGACTGCGGACGGGGTGTTGGAATGAGCGGTGGGGGTGCACTGCCACTGAGGTGGCACAGAAGACGGGACAGCAAAAAAAAAAAAAAAAAAAAAAAAAGTACACAACAAATGTTACGTATTTAAAAGCCCTCCGAAAGAATCAAGCTAGCACAGCATCTGAGATCTCAATTGCAAATGAAAATATGTAACAAAAAAAAGAAAAAGAAAAAAGAATTGCACAATTTTGCAAGAAGTGATAAACTAGAATTAGTTGAAGGGCCACTCCAGTCATGTTTGCACTATACAGTCACGTTCCTCTAACTTTTCAATGTATGATAGCCACCACAAGAAAAAATCCACAGCTAGTTGACATAAAGTTTCTGTGTTTCTTTTCTCATTTGAAACAGAGTAAATAACTTGGGAATGGTTGGCATTTGGCAAACAATAAATCAAGTGGGATGAAAAAAAAAAGGAACATCTGCACGTCTTGCAATTACTGTTGATGTTGATGCATGTTTATTCTTGAAGATGATTAAATGCAAATACATTGTCAATATCTGGAAAAATCAAATGAGCATCTGACTTTCCACATCATATACAAGTTTTCAGTTGTCCTACAACTCAAAAAAAAGAAAAAAGTTTCCACACATTGACCAAACTTGCAGCAAACCTATGAAAGAACCTGAAAGCGAGTCAGATGAGAATCAAGCCCGAAGTCTCACCTCATCCTGTCTTTGACTAGAATCTTTCGATATCCCTCTCTACAGTATTCACCCATACAAAATGAAAATGTGTCGACACAAAAACTGTAATGTCATGACAGGAATAAAAAGGCCCAAATACACAAATCACAAAGCATCACACGATGTCCAGAGAGATCACGTAACAGCTGCCATCAAACTCACACATACTTGACATTCACGTCTCGCACCTGTCCGCAGATTTGCGCCATCAAATCTTTATATGACCCATGCTCCGGATCAGAGAATCAAAGTGGAGGGGGAAAAAAAATGAAACCAACAACCTGGCAATAAAATCCAAATGCACAGCGACCAACACCAGCAGCCTTTCATCATCAGTTGTTGCACACACACTGTCCTTGCTGCGCCCTCTTGTTGCGTCACCTAACACCTTCTCTGTCGGCAGCAAAACGGTAGAACAGCACCATTGGGGTTTCCTGTGTTAAAAAGAAAAAGGTGCAGAAGTTAAAAGAGCAAAGTATATGTGTAAAAAATGGTTAAGACACCACAGGTATTCTGAGAAAAGCTACATGAGAGGGACGAAAATCTAGCAGAAAGAGAGCACAGTCGCATAAATGCCAGTCTGTAACAGTCTTTACTAACCTTTGATGTTCCTGAGATTCAAGAGGCAGGTGGAAGCACTAGCCTTTCAGTGTTCGAGCGTTAACTGGGACAGATCGTGGACAGCACCCAAGACCTAAGACTTCGTCAATTTGATCAAGGACCGCACAAGTTGACATGACTCTACACTGGATCCTTACCACCCATCCCCACCTCCAAAACGAGAGCATGTTCGTAAGCAACCCATTAACTATGCACAAACGTCTTTGCAAACACGACATTAAAGTGATGAAGAAATCACAAACCTTGGAAATTTCCTCCTTTGCCAGGGCCACATGGAAGGACAGTTTACTGTTGGTAAGCAACCCATTAACTATGCACAAACGTCTTTGCAAACACGACATTTAAGTGATGAAGAAATCACAAACCTTGGAAATTTCCTCCTTTGCCAGGGCCACATAGAACGACCATTTACTGTACTCTTTTTTTGTTTTTGTTGTTGTTTTCTTCATTTATTTCCTTTTTTCTCCAGCCTATAAGGCTGAGGAATGGATAAATTGCAGAACTGAGAGCAATTCTTCATTTTACAGATGGACACCGAGATAAATATACATCTCACTGAATTTTTTTAACAATTGACATAATACTATCATTGCACACAAAAACCAAAACTGACAAACTTCCAGTGAAAGTTTAATTTCCAAATCCCTCTCATCCCCTACGACAAAACTTTCACATTTAAAAACAGACCAAAAAAAAAAAAAAAAGACAATGGGGAAAAAAGTATGGAACAATACTGGTTTGTGAACAGAATTCTAAGCAGGCAAGACAGCACAAACGATCACTATATATTCACATTCAACGAATCTTTCCCTCCTCTAAGAACATCTGGAATAGCACTCTGCTGGCAGAGAGTCTTTATCAATATTTTCTAAAATCAACACTCCTCGCATTAAATGATAATTTACAAAGACAGTCCTGTTGATGCTCATATTAAATGTAAATATAACAATAACATTATAAGATTTGAAAAAAACAAAAGACAAAAACAAAATCAATCAAGAGATCCTACAGCAAATCTTTTGACAGTTTATTAAGTGTAGTGACATACCTTTCCATACCAGGTCATGAGATAGATCTGTTTGAGCGAACAGGTTAAGTGTAGTGACATACCTTTCCATACCAGGTCATGAGATAGATCTGTTTGAGCGAACAGGTTAAGTGTAGTGACATACCTTTCCATACCAGGTCATGAGATAGATCTGTTTGAGCGAACAGGTTAAGTGTAGTGACATACCTTTCCATACCAGGTCATGAGATAGATCTGTTTGAGCGAACAGGTTAAGTGTAGTGACATACCTTTCCATACCAGGTCATGAGATAGATCTGTTTGAGCGAACAGGTTAAGTGTAGTGACATACCTTTCCATACCAGGTCATGAGATAGATCTGTTTGAGCGAACAGGTTAAGTGTAGTGACATACCTTTCCATACCAGGTCATGAGATAGATCTGTTTGAGCGATGTCTCCTCAGCCTGAACTTCATTATCACAGAGAATCTCAAACTGGAAAAAATAAAATAGACACGTGAATATTGCCACCAACCAACCAACATTATTTAACATGCTTATGAAATCATATCCAATGCTAAAATGAGAAGAGATTATGAACCAAGCAGAATGAATTAGTTCATTAACCTTTTGTTCGTTTATAATGTAACGAAGTTTTAGAAGTAGGAAATTAAAAAATTTTCATCAAAAAGGTGAGAAAAAAAGGTTTTTCTTAAAACAAGTCTCTTCAACGCATTCTCTGAAACAGAATACAAATAACCCATCAGATCGTTCACATGACAAATGATAATCCAAGAATTTAGACCTAAAATACAATGCACAACTGAACTGACCCTTCAGTATTCAAAAAGGTTAATGAGAGACTCTTCCTAACATCTGAACAATTTCACACTATTTAAAGCAACAGCACCATAACTGTGTAGGACCATTCTGTCAAACGCTGGTTTAACCTTGGCCTAAGCAGGAAGCTTCAGGTGGGCATGTAGAAGTCACAGATTACAGCATGGTAGAAATGACCAACAGGCCTTAGTCACAGAACAAGACTGCAGCAGGTATGCATTCAGACCAGTTATTTTCGGTTGCGGGCTGCGGCTGCATATGAAATGTGCTTATTTGTATTTGAAGTAACACTGTTATTGTATGTACATACTTGCACACCAAAAATTCCCTCACAATTCCCTCACATAAAATTCAAACCAACTATATATTTATATCAATCCATTAACTCAAATGAGTTGTCGGAAGCAGGTTTCCGACATTGTTCACATCGCTTGAAGGTGTGTCGGACGCAGACTTCCGACCGAGTTTGACAATTTTTAAATCAAACCACCTTTTATTAAAGGGCAATAAATCCCGTTTCAGGTACAGCTTAGGGCATTTTTTTGCAGTTGCTTCCATTATACCGTTCTTCGCGTATTCTGTAGTAGTTTTATACCGATTTGAATTGACCTACTCTCAGTTCCCGCGATCACACGATTTTCAACACAGTCACACGATTCTGAGTGGATCAAGCATTTTGTGGTCAAATTCTTGTCTTTTATGCAGTTGTCAAAAATATACTATTCTCTGTAGGTCATACCAGTGCTCAGAAGTGTAATTGAACTTGTGTGGGAGGACAAGAGAACATGAAGAAGTGGATTACAGTGTGCACAAAAGTTTTTGTTTTTCTGCAAATATATATTATTTTGGATTACTTACATCATGTGAACTGTGAGGATTCCTCACTGAGGGTAAGCATTTTTGATGAATATTTTGTTTTTTCTATCCATTGGTGCATGTTTCATGCTCCTTGGTGAAGTGGTTGATTCTTTATAATTTTTTTTTAAATGGCCAAAAATCGTGTGATCTGAGGGACAAACTGGTCCATTTTGGCTGTGACTTGATTGAGTTAAAAATGTTAGCTGTTCACTTAACCCTTTATGAAGTCTGCAAACACACTGAGAGAGACAAATTTCATGATTATGAACAATGTTCCAAGCTTTGATTACATGGTCAATTTGTTCTACTTTTGTTACTAGAGTCTGGAATGTGGAAACACAGATTCCATATTTTCGTGGTATGTAGTAATGACATGAAGCAAGGAAGCAAGACCATTCTCTCTACTCAAGATACTGGTTCCTAGGCAACTACATTTCCAACTGACCAGACAGAGACAGAGAATGAGAGAGAGACAAAATTGATACAGCGAATCTCTGTATGTATCACAAATACTACCTGTAGGATTAGCTCATAGGATACTACGTCAAGGGAAGTAATTCCCACATTAGTATAATTGTTCTTATGAGTTAATGAAAGCCAGGACTGATGGGAGTTTTAATGGTGGTTAAACTATCTGCCAACACCAAACATCTTTCTGTGTCGGTACCACAGGATAACACACAAGGTTTGGGTTCGTATCCGACCGCTGCCACCATGTGTTATCCTGTCGCACAGAAGGATGTTCGCTGCTGGCAGATAATTCACTCCAGCCACCGTTCACACTCTACCAGAGGTACGCATCCTGGTCATCATTTCAAAGAACAACATGGGAAATTTGTCAGAACAGATTACTGTTTGTCAGTACAAATCCTCCCTGTATCATACATCAAATATCTATGGTACACTATTTTATTCAATACAGAATTTGTGACGTAAAGACACACAGTAGACCCGAGTGAAGTGCACAATAAAAATCCACCTTTAGGTCAGGGGGAACGGCCAGTTTTCTGTACAGCATGGCTTTCAGGTGAGATATCAGGACACGGATCGAACAGCGCACAAACTTTTTCTCCAACTGCCGCAGTTGTAAGCGCTGACCACAGTGACTAAGCTCCTGGGGACTGCAACACACGGTCACCACACAGATCAAAATGGTACCATGCAAATGAAGCTCATATTTCATTTGTGAGATGACCTCCTCGGTCTCCATGTTGTTTTCTTTACTTATAACCACACTTATATCACATAATAAATGCTTCCAAGCACCAAAACAACACAGTGTACATGGAGTACGAAAACAGTTATCATTATACAGTCACACAAAACTTTTTATGAATCAGCATTACTTGAATGATCTGGGGTTTGTGAATGTTTACAATGTTCATACATACTATTGCTTGATTTCTGTAGAATCAACGAAATTCAATTACAGGCTTTCCACTTGAAAAAAAAAGGGGAAAAATGTTTTATCTTTTCCCCCCTTTTTCTTTTGATTGAAAATAAGCTGTTTTGAAGACGTTTTCAAAACTGTTAAGCCCAGTGCTGGAAAAGGGTCACTGAACTTGCACCCAACTTTACATAACCCATGGTATAACTCCATGAAGTTGGAGATATACGACATAAAAAAAACATCTTCATAATTATCTGCTCTGATAAAACTACAGGCCCAGCTAGCCATGACAGGCATGCCGCCTTGATTGATGATCCTTCCTTTTGAGTATGACACTTACCACAGCCGTTCCAGGCACAGGCAGATCTGTTCGTCGTGGGCAAACTTATGTCCATCAGGGGTGTTGATGATGGTGGACAATTTGGGAGGTGTGTGCACTTCTGTTCAGGATAAAGATGAAAAACAAAGTCACACGCCAGAATTCAATAGAAAAAGACAAATTACTGATGGATCACACACACATACCAATACAGCTAAGTTAAAAAAAACCTTGCAGACATGCACACACACACACTAGTGATACTGCAGCCTATGTCTGATGTAGAAACACCACACAACAGGCCCCGAAATTCCTTACACACACACACAGAGGTCCTTAAACTCCTCACACACACACACACACACACACACACACACACACACACACACACACACACACACTACAGAGGACTTTAAACTCCTTACACACACACACACACATTCCCACACTCAGTGCTGTGTTACAGCCAATACAAGAAAAAGTCATGCCTTTCTTTTTTCTCCCACATAAGACAGTGCTCTGAAAAAAAACTCTGTACCTGCTTTCTTCCCTGGTTTCTTTGGGGTGACAACACCTCTGGATTTGTTGAAGTCTTCCCTACGTTTTTCTTCATCTGTAGTAGAAAATGACATGATGAAAATCCTGAACATTTCATGATAAAAGGACATTAACATACATATTCAGCAACATCTCAGAATTTCTAATATCTTCATTAACACAGTTAAACTGCTGGAAAGTGGTCTCTATGGATAAGATCACACACAAACACGTCCAAAATTTTGGCAAGGTTGCTATATATAAATATGGTTTGTGTAGGTTAGTGTTTCAAACTACCATGGTTTCCTTGTGTAGGGAAGTCTACCAGCAACTCAAAAATTCTTTTCAAATATGCAAAGCAATGATAAAATCAAGCCAAATGAGACAGAGAGAGAGAGAGAGAGAGAGAGAGAGAGAGAGAGAGAGAGAGAGAGAGAGAGAGAGAGAGAGAGACAGACAGACAGACAGAGAGACAGAGAGAGAGAGAAAGAGGAAAAGGTCTCCGCGTAAAGACAAAATAAGGGAGAAAGAAAAAGAGGAACTCTGCCTAAAATCACCTGAACTTAGTATGCCCATTCACTACAGCAAGAACGATGCACGACAACCGACTCAAGCACATAGAGCTCAAGAGTACGCTCAGTATCTACACCCTGTTCTTCTCACTGTCTTCTGCGTCCTTTCAGTGGCACTACAAACCTGCCAGTCACCATGACTCACCCAAACAGAGCTACACCCGGCTCAACCTGCAGCAGAGATGTCCCCAGCTCAGACTTACTCTCTAAAAGATGTGGCACCAGCTTGTAGACAATGTCTTGCAGGGTGCGGTCAGCTCGCAGATGGAACAGAGGGTGGGTTTCGTGGACTTTGAGATTACACTGTGGGCAGTGCTTGCTGCTCTGTAGGTATTTCACAATGCATGTCTTGCAGACTGAAATCACACCCACACACATACAAATACATGCAATGATGCATACACACTGACAGAATGAAAAATATGTATACACACACACACACCTCTACTTGTTTACACATGTATACCTAATAAATTCTCATCTTCCAGTCCCCACCCCTCCTCCTATTTTCTCTGTTTCTATCTTCTTTGCACAGCAACACGAACAGCAACACCTTTTCTATACCAGAACGCCCACCCAAAACTGAACAGATTTGTGCTGTTTTTCTCCTCCATTTTTCATGTGCCTTAATCCACTCACTCGGACCAGCAATGTCCACAAGGTCTATGACATGATCATTACCAAAGACCTACCATTACCAACATGATGACAATGTTACTGTCCCCAGAGCTTATCACAGCTGTGAGGATCTCCAATGATAAATGCTTGACAAATTACTGTCTACAATTCTTAGTTGTGTTCGAGTGCTCAGGCAGTTGTAATGCTCTTCCCAGTCAGCCCAGCAATGCTATCTGACTTCCCCCTGTGTCTATCCACCCAGTCTCCTCTTCCCCTGTAATGCTCTTCCCAGTCTGCCCAGCAATGCTATCTGACTTCCCCCTGTGTCTATCCTCTCCCAGGTCTCGCTCTTCTTCCCCTGTAAGTCTCCCTTCTTACTCCCAGTCAGCCCAGCAATGCTATCTGACTTCCCCCTGTGTCTATCCACCCAGTCTCCTCTTCCCCTGTAATGCTCTTCCCAGTCTGCCCAGCAATGCTATCTGACTTCCCCCTGTGTCTATCCACCCAGTCTCCTCTTCCCCTGTAATGCTCTTCCCAGTCTGCCCAGCAATGCTATCTGACTTCCCCCTGTGTTTATCCACCCAGTCTCCTCTCCCCCAGCTTTGTTCCTCCGATCAGTTTGAGGATGGTGTTGTGTGATCTAATTCCTTGCCTAAACTATACTAGCTTCTTGTTCCTGACTTTGATCAACTGGTCTTCAAAGTGACTCACACGCTGCCCAGTGTTTATACAGACTTTATTCTATAATCAAAGTGACTCACATGCTGCCCAGTGTTTATACAGACTTTCTTCTATGTAATATGTTCAGAATTTAAGACATCAAGTGTTTTGTGTATCTTATCTCTGCTATTTGGTGGTTCACTAACAGAACTTTCTGCTATCAGAGTCCATAATTTCAGATGGCACACTTTCATAGAAACTCCCCCACTCAACTTGGATTTCAAAGCAATGGGTTTTTGTTTTTGTGCTTGATTATTTTCAGTTTTGCTATGCTGCTACTGTTTGAGCAGCACATTGTTTCACAAGCTACTGAACAATTGCTAAAATTCTATAAATAGAGGGTAGATATTCTGTCATTGTTTACTGCATCTCTTGCACAGAACTTTTCAAAACCTGCTGTTTTGTATTCCCCTCACTGTGGAATCCAGCCTCTTCTTGGGTAATTACTTGTTCTGTCAGTAGATTCAACCTGTTTGAGTTAAAGTTCCACATCACTTGTCAGTCTACACTCAAACTTCAATCAAATATACCAACCATTTTGTTTTAATCACATAGTTACAATAACCATTTTGTTTTAATCACATAGTTACAATCTTGATTTTCAACACTTGATGCTGCAGTTCTGCAACGTTGTATTCTAAGATGTAATTCCACTTCTCTACATTTGACATCATTCACCAAAAACAGAACTGTTCCAAACTGATATTCAACATTTTGGATCATTTCCATTTCCCTTCAATGTATTAGCTATAATAAAATATTTTTTTTTAAAAACAGCAAAAACTTTTTTTTTTAATCAGAAACTTCTGACTGGAGGGAAAAAAAGAAACAACTGACAGAAGCAATCTAATACTAATCACTATCATATTTTTCTACAGATGTTTGTAATAGTCAATTTATTTTCAATGTGAGGGGTTTGTTCACCAAGACAGAACAGAAGTTTGGTTTTAAAAAGAGACAGGGAACATTGTATTCAATCAACGACAACAAAGGAAAAAAAAAAAGACGTTTAAAAAAAGATAGGGGGCATTGTATTCAATCAACGACAACAAAGAAATAAAAAAAAGAGTACATTTGTCCTAACCCACTCACAGGTATGGAGGCATTCTGTGATAGTAGTTGCATCGATGAAATAGCCAGCACACAAGGAGCACACAATGTGAGGATTAATGTCTCTGATCCGAATCTTCAGTGGCTGAAACATAACAAATTGTTCTGCTATGTAGCATCAGTCTTTCTTCACTCCAGTCTAATTCTGTTTACAGCACATTTCTCTCTTTATCTCAAACGTGATCATGAGAGAGAGAGAGAGAGAGAGAGAGAGTGAGAGAGAGAGAGAGAGAGAGAGAGAGAGAGAGAGAGAGGAGAGAGTGTGCACATGTATGTTTGGGTCAATGTGTGTGTGTCATAAGTTTGGTCACGCCACCTTCCATCACCAGTCGCAAACTTAAGATTTTTGAGTCATGTGACCTGGTGTGCACTCAGACAAGTCGTTTTACACTCAAGACCACAGGTACTTTTCAATTAGATTTTAACTTAAGGGCCAAAATTCAATCAAGAACAAAAACAGAATTACGGTACTGCCAAATGAAAGAGCAAACAAATACAAAAAAAATGTTTTGTACGCTGCATGCTCCTTTGTTTGGCGGCGCAGTACTGATTCTTTTTCTTGTTTAAATTTTCACTTGCACAAGTTGCATTCACCCGGGTCTAAAACAAAAAATAAATCACTTGAAAATCATCACTTTCTTCTCACATGTTCAACTGAGATTTTCTTATGCAAAACATTGTCTTTTTTTCCCCTTTCTGATGGAGCGTTCACAACATTTAGATCTAGTGAAATCCTTGTCTTTTACTTTCGTTTGTTGATTTTATTTTTACAATTTCCTCCGCAGTCTCGCAAGTCTAATAGTCTCTCCCCTGTTCACTTTCCATACAGCTGTGCGCCTTGCTCTCTTTCAAAAGCACAAAAACTGAAGTATTCCTTTTACATTACAAATCATGCAATGAATACCTCTTCAACAAATGCAGGATTCATTGTGTTTCAATGGAACAAACCAGTCTACTAATCAACAAAACCTCAAATATGCCTCTATTTCTGCTTCCTACCGCGCCCCTGACATCTCGCGCAATAGGCCAAAGGGAGATCATTGTAAACATACAGATTCGTTTTCGTATTCTATTGTAGCAACTTTATAATACATCGTTTCTTTGAATTTGTGGCATATTTCACTGCTATTTTATTTCCAAAACGGTTTTTGTGAACACAAAGAGAAAATGCCTTATATGACGACTATTATAAGATACGTTAGTGCGGTTTAATTAGCCCACACATCACACTCACGTGCAGACGACATGGCGGTGTAAACAAAACAACCAAAAAGCGAAACTTTTTCTTTTTAATACTGGAGGCACGATGAAGTGCTTTCTTGTCATAAATCAGCTGAACAACCCAGTGTTTCTGGACTTTGATGCTGAATTTACAAAGTTTATTAAGGAGAAAGCACTGGAAGTTGGGCTGCAAAATGTAAGTTTGATAAAGAGTTAGTTGTCTACATGCCCTTCGAAGTTTTTTTTTTTTTTCTTCTTCTTCCGTTAAGTGTCCACCTTCATGAAGCTGAAGATTCTGACACTACAAAAGGGGGTTTCCGGATTTAACAGTTAGTTGAATTGCTGCCAGGATCATCAGCTTATAATGGGTTTGGATAGGAAAAAGGGGGTCTGGGGCCACCCACTATTTTTCTGGCCTCTAGGGGGGGTGGAGGGGGGGGGGGGGAGCGTAGGATGACCTAACTCTGTAGTGGGTGGGACGGACGGACTAAGGTGAGGAAGAGGGATAGGTTGGGGGGGGGGGGGGAGGGGGGGAGGGGGCGGGGGAAGGAGAGGAGCAAGGAGAGGAGCTGGGGGAGGGGGAGGAGGTTAAATCCAGGATTTGAAGCCCTCCAGCCAGGCATGTTACTGCCTCAGCTGGAAGGTTGTTCCATTCTCTCCCAGAGCACGGAAAGAAACTGTTCTTTCTGTAGTTCCTGTAGTATGATTCTATTTGGTACTGCAGCTCAGGGGAGTTGTTGGTGGTGTACTGGTGGGTGTAATGCATAGGGGTGTGCGCACAGTCGGTCTTGATGTCACCGTGGTGGAACTTGTAGAAGGTGGCTAACCTGATTTGCTGATGTTGCTGTCCTTAAGGAGCCCAGTGCATCTGATTGTACATGGCACTTACGCTGGACGTCTAGCAGTAGTGATTAACAACCCAGCGCGCCGCCCTTCGTTGGATCTTCACAATTGCCATCTTGTTACCGTCCTGTGGGGATCCCACACCTTAATGGGCTTTAAGTTTAATAGACTTCATCACTTTTTTATGTATGTATTCACCATAACCGTGTGAGATATTTGCGTGTAGACTTCATATCATATTATGTCATATCATATGTATAGGAATAATAATTTGTAGGTTAGAAGGGAGGGAAAAAGGGACAGAGGGGATGGGAAGAAAAAGAATCATTATGAGGAGAATGGATGCATGATGGAAACACAGGAAGAGTTGTGTGGTCAAAATAAGTGAAATGATGTACACTGATTTGAATATTTTGTGTATACGTGACGAAAGTTTTGTTCACAACAAAATTATGTTATTTTACAAAGGCTGATGAGACATGCGATAGTTCTGAGGTGGACACTGCTGTGGTGACGCAACTGTTTTCACCACTGGTATTGTCCCAAGTGCCCCTTGATGACCAGGTTAAAAACCCGTGTACCTCTGTCATCTGCCCCAATGGCCTTCTGCTCGTATTTCGCAAGGTAAGACAATTTCTTTCTCATAGTAGTTATAGTCATACAGACAGGATTTTGTAATACATATGTGTCGCCGCTTTTGTTTGGAAAAAATTATGTGTTTCTCTTTAAATTCATATCTTTTATTCTTCTAGCTTCACTGGCTTTCTTGTTGTTGTTGTTGTTGTTGTTGTTGTTGTGTGCGCGTATGTGTGCATGTGAATGTGTTTTCTAGATGGTTAGTAAGTTACACTCAAGATACTGTCTACTTCTGGTGGTGGTGTTGGTGGTGTTGGTGGTGGTAGTGTGTGTGTATGTGTGCATGTGTGTGTGTGTGTGTGTGTGTGTGTGTGTGTGTGTGTGTGTGTGTGTGTGTGTGTTTTCCAGATGATTAATAAGTTGCACTAGAGATGTAATTTTCATGGCCACTTTCATAAGATTATTAAGCATTGGTATTAAAGGCTTTTTGAGAGTAGTTAGTCTTTCTGCTCACAATAAATACCATGATAATTCAACACTTTCTCTTTCGAACACTTTTTCAGCAAAACTCTTTATATGAAAGCCTTAAAAGCAAATTGCCTGACATCTCCCAGAATAGTTTTTTATTTGTATTGTTAAACATTTTTTCCCTTCAGTTTTCAAAATCAAATTAAAAATGTAACAGTTTTAGGTTGGAAACAGGGCTGGATAAACTTATTGTGAAGATAAAGCAGTACAATTCATTACAGTACAGTACAATGCAAATTAAGCTGACTTACTGATATGTCAGAAACTGGTCTCTGATTATCTTGTGTGTGTGTGTGTGTGTGTGTGTGTGTGTGTGTGTGTGTATAGTCATGTCTGCCATGAGCAGCTCACATTTTATCAACACCTATGTATTTACTTGTATGACTTCAGGTGGATGATATTCAGTACATTGCCATCAGTGGAGATGACCAGGACAGTGTCGACTTTCTGCAGAAGAAGATCTTGGTGTTTATTCAGATGACTAAGTTCCTCTTCGGTCCTGTATACATGGAGTATGTTCACTTTTTTTCCCTTGTGTGATGTGTTCATACTTCATGTTCAGGTGTTCATGCCTCGTTATTTGTGTGTGTAGGTGTGCTGTATTTGTGAGCATGACTCATTGGTGTGTTCATGTGTAAATTCAGTGTACACCAGAGATTGTGTGTGTGTGTGTGTGTGTGTGTGTGTGTGTGTGTGTGTGTGTGTGTGTGTGTGAATAACCTTAAAAGTGGTTTATGAAGCTGTCAACACACTGAAAGATAGAAAGTTTTTGTGGAAGCACTTTTTTTTCAAAATCTTTTTTATTTTATTTCTTACAGGTCGCTGCATAATTTGAGCATATTCAGTATAAATAATCATCTTGTTCAAAATAGTCGACATGTTGAAATTTGTCAGTGTTTCGTTGTAGATTTCTCACCCCCCCAAAATATTTTGGGAGGTGAAAATCATCTGTTAGGGTTAGAGTTAGTTCTTAGTTGGGTTTAGCATAAGGTTTAGCTTCATTCTGTTGATTAAAACACAGTTGAAAATTGATTTGAAAAACATTTTTGCTTGTGTGTACATGTGGGCGTGCATGCACACAGGCATATATTTGTGTGTGTGTGTGTGAATGAATGTTATTGCATCAACAAGGACAAAGGTTTGGTTAAGAGCTGTCCACAAATGCTGGTGTTGATGATGTGCAGGATTGCCAACTGCTCTGCCTCAGAGCGAACGGCACGGTGGAGTTTCCTGCGAGGTGTTCTCCACACCTGGACCCACCTGGCCACCACTGACCACTCCTTCCTGGTGGAGGTCGGTTGCCTCAATTATCACCATTGCTTCTTTACCTGTTGGTTGTTTTCGGTCACCTCTGTCATTGTCCATTTGTTTATCATCACTACGACATTAGAAATTAATTAACATAACTGCTCATCTGGACAGCAGAGGAAATCAAGAGCAGGTTGTAGAATAATCTTTACAAATTTTCATGAATAAAGTTTTTTTCTGAAGGTCAGTTTGTGCAGCCCGAGTAGCATGACACCTCAGGCATTAAATACTACAGTCTGTACAGTATGATCATGTTCTTTGTAGACGAGCGGGTCTGTATACACAAAGCAGTGAATACTGTGTCTTGGATTTAGCTGGCTTAGAGGAATCAAGGTATGAAAAATGTTATCTTATTGTTAAGTTAAAAACAAACAAAACAAAACAAAAATTTAGTATAATTATGCTGATGAAAGGAGTTAGATGGAGGGAAAGAGATACAATCTTACCATAAAAAACACCTGGAAAATGAACTACAGACATAGAGAAAGGCAAGAAATAAATGAGTGTTGCAGATTTGCTCCTCAGGTCATTTTATTAAAGGGACCTTATTCCAGGCCAGGCTGCTGACGGTACCTGTTCATCTGGCACACATGTATATATCTGGCAAACACACACACACACACACACACACACACACACACACACACACACACACACACGCAACACACAACACACACACACAACACACACACACACACACACACACAGGTCAACAGTAATTAGAATTGTGAAAGGGAAATGTTATCATAGTTGAGTAAAACTAGTAAAAGGATTATAGCTTGGTGGGTTACATGTGTATATTTGTTGCTTGAAAAATTATATTGAAATAGATTTTCACATAAAATGTTTGTGCATATGATGTGTGTGTGTGTGTGTGTGTGTGTTTGTGTGTGTGTGTGTGTGCATCACACTTTCGGTTACTACATTTTGATTCTTGTTAAATCATCAGCTGAGAAAATTTGATTGACATTTTAGATTTGATTTTGCTTTTAAAATGCTAGTACTGTTTACCCATGATGCATTAAAAGGGTCAAATTCATTCGGTTTTGATCATGTGTGTTCATCTTATCATTTGCAGACTTCAGAGCAGCTTTATATGAACCAAGTACATGAGTGTGAATGTGTATGTGTGTATGTATGTGTGAATGTGTGTGTGTGTGTGTGTGTGAATGAATGTGTGTGTGTGTGAATGTGTGTGTGTGAATGTATGTGCGTGTGTGCGTGCACCCACACTCAATAATGCAGGCTTTAGAGCGGCTCCACGTGAACCAACTGGTGACAGAAAAGTGTGTTGGTCTCCTGGAGAAAACGGTCAACCGCATGCAGGCCACCGCTGATCAGGCTTCCCAGCATGCCTTTCTACTTGTCAACACCAAGCTGTTGGCGCTCTACTCCAAGTGAGCCATTGTTCTGTGTGTTGATAAGATTTCTGGTTGTGTTGTTCGGTCTGTTGATTCGTTCTGTCCCAAGATGACTGATAGTTGGCAGTACTGTCTGCAGGAAGAACAGATTTATGTGAAGGGAAGAGAGAGAAAGGGGAAGATCTTTGTGTTAGAGATCATGGTCTTTCTTTTTTGTAAAATTATCTGTAAGTATTTCAATATATAGTTCCTTACTGGTCAATAGTTTTCTGTCATACCTCTCTGTCTTTCTTGCTCTCTCTCTCTCTCTCTCTCTCTCTCTCTCTCTTGCTCTTCTCTCTCTCTCTCTCTCTCTCTCTCTCTCTCTCTCTCTCTCTCTCTCTCTCTCTATGCCTCTTGTTTTCAGAAAAGGTGGGTATCTAAGTAAACATGAAAAATGGTACTACAAATGGCAGGAAATGGAAGTCGTAAATAGCTATAGATATCTTGGATTTACCTTAACGACAAAATTGTCTATAGACATTTCACTTACAGAGTTTGCAGGAAGATCCAAAAGCAGAGTGATAGACATCATGAAAACTATGTACAGCCAGGGTAATATGGATATGTCAATTTTCTTTAAATTATTTGATGCACAGGTTAAACCATTGATATTATATTCATGAGAAGTATGGGGCCACACACGTTTTAAAGCAATAGAACGCATACATCTCTTTGCTTGTAAAAAGTTCATGGGAACTGGCAAAAAGATGCCAAATACCCTTGTTTATGGTGAGCTAGGCAGATACCCTCTATATATTGATAGTACTTTACGGGCAGTGAAACACTGGTTCAAGATTTTTAAAAAAAGTGACGCCAAACCGAATACCGAAACAAGCATAAAAAAAAGAATTGAAAGACGTTAGTAAATCCCCCAACTGGGCTTTAGACATAAATCATTGTTTTGACTCCTACGGATTTTCAGAAGTGTGGATAAATGGAGGAGTGGGAGATGAAAAGGCTTCTTATTAATGTTTAGACAAAGAATGGTAGACTGTTTCAAACAGGATTGGCACAGTAAATTAGAAGGTAGTGATCGTTATACCATCTACAGATCCTAGGTGTAAATGAGCTTCAAACAAATAAAAAGTATACCGATACTACAGCAATAACCACCTGCCCTTTTTGCAGTGAAGAAGAAACCGAAATACATTTTCTTCTAAAATGTCCAAGTTACAAAAAATTATGAAAAACAATATGCTTTTAAACACTGTAAAGATAGCTTTCCTGTCCAGTTGAAGACACTGTTGCAAAATGAAAATGCTGTCATAATGAAAGATGTTGCTATGTTTGTACATTATGCTTTACGTTTTAGAGAGGAACAGTTGAAATGAAATGCTACAAACCTAAGTTTGTTACTTGTAGAATCCATTCATATTCAATAGCATGAACAATTTCTCTCACTCTCTGTCTTTCTCTTTGTCTTTCTCTTTCTGTCTTTCTCTCTGTCTGTCTCTCTCTCCCACCTCTCTCTCTCTCTCTCTCTCTCTCTCTCTCTCTCTCTCTCCCTCCCCCTCTCCCCCCCTTTCTATATGTCTGTCTATCTGTTTCTCTCTTTTTGTGTCTGTTTCTGCCTGTCTGTCCATCTTTCTGTCTTTCTCTCTCTCTGTCTGCCTCTCTCTGTCTGTCTGTCTCTGTCGTTCTGTCCCTGTCTCTCAGTCTGTCTCTGTTTGTCTGTCTGTCAGTCAGTCAGTCAGTCAGTCAGTCTGTCTCTCTCTCTCTGTCTGTCCCAGGGATTGCTCCAGTGTCTCAGTGAGCATCCCACTGTCTGTGCCTCAGTGACAGTCCCCCAACCTTATGAAACAAGTCTGTCTGTCACATGAGTTGACCCTCTGTTTCTGCTGTGCCCTGTCCCGGTGATTCTCTGCATATGTTTCATGGAGTGTCCCTGTGTGCCCAGGCGTAGTGCTTTCAAGCTGCAGCCAGCCGACATCCTGCTCACCACACTGCTGACCCAAGACATGTTCCCCCCCAACGACTCTCTGGATGACTTGCTATCCTCCACCCCGTCCTTCCCCCCACCGCCTCCTGCTTCTTCCTCAGGGCAGGTTAGGAGAGCAGTGTCTGCCTCCAGTGGGCTCCTAGACAACAGTGTGTCGCTGCTGGACAATGGCAGTACACAGCAGGACACTAACAGTACACCGCAGGACAACAGTGGTATGCTGCAGGGCAGCTTGAGGTCCCAGGCTGAGGGAGGAATGCACGTGAGGCAGGGTGGCGGCAGAACCCATGGAGAGGGTGGCGGGAATATACTGCAGAACAGCTCCAGGAACCAAGGGGAGAGTAGCGGCATGGATCGAGAGAAGACCAGTGATGACAATGAGGAGGTGAATGTTGGTCAGGAGTCTTGTGTCTTTCAAGTGTACACATTGACAACAAAAATATGCCAAATTATCACTCAGCATGCAGAGTAGCTACACTTGTTGCAAGTGATTTTTTTTTTATATAATTCCAGATGACAAGGTCACGATTTCTTTCCCAGTCTGCCTGTGTTTCTTTTTATTTGAAAAAGGCACTCTTCTTCTTCTGCGTACACAGGCTGATACTCCTGCGGACACTCCCTGTATAGACAGGCAAGGATTAATCCCATCTGCCCAACAAAGGGAATGGAGTTTTGTGTGTATGACCATTTTTTATCCCGTCATTAAGGCAGCCATACTCCATCTTCGGGGAAATACAAAAAAAGGCACTATTTTTGTGTTTAGAAATATTTTGTCATGTCTCAAAATGTTTGTAGAGCAGTAATAAGGCTAAGTATTAGCATGCTACTCATGCTTACCTGTCCAAATAAATGCCTTAACCTTACTTGGTGTGGAACATCATAATATTGTTAAAGAAACAAACAAACAAACAAAAACAAAAGGGAAGTCATGAAGCTATTCATGCCTCTATAGCCAGGTAGTGCGGAACAGTGATCACCCAGAGCGAGTTCACCTCATCATGCTATATTCAAACATAACTCGGTTTTCTCCTTTTCCTTGGGGGAACATCCCCCCCCCCCTCCCCCCCCACCCCTTACCCCCCCCCCCCCCACCTCCATGTCATATGCATTAGATGCAGAGTCACATGTCTGTCCTTCATGTTGCTGTTAGCCTCTTCAAGCCTACACTCATGGGACCTGAGACTTTTTCGAGTCACCGCGAGAATTGCTCCTGCACTTTGTCGCAAGCTAACCACAGTGTTGATATCCGCATAAGCCTTCATGATGGTCCCCCAGTTTTAGCGAGAGAGAGACACCTGCTTGTCCCAGCTACATCAGTTTGGTATTGATCCCAAGCTGTGGAGAGGGGCCAGCTTCTCCCCCACCCCTCCACTCTGCGTTCTTGACTCCTCAGTGCCTTGAAAGTGATGAGGAGCAGCTGGAGCATTTGTATTCTGCCTGTTGGCATTCTTACTGCTTGTCACATTGTGCCATTCTCTTATGGGAGAGTAGGGCCTTTCACCTTCGGACAAAACATGCAAGAAAATGACGTAAGACCCCTAGTGGCAGCAGTCGCTGAGTTCTAGGCTTGGGAAACTGTGCAGGTCGACATTCTCATGTGGGAGTAATGTCTCCTTATTCAAGTGAGCATGCTGCCCACTGTCCTTTTCAATATTCTGGCATTTGTTTTGGACAGGCAAGTATGAGAAAAAGGAACTTTACTACTAAAAATAGTTTTAAGATGTACTGACTTGTCCGAATGCTAGGATGCCCTCCCACCTCCCTTCTTGGCCAGGAAAAGGTGTGGAAACTGAGCAATGTTTGGATATGGTGCAGTGACGTAAACTCAGCAGGAATGATTACTCTCCCAGCTATGGAGGCATGATTAATTCCTTGCTCTCACAATTTTCTGTCTTTTTTTTTAAGTCCTTGATAATATAATGATGTTTCATGCCAAGTAGGGATGAGGGATTTGTTTGGACAGGTAAGTACACACACACACACATGCACATGCACACGGACACGGACACGGACACACACACACACACACACACACACACACACACACACACACACACACACACACGTATATATGTATGTATGTATATATATATATATATGGTGCAGGTGGGCTCCAGGAACTGTGACACTGAAGTCTGCTGCAGACATAGAGGAAAATGTACTTTCCACCCACCTTCTCCCCCCCACCCCCCACTGCCTTGCCTTCCCAGCCTTTATAGAAGTAGAGAGTTTACTTGGATGGTCTTTAGTTGAGACTTTCCCTACATTAAGACCTGGGCCATAAAAAGCTGTGGGAGAAAATCAGATGACATCAGCCTTTAAAAAGGTAGGTGGGGACAGTCTTCCACAATCTGCCAGGCAAATCGCTGACACATTATTACACTGAAAGCCTGTGAATGAAGAAATCATTATTGATGTAACTTTTTTTTTTTTTCTAACTGATAGATTCAGAAAATCAAATTGCAGTCTGATATATGAATAATTGTTGTGTGTTCAGTTCCACAGTGCTCCCACCACACCCTCTCAGACGTCACCCACCCCAGATGCTGACAATGACATCCTCACCAGCCCTCTGGCCCATTGTGTGGGGGCCCGCCTTGGTGGAGACGGTGGAAGGGGCAACAAAAAGGCTGCAGACACTGATGGACACAGAGGTGGCAAAGTCAGTGGTCATGTTGGGGAGGAAGAGGATGGAGACGGGGGCCTGGAGAGGTTGATTCCCACGCTGCCTGGTGGACACAGCGGGTCAGTTTCCAGCGGCAACAAGGGGTCCACCACAGGCAGCTCCATAGGTCAGTCATTGCGAGGTGTATTCCATGGGGTTTCAGGTTGGGCTTGATCACAGAGCCTTTAGAAACACCACGCAGACTTCTCTTTTGTACTTAGTGATTATTTACCTTATTGATTCACTGCTCTTTTGTTCTTATTGATTATCTACCTTATTGATTCACTGCTCTTTTGTTCTTATTGATTATCTACCTTATTGATTCTCTGCTCTTTTGTTCTTATTGATTATCTACCTTATTGATTCTCTGCTCTTTTGTACTTATTGATTATTTACCTTATTGATTCTCTGCTCTTTTGTTCTTATTGATTATCTACCTTATTGATTCTCTGCTCTTTTGTACTTATTGATTATTTACCTTCTTGATTCTCTGCTGTTTTGTTCTTATTGATTATCTACCTTATTGATTCTCTGCTCTTTTGTTCTTATTGATTATTTACCTTATTGATTCTCTGCTCTTTTGTTCTTATTAATTATCTACCTTATTGATTCTCTGCTCTTTTGTTCTTATTAATTATCTACCTTATTGATTCTCTGCTCTTTTGTTCTTATTGATTATCTACCTTATTGATTCACTGCTCTTTTGTTCTTATTGATTATCTACCTTATTGATTCACTGCTCTTTTGTTCTTATTGATTATCTACCTTATTGATTCACTGCTCTTTTGTTCTTATTGATTATCTACCTTATTGATTCACTGCTCTTTTGTTCTTATTGATTATCTACCTTATTGATTCACTGCTCTTTTGTTCTTATTGATTATCTACCTTATTGATTCACTGCTCTTTTGTTCTTATTCAACACCTTTGAAAACTATTGATTTGCTCCTCTTTTTGAATACTGTGTTCTAGACACAGTGAATTTGCAGCTCTTTTGTTAAACTTTTTTGTTGCTCTTGAAAACTGTTAAGGGAAAGGAGCTTGGGGGGTGATTTGGGCAGATCATCTTCAGAAAGGGAAGATAAGATATTGCAGAATAAAGCTTAGTATATTCTGCTTATGTTTGCTTCCGCATGTAGTGGAATAACCATTTTCTTTTTAAGCCCTACATTCATCGTTTCAAGCAGTATTGATTGAGAAAAAAAAAATGCCCTCAATTTAACTCCAAACTGCCTGCTCCATCCCTTGATTCCAGCATAGCCCTCAGCATCACACACAGAAGGATGGATTTACTGCCATAGCTGACTGTCACACTATGCAGGTCTACAAGTACTCTGTACTGATGAGCCGAATTGGGGATTTCAGGGGACATGGAATTCCCCCCTCTGTCGTACCAAGATGCCTCAGTGCTCAGGCCACGTTCCTCCGCTTCGCTGTTGTCAGGGCAGCTATCGACGTCAGATATAGGTCCATGCAGTCAAAGCAGCACAGCGGACGCCAGGCAGAGTGACGGCAGTCGAAAGGTGAGGAGTAGACTGTAAAGTGAACATTTGTGTCACGTTTTGCTCTGTGTGCTAAAGTTCTTTTTGTTCCCTCGTTTTTGCATTCATGTTGTCCCCATGATCTCAAGTTGTACTTGTGTTGTGACAAAGTTTTGGGCAGACAGGGATTTTCACAGATCTGTGTTCTTAATTGTAAGCAGCTGTACAGGTGGCGTAACTATAGTCCTTTACATCGTCAGACCAGAGGAGAGAGTTAGGGGTTTGTGTGGGGAAGGGGGTGGTGGGGGGAGTGGATGGGTGGAGCAGAAGGGGCTGGTGGGTAGGATGTCAGACTTTTGTCCCCATGTCTGGGGTTTTTTTCCCACTCAAGACCGCCAGGTTGGAAGAGATGGTCTCTCCTTAGTTAAAGCCTGTGCAGACTCTAATCTGCAGCTAGACCATTGGGTGAGACTTTACACCCAGGTCCCATGCATGAAGGCATGCACAAAAAATCTTGCAGGCATGTTAAATCTCAGATCTCCTGTTGGAAAAGTTGGTGATCATTTTCCCAGACCTATTTACCTATATGATTGTGCTGTATTTTGTTGACATTTTAAATGAAAATATGACAACCCCCCCCCCCCCCCCCCCTTCTCCCCTCCCCCCCCAAAAAAAAACAACAACAAAAAACAGTCGTCGGAACAAAGAAATTTCTAAAGATGAAGTTCTCTAATAGTAACTGCCCATGCGGAATGTAATCATGGTGTTGTCTTGGTTGGGGGCTTTGACTAAAGAGTGACAACTCTTGCTAACTTTGTGCACAAAATCCCGTGGGATATGTTTTCATCTAGAAGAACAAAAACAAAAATGAAAACAAGACAAAAAAAGAAAGAAAGTGCGAGCATGAAATAGGGCTAAAGTAAGCTGATGAATCAAGTTTGATACTAATTTGCAAGAGAAGAAGCTATCTTTATTGTAGTTACTGCAAGATCAGGTACCTGTCTGTCCTCTGATGAGTGATGGCAGGTGAAATCGAATTGATCCCTTCACCTTAAATTTGGAGACAAAACATTGAAACATTCCCTCCCATCCCCCTCTCTCCTGCTTTTGCAAAGTAATTTGAAGATTTGTACACATATTTTGTATGAAATACACTCATTTTTGTCAAAATGTACTCCAATAGCAGTTTTTAGGGTAAACAGATCTGTCAGAATTAGATAACCGGAATTTAAACGTGTGCACACTGGTGCAATAGATTCTGTAGTGTTATGAAGTTGGCAGCTGTAACAAATAGAAGAAGCAGAACTTCTGTCTAATGTCAACAATGCTTAGTTGGATGGTGTTGGACAGAGAATCTTGGTTTCGTACGTGCCCACACTAGATATGCTTACTGCATATGATGACTGCAAAGAGCTGCCACTCTTCCAGCATACACACCAACTTTCTGACTGAGATCTTCATTTGTTTTCTTTGAGAGAAGCCTCGAGAAGTTGAAAGTTGGAGTATTCTGATGCTAATGATGCTACAGTCAATTAAGCAAAATTGGCCCAGTTTAGACCTGTTTACTGAGCAGTTTTGCTGTATTTTGTACACGTTTGGCTAAAATACAAGAAATGTGTCAAACTTTTAAAAACAAACTGAAAAAAAGGCAAAAAAAGAATTCTAGAAATGAAGTTCTTGAGTGGCAATTGCACTTGTGGAATGTCATCATGGTGGGATGCTTTGACCAAAGGGCGACAACTCTACCTAACTTCCGTGTGCAAAGTTGCATCAGGCTGTGTGTATGTCTTTGGCGAGAGTGCATGAGGTTGAGCCAAATATGCCGATGAATCTAGTTTGAAAGTAGTTTGTTTTAGAAAGAACGTTGAGGTGGTTACTACCAGAGAGAAGAAACCTGCCATGCAATGGCAGGTGGAAACGAAACAGAGGTCCCTCCCCCTCCCACTCCCAGCAGAAAATACGCTCATTTTTGTTGAAAAGTACACCAATAGCAATTTTAGGGTAAACATGTCTGCCAGTGGATAATGTGCTTGCATAGAAAGCACAAGACTGGCGGGTCTGTGTATGGATCAGGCAGTAGACAGTTTTCTCCTTTTTTTTCCCTTCCTCCAGACAGTGAGTGGTGGTCTGACTGCTGGTCTTTCAGGTGACGTGATCAACTGAGGTCACCTGTACAGCATTAAGTGCACATAAAAGAACCCGTGGCAGCATGGGATTGATATGTATAATGTGTTAAGAGTACATGTATTGCACCTATCTTTGGTTAGAGCCCAAGCTCTATACATTTACAAGCCATGCTCATCTTTACACAAGGGGCTGCCTGTTTGCATAGAGTAGATTGCAGAGCTGCCTTCTGGCACTGATAATTCATTTTCCATGTAATTCAGTTGAATATCCGTCACTCAGTTTTTCACTTGTTTCCTCAATTTTTTTTTTTTTTCATGGAGAATGCATACTGTGTGTGTATGTGTCATCCATACCAAAGGCCAGTCTGGCCTTTTCTTCCAAATATTGGTGATGGAACCTTACATGTGTGCAGGACATTATGTGCATGTTCACAAGAAAGACCCTTGTTCATCTCATATGAAAGACTTTTCAGGAAATAGAGTCAGAACTAATGATTATTGGAGAGAAAAATGCCCTGTACTGAAACGACCCAGCAGATTTGAACCTGTGACCCTAGGATCCCTTTGATTATGAGTCTAACACCCTGCCAGCTGAGCTATTCCAGACCAAAAAAAGTCTTGTCCCTTGCAAAATTCTATAGTGAATCCAAATAGATAGGTAAAGAACATACAGACAGAAAAAAAGAAAAGGTGGTGTTGTACTATGGAGACATGTTCTTCACTGTCCAGATTTCACACAGAGACGCCTACAGTGATGATGAAGTTACACAACATGATATAATGTAGGCATGGAGATTTTCTCCTTGAGATAGTCAAAAGAAAAAAAAAGATGAAAGACAAATAAATGAAAATGG
>CM065718.1:73743527-73748527 GCA_033310375.1 Conus canariensis
GCAGAGAAGAACTCTAAAGCAGAAGCTGTTCATCGATTCAAACCATTCTAAAATGCTGAGGAAAGTTATGTTTTTTATCGACTTCGATCAAGGCGGATTGGACCGAAGTGGTTTCACATGACTGGACTGAGTTACAGTGCATCAGACAGAAATTTTATGCATCAAAGACGCACATTTATGTGTAAGAATTATCACTGGGTGTGTGTGTGTGTGTGTGTGTGTGTGTGTGTGTGTGTGTGTGTGTGTGTGTGTGTATGTGTGTGGTGTGTGTGTGTGTATGTGTGTGTGTGTGTGTGTGTGTGTGTGTGTGTGTGTGTATGTGTGTGTGTGTGTGCGCGTCTGTGTGTGGTGTGTGTGTGTGTATGTGTGTGTGTGTGTGTGTGTGTGTGTGTGTGTGTGTGTGTGTGTGTGTGGTGTGTGTGTGTATGTGTGTGTGTGTGTGTGTGTGTGTGCGCGCGTCTGTGTGTGGTGTGTGTGTGTGTATGTGTGTGTGTGTGTGTGTGTGTGCATGTGTGTATGTGTGTATGTGTTAATATGTGTGTGTTAGTGTGTGCATGTGTGTGTGTGTGTGATGTGCGTATGTGTGCGTGTTTGTGCGAGTTAGTGTGTGTGTGTGTGTGTGTGTGTGTGTGTGTGTGTATAATATGTGCGTGTGTGTGTGTGTGTGTGTGTGTGTGTGTGTGTGTGTGTGTGCATTTGCTTGCTTACATGTATGTATGTAAGCATCCTTGTTCATCAGGAATTTTGTAACATGACATTTGTTACTATTGTGATTGTGATTGTTTTGCTGTTAACAATTCATAAAATTGCATGAGTTTGTGAAAAAAAAGTTATCATCATTGTTATATTTTTGTTGTTATTATGTAAGCGTATTTGACTGACTGCACTCAGCCAAATGTACTGACTGCATTTATCCAGTGTAGGGCTAGGTGTCAATAGACAAGCAAACCGAGGCTTACTCTGAAAAAACAAACAAACATAGGAGAGGTATAATGTGAGGACAGGGAGAGAGAAGTAATGGGCTTCTTGTACGGCAGGGAATGTCACTGCAAACTTTAGCCTTCATACTAAGTTCAACAAGGCATGTCTTACTTTACATCTCACATTTCCCACTCTAAGGCACACACACTATTGTCATTAAAAACTTAAGGGGTCTCTTCGGGTTTGAAAAAGTATGTCCCAAAGCAGGACAGTTTTGCAGTTTCATGAGTGCCATGAATGCAGACCTAAGTTATTGATATCCATTCTATTCATTGGGACATGCGGGATGGGTATTATGTCACTCTCGTAAGGAAGATATTTTCCAATATTTTTCACTGTTCAGGAGGCCCTGAAGTGGATTACACTGTGGTAGGCATGTCTTTAAACATTTCTGTGTATGACTTCCAGTTTTCAAATCATTTCCTTGGGAAAAGTTTTGACGCCAAAACTTTAAATGCTCATTTCATGTGCCTCTCTGCCCTTCGGCTATATGGAGCAGTGTAGAGACTCAAAAGCTGAGTGCAGTTTCTTCATTTATGACTGACACATGTACATGTTTGTGAATGTGTATATATGTGTGTGTGTCTTTGTGTTTCTTTGTAGAGAAGAATCCACAACAGCAGTGCAGACATCGTGGGGCGATGGGAGAGTGTGGAGATGAGGGAGAAGCTGCTCATTTTCCTGCTGCAGGATGAACATCTGCCCATGTTACCTGAGTGAGTGTAGCACACCGAACTTGTCTGTTATCTGAGTAAGTGTCGCACATCACAGAGTGAGAGTCATACACCACACTTACCTTTGGTTCTATAGCACACCTGTCCTTTTACCTGTTGTACATACTCTTGAACATGTGTTTAAATATAACTTAAATGTTGCTTCAGAAAAGCTGTCAGAAACATATGGTTTGTGCGTTTGCATGACTTTTGTAGTGAGGCTTACATCATACTTTAAATTTTGTTATGATGTAATGAAACTTGTCAAGTGACGTTCTTCATGTGAGTAAAAAGAAAAAAGAGTTTCGTCAGAATTGCAAAATCCTAATGTACTGAAGAAGTGTTTGTTTCCAAGCTCAAATCATGAGCCCCTTTTTGTAAGAATACCCTTTTCATATCAAATAGATTTTTTGGTTGGTGGATGTGGATGGTGCACTGAATGTAAGTATCAAAGGTTTGGTGTGGCTTGCATGGGTCTTACCTTCTGTATCTGCTCAGCTGCATTACTCCCATACTGAAAATTCTAGTGTTACGATATGTACATCCACATGTGTCCTGCTACAGTCTTGGGACTAGTAGTACACAGGCAGCGATTAATTATTAAATCATTTTGAAGCAACCCACTAGAGGAGACGCTGCAGTTGTGGTGATGTTTTGTGATGGGATCCAGCATACACAGAACAGCATCTCTTTAAGCTTCTGTTGACAACACCCTCTGCTTAGTCACAAAGCAGTGTGAGAGAGTTTCCCCCACTGGAAGGCGCTACTCTCTAGCAAATGGTCCATCAGTGAAAGATTTGATTAAAATCCAACACTGGTATTCATGTGTGAATATCAAAACTGAAGTCTCCACTTATCAAACTTGTTTTTAAAAATCCCCTTGACTTGTGATAATGCAGGATTTCCTTTTGTCCCCATCTAGCTTGGAGTCCTCGCTCATGGAGCTGCAGCGCCGACTGAAGGAGCTCTTCCAGATGCTCTTTGTGGCCTCAGGGCGTCTGGGGGCTGGGGAAGGGGAGGGAGTGGGGGAGGGGGGCAGGGAGGTGATGTCACGGATGAAGGCGAGGCTGCAGAGGGAGCTGATGGACTATCGTGACTATCTAGGGGTCAAGGCCCAACGCAATATTACCATGACTTCGTATCCTTGGTGATCTTTGAGCGTGTGTGAATTTGTGCATGTGTGTGTGTGTGTGTGTGTGTGTGTGTGTGTGTGTGTATGAGAGAGACAGAGAGAGAGAGAGAGAGAGAGAGAGACCCGGATGAAGTATGAACTTTTATAGCCTCACTCAATCGCAGGCACAGTGACACATAAACTCACACACACACACACGCACACACACACAAACACACACATACACACACACACACACACACACACACACACACACACACACACTCACACTCACATACACACAAACACATGCTGTGCATACATGCGTGTGCAATAATAATTGAGTTTTCTTTGCATGTTCATAACAATTTTTCTTTTGATCTTTACACATGTGTGCATATATGTGCTTGCATATTTATGTGTTTGTGTGCAGAATCATGCACATGTATATGTACATGAATTGTGTGCATGCGAGTGTGTGAAGGCCAAAAGCAACATGATAAAGACATGTTATCACTCACACATACACACACACACACACACGCACGCACGCACACACGCACACACGCACGCACACACATATACACACAAACACACGCTGTGCATGCATGCGTGTGCAATATAATTGTATTTTCTTTGCATGTTCTTTTTTAAGCAGATGATGCTTTACAGAACTAATTGTCATCAGTTTGGACCCCAAACTGCCCATCAAAAGCAAACAGTACATTTATTTCAGTCAGAAAATCTCAGCTACAGGCTCTATTTCTCTCAAGTTACAAGCTGTTCTGTTTGGAATCGATGTGGTTGGGAGGTGTTTGAACCTTAACACTCACAGATACCTGGACGAGTTCCCTGGCCTGGTGCACTTCATCTACATTGATCGGCAGTTCCATCAGATGATCGCTCCCTCCTTCAACCTCATGTCGGAGCATGGCCACAGCAGCGCTACCCTCTTCCTGAAGGAAAAAGTACTTGTCTCTCTCTCTCTCTCCTGCTTCCCCCCTCCTACCCCCCCCCCCTCCCCCCACTGCCTTCTTGTTTTCTCTCCTTTTCTTTTTTCAGTCTCATGTTCCATGTCCCTTTTCACTTCCCCCACTCCCCCCCTGTGCCCCTTCCTGCCGATGGCATTATTTATTCACTTATTCAGGCTCACCTATACTAAGCCACACCCATTTCTGTCTTGCAACCAGGCCCTGCACCAGCAGTCTGCACGGAACAGCCAGCAGGTCATTGTGAGATGACCCACCAGAGGCGGTTTTTGCACTGCTGCGGTGGTGTTCAGTGTCTGTCTTATTGTTACTCTGTACGCAGGCCTAGCCAGAGGAGCCAGGGGTTGTTTTTGGTTGTCTGTTTGCCTGTGTGTCTGTCCACATGGGCGTATCAATAGGGATTAGATGCTGCTGTGAAGTTTTGAAAATCGGCCCCATTGAAATGAACAGCTTTGCTGAAATGAATGTATGGGAAACGTAGATTGTGATGGTTCAAGGTGAATTCAGTCTTGTCAGTTAACTCCAAGTTGTTTGCTCTTTGTTTCCAGTGTGTGTGTGTGTGTGTGTGTGTGTGTGTGTGTGTGTGTGTGTTTCCTGCAATGTCGTGATAAGTTTCTCTTTAATTGTGTACAATGCTCATGAGAGCTGATAATTCTAGTGCACTTTCCATAGTATTGTTAGGGTGCTGTCTGTTGAGCGTGTTGCATTTTGAATGTACTCTGAAAAATGTGCATGAAAAAAGATAAGGAGTAAGTAAGGTGGCATTAGGTGCGAGTTTGCTCATTAGAGGGCTACAGCATAAAGTAGGCCAACATTTCTGAAATGGTCATGAGGAGGGTTGAATATGTGCAAGTGTTTAGGCGGGTAGGGTGTGCACAGGTGTTTAGATGGGTAGCGTATGCGCAGGTGTTGAGGTGGGTAGGGTGTGTGCAGGTGTTGAGGTGGGTAGGGTGTTGATGTGGGTAGCATATGCGCAGTCGTTGAGGTGGGTAGGGTGTGTGCAGGTGTTGAGGTGGGTAGGGTGTGTGCAGGTGTTGAGGTGGGTAGGATGTGTGCAGGTGTTGAGGTGGGTATGGTGTGTTGAGGTGGGTAGTGTGTGCAGGTGTTGAGGTGAGCAGTGTGTGCAGGTGTTGAGGTGGATAAGGTGTGCGCAGGTGTTGAGGTGGGTATGGTGTGTGCAGGTGTTGAGGTGGGTAGTGTGTGCAG
>CM065718.1:73753527-73788527 GCA_033310375.1 Conus canariensis
CCATGTGTGTCATCATGGAAAAAGACATATGCAGGACTCGTACTATGCTACATTGTCAGCCATGTGTGTCATCATGGAAAAGACATATGCAGGACTCGTGCTATGCTACATTGTCAGCTATGTGTGTCATCATGGAAAAAGACATATGTAGGACTCGTACTATGCTACTTTGTCAGCCGTGTGTGTCATCATCATCTTTGGTGAATATAACAGCATTACCATCATCATTTTCATCTTCCTTTTTTTTTCTGTTGATATTCCATATTTAGCACTGTCATCAGCATTACTGTGAATACTGTGATTCTTATTGATGCTTTCATTGCTGTTACTGTTGTGTTTGAGCTACTGTGGCAGATGACATGATACATTTCCTTTTGCCAGATGAAATGTCTAGATAGTTTCACTCTGTTGAAATTCCTAACAGTTGAATTGAACAGTAAAAACCACCAACACCCATTATTCCTAACAGTGTACGCTTATATCTGTCAACAAGCATACTGCCCGTCTCCTGATACTCAGTTGCTATGCAGAAGAAGAAAAGATACAGGTATGTATCAGTCACAGCATAGTTGTGGCACATGAACTAGAATTAGCAACCTCTGCAAAAGCGTTAAAGTACTTGTGGTTAAGGACGGATGGGAGGCCAAGGCTGGAGGATGGATGGATGTATGTATGAGTGTGTTAGGGTGTTTGTGAAGTGAGTGTGTAAGTGGGGCAGATGGAGGTTTCCTTGAGGGAAAAAAACACACACTTGGATGTTAATAACTTTGAGACATGCAACGTTGCCTATACATAAACATGCATCCGTTATTTGTGTTCTTTCTTTCGTCCACTTTTTTGTTACATTTAATTTTGGTCGACTGTATTACATATTGTATTCTGGCTTGACTTCCATTTCATGCATCGTAATATCTATTGTTTCAGAGAAAAGCACTTTTTTTTCTTACAAGGGAGAAAAATAGTTTCTGTGGATATGAAATCCATTCTGAGTCACTTAAACACTGTTTTTCATAATACATGAAAAGAGACACAGAGAGAGAGAAAAAAAAGCTTTTGCTTGCAATGACAGTGACAGTGAGCATGTAGTCATGCGAGGGGATAGTAATTCAGCGGCAGTGCATTCCCTGGGCTAGTTTTTGCAAGCTTTGATTTACTTGGCCAGTTTTGACCAATCCAGTTAAGCTTCATTTTGTCATTTGCGAGGAACCTTTGTTCCCCCTTCCCCCACCAGTTTAATTCATGGAAGGTAAAGGCAGTTGAAGGAGAGAGATGACCATGATGCCATGTCCTAGAGCTGGTGAATCTCAAACGGCTGACTGCCCCTACAAACATTAATCACTTGAACCATTTTTATCCATGCTTTATAACAGTATTAAAACTGATGGTCATGCATTGAAATAAGTGCTTTGTTTTTAAAGATTGTGCACTGTGGAGAGTTTTCAGAAGTGTTAAAAATTTAAAAACTGGTCATATGGATGAGAGGTAATGTTTTGTTTTGAAGATACATTATATACTGTGACTGAAAACTGATGGTACAGATTGTGACACACATGGAGTATTTAGAAAGTCTCAGTTAGCGTGATCTGCTTCAGGGATGGCTGTGATAGAAAATGTCAAACATGTTCCTGTGGATTTTTTGGCCATTGTTTTATAATCACTCAAAGACAAAAGCTGTTGTTATGGAGTAGCACACTGCAAGTTACTTGTGTTTTGTCATAGCATTATATTTAGTCATTTTTATTTTGTCATGGCATGTTTTTTTTTATGGTATGTATGTGTTTTGCATGGCATGTGTTTTGTCAAGGCAAAATGTTTTGTGATGGCTTTGTATATGTTTTGTCATGGCATACTGCAGCAGGTTGTTTATTCACATGGTTAGAACCCAACATGCACTAAAATAGTGGATCTTTGGTGCTGGTTTGGGTGTGCCACATGGGTATTTTCAGCGCTGGTGGGTATTCATGTATCTAAACGTGCACTTGGGTGGCATCCTTTGTGCAGTGTTGGTGTGTGATTACTTAGCTATAATTTCAGCTTGTTTTCAGCTCTTGATATGGCTCCATAGCTGGCTGGTGTTTCCAGCGCCGTCAGTTGCGGATGTCTGACCTCCTTGTGTGAGTGATTGGTCATTGCTAGTTCTGACATTCATGTTTTACATCTACTTCCACTGCCTATTTGCATGATATTCAGGTCTTCTTCAAGGTTGGTTTGTTTTTCTTCTTTTAAATGATTTACGTTTTGCTTCAGTTATGTTTGGTGCTACTGTGATATGTCAGTCTGTTTTTCATCACTTTTTGCATTCAGCTTTCCATTTGCCGTCCATGTGCTCCCTCCCCACCTTCTCCCTGTCCTGTGTGTCCCAATATTTACTTTGTGAGAACATTTTGTGGGAAGCCTATTGCGTAGCTGCTTCTGGAGAGACAGTACAATCCACTTTGTGAGTGGAATGGGTTCTAATAACGCAAAGTTTCAGTTTCATGTCTTATTCTAGCTCAAATCAATGCACATTACAGGAGCAAAAGCCATTGCACCTTTCTGTAGCGTGAAGCAGAGTGTTGACCTTTTTTCTTTTTTTAAAGAAAGAAGCAATGTCAGTCCGTTACCATCATTGACCAAGTGTCTGTGCATGTATTTTCAAGCTAGATGAGAAACAGTGCAAACTCTCTCTCCCCCTAGCTTTGTCTTTGGTTTGGATGGGAATACAGGTCAGGGGATGTTCTAGCACTCAACATTCTGTGAAGTGAATAATACATAATAAGCAACTACACTTACCTCAGCTTCCATAGTGAAACAAAGGAACACAACTTGCCAGCCATTACTGCCCGTAATATCCATTTCTGTGGCATAAATGTTGAAACTAGGCACACAGAATGAACAAGGAAACCTCAGTTGAAAAACTTGGGAGTTATGTGCCATAATCGCTTCAAGGAGGGAGCAGAGGTTAGTGTCCTTGTTTATTTCCTATTTGAATCCTGGCCTCACTTCAGACTGTGTTTCCTTCCATGGGGTGGTATTGTAGTCAGAATTTTAAGCAGTCAGCCAATCTGTAGAGATGGTTCAAAACGTATAGGCGTGCTTGTGCATTGCATGTGGTTTATAAATGTATGAGTATGTGTGCTAAGAATAATAGATGTTGTGTGTTTGCCTCTTTCATTTCACATGTTTATACAATGTAATGTATTTACACATCTAGGAGAATGCATTAAAATGTTTTCAGTGTTAACTCAGGAACACAAGGTGAAGAATTCACAGGGCTCCTGTTAGTAGTTATTAAGACAGAAATCTGACCCCCAGAACACAAGTCTAAAAAGTCATCATCGAGCATCTAAATCATTTAAGTTTCAGCTATATATCTAACTTTGCCTTTTTGCCTCCGTGAGTTGGGTGCATCGCTTAGCTTGTGCATCCTCTTTTTTGTTCATGGGGCTGTCTGTGTTTGCCTGAGTGAAGAAATAAACAACATCTCTTACGATTTCATACTGACTGGGAAAACCATGCAAATGATTTGTGGGCTTGTGCAACAAACTTTTACCACTTGTGCTTATGCACACTGCAGAATTGTAAAACAAGGTCAGCTCAGGTGACTGATTGATATTTTTGCGGTCGACCGACGCTTTGAAGCATATTTTCAGAAGGTATTTTGTGCATCATGCCTACAAAATGTGCATTAGTGGGAACCTTGCTTCACCATTGTGACTTCACTTCACATTGGCTTTGTTGTAAAGGCGGTGAAGGACAAAGAGAAAGAAAGAAAACTCCAGCTGTAAATATTGTTATCCATGCTGGCACTAATCAGTGATTGTTCTAATTCTCTCTCCTTGATTGCTTTCATTTCAGAACATGTTTGAAGAAAAACGGTATAAAATGGAATTTCAGTTCATCTGCATGTTATAGTAGCCTTGGCAAGTACGATGCTTGACACAAAGTGGACCTCATGTGGATCTATTGTCTTGAATTATATCCCTTGCCTTCTGGAAATTCTGTGTTTGTTTTTTTTTCCTTTCATTCTGATATCTTGCCCTTTTCAGTTTTTCCTCATGTGTATAAACCCTGTGAATCTATTAGTCATACACTTTCCGCTGTCTGCTTGTGCATTTGTGGGTGTGAATGCGTGTGCGTCCTTAGTAAACTTTAATGTTGCCAAGTTCTCTGTACATGCAGAGTGTCTAACTTGCAAGATTAATGACGTTGGTACACATTTTTAGGCATGCCCATTACAATGATGACTCACAACAGTGAAGGCCACTAAGGGATAATGAATGTTTCATGGGGGAAAAAATCATAATTAGATTATTGATATTTTCTTATACAGCATAAATATTTTCATTACAAGGTTTATATATACTATAACAGAAAAAGACAGAATAAATGTTTCCACAGTATGATACCAATGTCACAGACAATTTAGCAAAATGTATATTGATATTAAGGATGAACATCTTCCTTTACAAAGTGTATAAGATGCAGAGTTCCTTCCCCTCAGAAACTTGGTGGTAACCATGGACACCTAAAATTGAAGCCCCTTTTCCTGCACAAAGTGATCTGCCTCTGTAGAGTGTATCGCACATGAACCTTGGACGCTTTGCCTCTTCTTAGGTTTCTGTATGGTCATACACTGTATTTTCTGCCTTAATGGCTCATCCACTTGGCTTTGTTCAGAAGAGTTTCACAAGTGGGAGAGAGAGAGTGTGCGTGTGTGTGTTCAGTGCAGTTTATAATCTACAAGCCTTTTTATTGTTACAATCTGGCTACTAGGTATTGAAAAGGTAAAGAACTGTTCAGAGTGGACTCTGTCCATTCTGCAGCATCTAGTTAACCATATGACTGAAAAAAGTTGTCACATTTCACAGTTCTGGGACAGTTTCTGACTTTCTGGTTTAATCTGGGGGTGAAAAGTTGAAAACATTGATTTCAACCGTAAGGATACCGATAATTCATTATAGACTGTCGATAGATCTATTGAGTTTGTAGCTTTTCTCACGACATGACAATTTTCTATGAGATGACATCCTTGGACAAATGGTGTGCAGTTAGTGGAGCTATTATGACACTAAAACTGACACAAAGTGGATGAGGACAGGCGGTTGCCTTTCGCATATTGTGTACGTCACAGAATCACTTTTATTAATTGTACACAAATGAGATTAAATCAACAAATCATATTTAGTTTGCATTCATTAGCAATGGGTCAAAGGCATTATGAATTCTAGTGAACTCCAGAAGACATGTGTCTTTGCTGTATAACAAGTGCTTGAAACGAGTATGAAACCACGTGTATGTGATGAGCAGAGCAGTAAGTGGTGGTTTGATTGTTGCTGGCAATACAGAGTTATTTTCAACAAAAACAAGATAAATTTATCACATTCTTTAATCATCAATTCAGCTATTATATGAAATGGATTCATCAAGGTAAGAGAAGTTATTAAAACTAGAAAACAAACATGAAAGTTTGATACATCATTAGTCTGCATGGCTTCATTAAATTAGAAAAAAATCATTTGATCCTTCATCAGGGCACAGAGCCCCCATACACATACAAAACAAAATAAACTTCACACCAAAAACCCTTACTATCCTTGGACCAACAACATCCCCCACCTTACCAACTCCTATTGTTCATCATGAATTTGGCTTGCAATCATTTCTGATGAATGTTGTGTGAAAATCACATTATGGAAAAGCCTGCTTTGTTCCAAAATACTTTACTAGCGATTGTTTTCCTTGATTTTCAGTAAGAATGTTCTTCGTACATTTCTTTACTACCTACAAAAATCATAACAGGTGGCAGAAGATTACTACTGTCCAAACGTCCCTTTTCCTCTTTTTTTTCTTGTCTCTCTCTCTCTCTGTGTCTCTCTCTCACTCAGTAAGTCAACTTAACATAGATTGTGACAACTTATTCTTGGTTTCAAAGTGCCTCAAGGGGAAACTGAAACAAGAAGCAAAACCAAAATTTCTCTGCCACCAAACAAAGGAACAAACAAATTACAGCTTATTCTTAGGTTTAAAAAAAAAAGCAGCAAATAAAACCCATGTTTGTCTCTAAAGGTTCAACGTATTTGTGGAAGACTTCCAAATCCTTCAGTGAAAATGAACCTTTTTCTTGGACATACAAGCAGCATGTTATTGAAGTAGCCATGCAGTAGATCACGACAGGTAACACTCTGTGTGTGCAGCATTAAAAAACAGAAGACAGAATTCAGACACAACAGAGCATAGAATGCAGACACACTCTGGCAGGACATGAAACAGCACTAGCACACTCTTTCAGCACAATGACTAACAAGCCCTGCCAGGTGACAGGGGAGACAATAGGTTGTTCCCTGCAAGCCTCTGAAGGCCAGGTACACGAGCATTCAACGACATTTTTTCATCACACCAGAACAATTCATGCCCCTTCAAAGCACCAACGTGACCACAGAGCTGGGCCATGGATAACACTAACATACCAGAAAGCCACGAGAACCATATCTGCAGCCCCCACCTGCTGTCTGGCTTGTTACACACTGAAGATCATGCAAAGAGTGGCACTTCTGCTCCATCGCCTGCATCTTCTTTCTTTCCTGTTTTCATGGTTTTCTTGGTCTCCTTCCCTTCTTGATCCTTTTTTTTAAGAACAGGCTCAGCCAGGCTGAGAGCAAGTTCACAACACACACCCAACAGTGATATAAAACTGGGCATGGCTTCACAGAGTGGTGATACATGAAAGTTGGGTCTCCTTCCACCTGGGGTCAGAACTCTTTCTCACAGCATCTCCACAGGTCATAGAAACAGCCACATCTGGTATTTTGGCCATGTCTTTTACAAGCCAAAACGGCACAGATCAGTTTACAAGGTGGTGCTCAAGTTCAAGTATTCAGGAATCTTCTATTTCCATGGAAAAAGACAAAGAACGAATATATGGCTGGAAACTGGTCGACAGAGTCCTGCTAGTTTTATCATCCAACTCCCTAACTTGGCAGACATCATACATCATCTATGGAAGTTCATTTTACAGAATGTATATTTTTACAAATCACAAAATCTTAAAGCACAAACTTGATCAAACTTCATAAAACCAGAGTACAGCAAACAGTTGTTAATTAAAAATAAACCAAAATGAAAGACCCTCTCCCTAAAACCATCAACCTGGCATGCATAAGCACACACATACATTTGCATTTGTTACCAAAAAGGAAAAAAAAAAAACACATATACAAAGCAAAAGAAGAAAGAGATTTACACAAAACCACAATAAAAGCACAATGAAAAAATCCAAAGTGAACTGGTTGCTGAGAAAAAGGCGATTCATTCATTTATTTTGCTTATTCTTTTTACATCTAGACTCGGAAGGACTGGAGAGGCACACGCATATGAGCAAGCCCCACCCCCACCCCACCCCCCAAAATCAACAATACAAAAAAATGAATAAGGACGAAACAAAAGGATTTGTTCATTAACACTGCTCTGTACTAACCCTGTCCTACAAAACGACCAGATATTGAAAATGAAGTTGACCTGTGATGAAACAACGGCTGAAAAGAAAAGTGTAACATTTTATAAATAATATCCATTAACAAGCTATACAATAAATGCATTTCACAACAGAAGCATGCAAATAATAAACTGGGTAAGGAAAAAACAAACAAAAAGACATCACTTCTGCAGCAAGATGCCAAGAATCTGTCAACTTGCTCTCTAGATATGCCTCAGAAACTATTAAAAGCTGGAATGCTGCAGCGAAGCTATGCAATACCATGCCTGAGCAATTTTGTGATTTGTTGTGTTCATTTCTCAACACCAAGCGGTTTTTGCATGCTGGTTATGGGGACTGACACGTAAGGCATAAAAAGTCATTCACCTCCACTGGCAATGGTGAGGAGAATGCTACTGTGTATGCTATGAAACACGGATCATCCTTTTCACCGCTGCCTCTGGATGATTGCAGTGCCCGGTTTAAAAAAAAAGAAGAAAAAAGTAATGCCAACAACAGCGAAAGAATATGTAGAAAGTTTTCATATGGTTGTTGCTGTGTGCATGTGTTAGTCCTGTGTTTTTGAGGTAAGCTTGGACCTGTCTTTTGGGGTTAATACATACAGTTTTTATTATTATACGACCATACAGAGCATTTTGGGGCTGTCACACTCATACAAGACCCCTCACCTCCCTCGAAAACAAAAGGTATAGCCCTGGGGGAAAAAAAAAAAAATTACTTGTCCTCGGGGGGAAAAAAAATCATTTGTTATTAAGCATTACTGCGTTGGCTTCTAAGTTACATGCCAATCCAATATGATAAAAATGTAAGCTGAACATTTAAGTCCTGCATTTGATGTAATCAAAATGGTGCCCCAATGCCCAGTTATTACAAACGGTTGTGGGGAAAGGAAGAGGGCTGGTGAAATGATCCAGTGCTTCAGCATTCATTCACCAGTCATCAATGAATCAACAGCAGCCACATGATTTCAGTAGCCTAGCAGGTACTCTAAAGAATGCCTACCAATGAAGAAATAATATCATTTTGAAGGCATGCACACAAGCAATACAGTGATATGAAGCACATCATTGGTTCTGAAAAAAATTCACTGATATGAAACAAATGATAGGCACAACAGGTGTATACACCTTCATCCATAATATGATCTTCCTCTCCCCTCGAACAACAAAAAAGAGCCTTTACAGTTTTCATGCCCCTAACATCAACTAGCAGACATAAGGTACACACGTCAAATACTGGGCAAAGACATCAAATCAAGAGGAAAAACAGAAAATAAAAGGGAAAGAAAATAACAATGAATCAGTATGTATTACATGTGTACATCGTATGTAACAGTATCAGACCATACACTTATTTCCACTGGCAAAGAATATGTCAGCCACAAAATGCAAGTTGATAAAGAATAAAGCTCTGCAATCTTAGAGTAGCTAGTAACCTAGTGGAAGTAATGAACCCTGAACTTTGTCCCAGACAACAAAGCAACTATGTTTGAGAAATATGAATGTGAAAATGGTTGTGTTGTAAAAACCCTGAGGCTGACTTGCCTGAAAATCAAACGATCCTAGTATCACGTCACTGTGATGGAGACCATGTGTCTTCTCCCTGTTTGACAATGTGACTAGCATGGAACTGAGATCATGCGTCATTTCTGATCATTCCTATATATTCACAGATCATGGTCCAGTTTCTGATTATACAAGTTACATCCACAGATCTTGTGTGATTTTTGTTTTTGTTGTTGTTAATCATACTAATATTCCATCCACTGATCATATGTGATTTCTGATCATACAAATATTCCTGGTCAGATCAAATACTATTTTTGACTATTTCATCCAAAAAGCTTCTACTTCTGGGATAGCAACTCCTTGAAGAACATCCCCCCACCCCCACCCCACCTCCTCTCCAAAAACTGATGGCTGAGAGAACAGCACCTAACATACTGGCTGTATGCGCATGACAAACCACCCAATTTCCACAGCCCTCCCCACCTTCTTCCAAATTTCAAGATATGGAGGTGGAATGACCTGTTTTACAACAATTTTCCTCACAGTCTTAATCTTCCTAATTTATTGTTACAATCCAGAAACTGCATAAGACTTTTATCTTCTTTTCACATGATCTACATGAGAACATAACCACTCCAGAATAAGTAACAAGTAGTAATGAAGTTTCAATTTATTTCCCTTCTTTTTTTTCTCTTCCATCAGCATGTGAAAAAAAAAAAATTTTCCCTCCAGGGGAAGCCCGTGAGACAAAGAAGCGGAAATCTGTTCAAAATCGAATTTTTGACAATCCTGAGTGCATGCTCTTCCAACTGGGAGAGAAAAACAAGGCCAGCTATTTTTTCGTTTAAGAAGATATCTAACACATTTGTCTTGCACTGAATGAATGAATGAATATAGTATAAGTAGTAAAAATACATAACATCAAGAACAACGCATGCAAATGGCATCAGACTGTGCATCTACATAGTTCAGTCAAGCAAACAGGAAGAACTGTGCAGTACTATCTGCATTCTCCCTCATTTTAAAAACATTTCTTCATTCAAAATCATACATCTTTACTATCACATAATCAGCAATCATAAAGACTTCTTTCGTGACCTTTCTGATCCTCTATGAACCGGTACAGCTAGAGTTTAATGAACTCATGTCCTTAACTCAAATATAACATCCCCTTAGATGACAGTTTCTTTCCGTCAGAAAAAACAGCTGATAAAGTTGGAATGTACCAACCTGCATTTTCTTTTAGCATTTCTGAGGCATTTTGAATATCTTCTGTTTAAATTCATCTTCATCTTTGATGGAAAGAAGATAAGAGCATGTTCGAAGATCAGCGAGCATATAAAATAGGGATGCCCCCAAACACCAGAGTTGCTAAAGATACTTGGCTCATCTTCATTTTTGGCAAGTTGCTAACTGGTGTACAGAGGCATCCTTCATCAACTGTTGACAGCATTGCTCATGATCACTGGATAAGCTCCACGTAGTTGGCGGGGAACATGCCATAACAGCCATCAGGGGCAAAACCCTGCCACCAGCCCTCGTCAATCTGGTCAATGTTGGTGATGATGTCATCAGGGTCAAAGGAGATCTCTGTGTCGTCCGCTGTCAGACAAAACAGTGACAGATTATGGCACACCTCACCACAACTTAAGATATGGACAACCTTGGGGGGAAAAAAAGGGGAAAAAAACCCAACTTCCTGCAATTATGAAATTTCAACATGAACCTGTTAATGACATAGTGTGCAAACCAATTTATTTCGTCAGAAGACCAGCGAGAAATGCTGACAACATTTCACATGATCTGTTAAAACAATATATTAAACACATGAACAGACTGGAACAGAGATGCCAACATGAGTCACTGACACTGTCAATGGATGACACACACTGTCAACAGGGACAGACACACTGGTAATGAGTGACGCTATGACAATGAGTCACAAATAAACTGAGAATTAGGTACGCTGATGAGAGGTGATGGGACACAGTGATAATAAATTACAGACATACTGACACTAAGTGATACAGTGCATGTGACAAACTCATGTGACTCACGAAGAAACAATGACAATGTGTGACAGAGACAATGACAATATATGTCCAAGTGTCAGACAATGTCCTTACCAGCCTGATAATCATAGAGGGCGCGAGCGCACTGCCCATAGTCCCCTCCCTCCTCGGGGCTGCTCAAAGTCTCCACAGGTCCGGTCGACTCTTGTGGTGCCATCTGGGTCTGATGGGCAGGGGGAGAGTACTCCTCCTGTGGTGCTTCTGAGTACATCAATTAAGATCACATTACATGGTACACTTCAGAGCAAATCTAAAGCAGAGTTGTACAATGCAATAGAGAGAACAGTGAAGGTAATGTTAGTAAAGTGCATTATTATGCTCCATCTTCGAATGTAATCAAGCTTTAAGCTAAAGGTCTGTCCTTCCACCACTGTAGTCAACAACTAATCCACACGTAGTGGAGTCATTTTCCTTTTCCACACCCGTTACTTGAGAAGGGATAAGCGTCCAGATGTAGCTTTTTGAATGGGTAGCTTTAGTTCATGCAGGCACCATTTGCATAACCTTGGAGATGATCTAAACAAAAAAAATGTAGAAAGAGAGGGGGTTAGTTACCGCCAAGGACACAGACAAACAGAGAAGAGGAAAAGACACTGTGTCTTGTCCTGTACTCTGTTTGTCTGTGTCCGTGGCGGTAACTAACTCCCTCTCTTTCTAAATTTTTCTTTCTTTTCCGCCCTCAGTCACTCCGTTTTGAAACTTAACAAAAAAAGTCTGAATCTCTTTTCACCCTATTCTGAAAGTGACTGATAATAGCAAAACGTGACCATGACAGAGACAATCTATTCTGATTGTGGACGAATTAACAGTCCAGGTGCTGTTGCATTAATACAGACTCTGAAATTGGTGTAGATTCTTCTAATGTGACTGAAGTCGATTCAAACCTTGATGACAATCACCTGCAGTGAGGTTGCATGGACCTGCAGAATCAATGAAGTCACAGTAATGGTGAATTACACCAAAACAACACACATTTCCCAAACTTCATTCACTTCAAAATTTTTAAGCAAAACTTTAGTGTGGTGCGGACTTGCATGATCAAAACATACACACACGCACACACACACACACACACACACACACACACACACACACACTGCTTCAGTTTGATCAGTGCTCAAGGAAATTAATTTGGCAGTTTGTTTTGTTTTTGCTAAACAAAAATAAGTTTGTAGTTCAAAGATTAAATGGTATATACTTTTTGAAAATATACTACTAATCAATGTCTCCAGTATAGAGAAAAAAAAAATTTCTTATCATACAGAAATATAACTCTGTGTTGCTAAGAAAGATATTTCCTATCTTAGTTTCAGTTTCATCAAGGAGGTGTCACTGCATGCCATATACACTGTACCACATCTGAGTTTTGAGACAACACTGCGCTGGATTCACAGCTGCTGCTTAAATGTAGTTATGACTAACATGAGAGGATTTAAGAAGAGGATCTCATTGATACGACTTAGCAGATCTCTGACCGGTGCATTAGCCCAATGCGCTGGTCAGAGCTTGGGTAAATCCCCATCACAAAAAAGAATGATTATTCTTTATCACAGAGAAAAATTATTCCCCATCATGAATAAAGATCACTCCCGATCAAACAAAGATTACTCCTCATCACAGAGGAATGTTATTACCCGTTATACATAAGGATCATTGCCCATCATTGAAAACTCTTTCCCCCATACAGAAAATGGTCATTCCCTAACATATATCACAACCCATCGTTTATCAAAAAGATAACTCCCCATCATAGAGAAATATCCCTCTCCATTATGGAGAAATTCACACCCATCATAATGATCACTCTCCATCTTAGTTCACATCAAAGGAAAAGATAACTCCCCATCAAAAGGAAATATCAATCCCCGTCACAAAGATAACTTTCTAATCTAGTTCCTATCATGGGAAAATGTCACTCCTCTTATCTGTCTCTATCATGTTATCCCTGTTACCATAAATCAGCATCACTCCCCAATACAGACTAATTCCATTCCCATTCTAGTTCCCACCACCAAGAACTACCACTGCCGATCTCAGTTTCCATCACATGGAAATACCACACTTCATCCTAATCCTCATCATACAGAAACCCACTCCTTATACTCTTCATTCAGAAACACAACTCTTCATCCCACTCTTTATCATAGAGTAACAGTACTCCTCGTCAAAGAGTTCCTCCTCCCAGTCCCCATTGTAGAGAAATATCATTCTAATCATAAAGAAATACCATTCCACATGATAACTCAGAGAAATGTGATTTCTTCTCCTTCCCAGATAAGTATCACTTCCGATTCCAGTTTCCATTCCAGTCTCTACCATAAACACATTCCTTATCCCTGCCCCATCAAAAACAAATATACCTCCCCATGCTATTCCCCAATACACACAACAATTTCCTTCATACAGAAATATTCTCTGTCCTAGCCCCCATCAAAAAGCAATATCATCTCCCATCTCTGTCCGCAGGATACAGAAATTCCAGTTCCAGTCAAAGAGAATAACCATTCCCCATCCTTGTCCCCAAGGCACTTTCACCACCACCATCGCCCCCCGCCCCCCACCCCCACCCTCTGTTATGGAGAAATACAGCTCCGCAAGACTCTATCCACTCACCATCCCAGTTCTGATCCTCCTCCTCCTGGTCAGAGTCCTGTCTCTGGGGCAGACCATCACGCAGCAAATTCCGGGTCTGTGGAAGTGCTGGCTCTGATGCAGGAACAGCAGCAGGCTCTGGTTCTGGTTCTGGTTCATAGGCTGGCTCCTGCTGCTGGTAAGATGGGGACTGGGGCTGAGGGGAGGTGGGGGAGGTGGGGCTGTAGGCCTCCTCTGGCTGGGGTTCAGATTTGGGCAGCTGGATGGGCTCTCTCCTGGGGGGTTCCTGTGGGGGTTGCTGCTCAGCCGAGAACGATGACTTCAATTTCCTGAACAGCCACCACACCAACACTTTAAGTGTGGCAAGTAGCACCAGCAGGATACAAAATGTGGACACAAGCACCACGTCACACAAACACGCACATGTGGTGAATACAAGCATCACATGAATTGCGAGTCAGACCATATATCACCAAATTTTCCAATGAGGAAAAGAAAAAAATCCCAGAACTTCTTGGAAGTCCAAGGGCATACCTCCCACTACTCAGCACCCCACACCAATCCACCACACCCTTGGACCGAGGGTCAGGACAGAAGGAAGGGATGTGAACCAGATGTACTTTTGAGAAGCAGGGTGAATTGGAACATGAAAATAAGCATGGGAGAATCGAGACTGACAGCCAAATCTCTGGGAATTATGGAAGACCACAGTTGCATACCGTCTCCATGGAAAATTTTGGAGGGGATATGTAAAGGTTTAGTCTTCTTAGATCAACAACTGGTCTCCATTTCCCATTCTTTCTGGCCACCAGAAAAAAGAATGGTGAACAGCCCCAGAGGACAAGGAAGAGGCACTTCCATGATTGCACCCTTTTGAATAAGAGAATTTGCCTCCTAAAGATCTAAAGCCTTTGCAGGGTCTGTAGGAAACTTCATCCAAACGAAGGAGGAAACGAAATGCTGTTTGAGGGAATCCATATCAAAATAAAGGCTGAAAATTGCGGAACTGAAGAGGCGTGTTCCTTCAACAAGGAAACAGAGAAAACTGAGCTAGTTTTGAAATGGAAGAAAGTTGTGAACTATGGGTGACCACTCAAGCTGGCCAGTCAAGGTATGATGCAAAGTTAGCTCCCTGCTCTCCCCATTTTATTTGGGAGTAAGGTGTGGGGGAGGGGGGAGGGGTAGGGGGGTTCTGATGCTATAGTGATGTTCCATGCCAAGTGGGATTATGGCAATTTGTTTGGACAGGTAATCATGAGAAAAATCAGTCTACATACAGCCAGTTTATGTTTTTAAACAGATTCAAATTCACTTGACAAAAAAGTGTACCACAACCATTTTGTTGATAACGAGGAATATATAATAAAACTTAGATGATCCATCATTTGTATTATATTCACCTTACTGTTTTATTCACATACAGTGTTGAATAAATCATGTATTTCATCCCATATTCAGACGTTAAAAATGACCGTTTTGACTCTGATTAGATCAGAATGAATTAGCATCTTTCTAATCTCATCTTGTTCTAACTCATACTTCCTGCTGGCTGCAGCATGAGCAGTGCTGTGCATTTTTCATGTCTGCTGTTTGCGCCATGTACAGAAGACATACTTATCAAATATTTGTATACTTGCACCCTTTTCTGTATTTTCACTTGCATTTTGGCTCACATCTCACATCATTACAGTCACTCCTTTAAAAATCTGACCTGGGGGGTGGAGGGGCCTTTCTAGCATCAGCATCTGGTCGCTCCACCGACTTCTGTTTGAAGAACTCTCTGGCGCTGGAGGCGGACCCTGATGCCAGGGAAGCGGCTTCCTGACAGCAGTAGATCAGGTGATCAGGGCACAGAGGAATGAATATACACATGTAAATCAAAAGGGCAGATTCTACGGAGTGCAAAATGAAGGCAAATGCCTGCATTTACATAGAATAGTGAAAATGGGCAATTGCAACTACCATGCACACAGACGTACCCAATCCGAAATGTTAAAGTTTTTCATGTCTTGTTAGCTATCCCATTATTCCTGACAAGCCTGGTACGCTGGGCATTAAACATACATGGTAAGTGAGCAGATAACAAACTGTCAAATCATTTAAAAAAAAGAGACAAACATGATGAGCTGAACAAACTAGAAATCACCTGTAAACTAAACATCCAAATGTTGGCATACAGCACTCCTACATGCTTAAGGAATAACCAGAAGGGAAAAAAGTACCATGAGTAGAACATGGGTCACAGCAGGGTTATTTCACCAGTGATCACAGCACAATGACTGAGGTGGAGTCAATATTGTGTCTACCAGTACCGTCTCAGTCTGTTGAGGGGAGATAAGTCACTAATCCCTCTCCCTTTATGTAGCACAGGAAAAAAAATACTGCATCATAATTTGTTCTCCACTCATAAAGATTCACATCAATATAAGCGAGAGCGTGTGTTGTGTGTTTTTGATTGTTTAAAAAAAAAGACAAAAGGCAAAGAGAACAACAGGAAAGAGGACACTGCTACCACAGAACTTAAAGACTTGTTCACAGAACTTAAGACAAACTTGCTGTTGCTAGTTGATTTTTCTCAATATGTGTGTGTGTGTGTGTGTGTGTGTGTGTGTGTGTGTGTGTGTGTGTGTGTGTGTGTGTGTGTGTGAGAATTCATGTGAGAGAATGCATGCATGTGTAAGAGCATGTTAATTCAATCTTGGCTGAACTATTACAGCCCAGCTATACAGACAGAACTATTACAGCCCAGCTATACAGACAGAACTATTACAGCCCAGCTATACAGACAGAACTATTACAGCCCAGCTATACAGACAGAACTATTACAGCCCAGCTGTACACACAGAACTATTAGCAGCCCAGGTATACAAGCAGAACTATTACAGCCCAGCTATACAGACAGAACTATTACAGCCCAGCTATACAGACATAACTATTACAGTCCAGCTATACAGACATAACTATTACAGCCCAGCTATACAGACATAACTATTACAGCCCAGCTATACAGACAGAACTATTACAGCCCAGCTATACAGACATAACTATTACAGCCCAGCTATACAGACAGAACTATTACAGCCCACCTACACAAGCAGAACTATTAGCAACCCAGGTATACAGGCTGAACTATTACAGCCCAGCTTTACAGGCAGAACTATTAGCAACCCAGGTATACAGGCTGAACTATTACAGCCCACCTACACAGGCAGAACTATTACAGCCCACCTACACAGGCAGAACTATTACATCCCAGGTATATAGGCAGAACCAGTACAGCCCAGCTATACAGTCTGAACTATTACAGCCCAGCTATACAGACCGAACTATCAGCAACCCAGGTATACAGTCTGAACTATTACAGCCCAGCTATACAGACAGAACTATTAGCAACCTAGGTATACAGTCTGAAATATTACAGCCCAGCTATACAGGCAAAATCATTACAGCCCAGCTATACAGGCACAACTATTAGCAGCCCAGGTATACAGGCAGAACTATTAGCAGCCCAGCTATACAGGCACAACTATTAGCAGCCCAGGTATACAGGCAGAACTATTAGCAGCCCAGCTATACAGGCACAACTATTAGCAGCCCAGGTATACAGGCAGAACTATTACAGCCCAGCTATACAGGCACAACTATTAGCAGCCCAGGTATACAGGCAGAACTATTACAGCCCAGCTATACAAGCAGAACTATTAGCAGCCCAGGTATACAGGCAGAACTATTACAGCCCAGGTATACAGGCAGAAATATTACAGCCCAGCTATACAGGCAGAACCCTTTCAGAGGTTTCAACACCTTTGGAAAAAAAAAAGAATCCCATCCTGGAAAAGAAACACACCTTAACCAACTTATAACATGGTAACTACTAACACTAACATCATTAAGTTCAGCACTTCTGACAACGCCAACTGCTGTGCCTAATTTTCAACTCCCAACTTAACTAAAAGAGAGTTAATGGAAAACATTTCAAAGAAAAAAAACAACAAACCCCAACACTAGAACAGCCATTAAAGTGAACAGACACTGCAGAATGGACAATGAGTGTCCTCTCTCACCGCCCTGTCTCCAGCTCACAATAAAAGTGAACAGACACTGCAGAATGGACAATGAGTGTCCTCTCTCACTACCCTGTCTCCAGCTTACAATAAAAGCTGTCATGCTACAAACTGTGCTCAGAATAGAACAAAGGAGAACGGGACACAGCAAAAAAAAAAACAACAACCAAAAAAACAATAAACAACAGTAAACAAAGACAAACAGTGTGTAAAAAAAAAAAAAAAAGACGAAGAGAATGATAGGAAAGTGGACATTACTGGCACAGAACTTAAAGACAAACTCACTGCTGCTCGTTGATTTTTCTCAATGTGTGACCTACGTCGTCGATCCTCATCATCTTTGTAGATTTCTTCCTGTTGTTTTGCCTGTAAGCAGAGACCGCTAGTTGTCAATATCTTATGGCTAAAATACACATGTTCCCTGGTTACTGTATTTATCGGTAATTAAAACTGCATCACTAAAGTCATACATATTCTGTTGTTATAATATCTGATAGCTGCTTATACTACATTACACAAAAACACACATTGTCATATCATAGTAACTATAAGCTGCTAATACCGCACCATTAAACACACACACATTCTCTTGTTACAATAACTAATAGCTGCTTATACTGCGTGACTGAAACGTACATGCTGTCCTGCTACAGTTATTATCAACTGCTAATGCCATACCACTAAAACAAACATATACTCTTACGATACCTGTTAACTGCTAACACTGCAGTACTTTCACTTGCTAACATTGCACAATGAAAACATGCATGTTCTCCTTTTACAGTAACTCTCAGTTGCTAATACCGCACCACTACAACACACATGTTCGTCTGTTCCACTAACGGTCACCAACAACGCACCACTGAAATATATTATTCATTTATTATCATGTTACAGAACATGTAAAGTCTAATGAGTTGTAAATTTCTTTCCTTCTTCTTCTTTTTTTCTTTAAATCTGTGTAAGGAACTGACTTTGACTAAATGACAGCCCTGACCTGGCCCCATGTGGTCAACTGGGCTACAAATCTCGTGCATTGGATGGAAATGAACTATTAGTTGCTAAGACTGCATCGCCACTGTAATCCTGTTACAGTACCTATCGGTCTCTATCACTGCACCACTGTAATCCTGTCACAGTGCCTACTGGTCTCTGTCACTGCACCACTGTAATCCTCTTACAGTGCCTACCGGTCTCTGTCACTGCACCACTGTAATCCTCTTACAGTACCTACCGGTCTCTGTCACTGCACCACTGTAATCCTCTTACAGTACCTACCGGACTCTGTCACTGCACCACTGTAATCCTGTTACAGTGCCTACCGGTCTCTGTCACTGCACCACTGTAATCCTCTTACAGTGCCTACCGGTCTCTGTCACTGCACCACTGTAATCCTCTTACAGTGCCTACCGGTCTCTGTCACTGCACCACTGTAATCCTCTTACAGTGCCTACCGGTCTCTGTCACTGCACCACTGTAATCCTCTTACAGTGCCTACCGGTCTCTGTCACTGCACCACTGTAATCCTCTTACAGTGCCTACCGGTCTCTGTCACTGCACCACTGTAATCCTCTTACAGTGCCTACCGGTCTCTGTCACTGCACCACTGTAATCCTCTTACAGTGCCTACCGGTCTCTGTCACTGCACCACTGTAATCCTCTTACAGTGCCTACCGGTCTCTGTCACTGCACCACTGTAATCCTCTTACAGTGCCTACCGGTCTCTGTCACTGCACCACTGTAATCCTCTTACAGTGCCTACCGGTCTCTGTCACTGCACCACTGTAATCCTCTTACAGTACCTACTGCTCTCTGTCACTGCACCTCTGTAATCCTGTTACAGTACCTACTGGTCTCTGTCACTGCACCACTGTAATCCTGATACAGTACCTATCAGGTCTCTGTCACCGCACCACTGTAATCCTCTTACAGTGCCTACCGGTCTCTGTCACTGCACCACTGTAATCCTCTTACAGTGCCTACCGGTCTCTGTCACTGCACCACTGTAATCCTCTTACAGTACCTACCGGTCTCTGTCACCGCACCACTGTAATCCTCTTACAGTACCTACTGCTCTCTGTCACTGCACCACTGTAATCCTCTTACAGTACCTACTGCTCTCTGTCACTGCACCACTGTAATCCTGTTACAGTGCCTACCGGTCTCTATCACTGCACCACTGTAATCCTGATACAGTACCTATCAGGTCTCTGTCACCGCACCACTGTAATCCTGTTACAGTACCTACCGGTCTCTGTCACTGCACCACTGTAATCCTGTTACAGTACCTACCGGTCTCTGTCACTGCACCACTGTAATCCTCTTACAGTACCTATCAGGTCTCTGTCACCGCACCACTGTAATCCTGTTACAGTGCCTACCGGTCTCTGTCACTGCACCACTGTAATCCTGTTACAGTACCTATCAGGTCTCTGTCACTGCACCACTGTAATCCTGTTACAGTGCCTACCGGTCTCTGTCACTGCACCACTGTAATCCTGTTACAGTACCTATCAGGTCTCTGTCACCTCACCACTATAATCCTCTGACAGTACCTACCGGTCTCTGTCACTGCATCACATCATATTCCAAATGTTTGTAAAAAGGGAGGAGACAGGAATGGAGTGGGGGGTGGGGGGAGGGGGGCTTTGACCATATAACGAAATGATGTTCTCACCTGACTATTCAGGGTCAACACTCCTCTCTGGGCTTTCTCAGAAAACCATGCTGATAGATTACAGCTTTATTTATGCTTATTTCAGACTGCTTTTTTTTTTTCTTGGAGGGGGGAGGGGGGGGGGGGGGATGGAAAAAAGGGGAGAAGGGCGAGGACTTTTTTCCCCTTCCAATTTTGACTGTTCAAAACTTCAGCAGCTTTTCCGGCAAAAGGAGACAAACTTCATGCTTGAATAACTATCATGTCTGGATAACTATCAGCACTACCAAACTACTCAATCTCTCTCGATATAGTGATCATCAATTAGTTGTCAACACAACACTGATAACACATCCATTTCTTCTTCTTGTATTGATCACTGACACCTCTACAACATACAATTACCCTTATATATCAAAAACAACAATAACAAAAAAAGAAAACCTGTTTCTTTCCAGTTACCATCAGTCTTTTAACAATTCACTGCTAAAATATCAACCTTATGGTACAGTAACTCCTTTTTTTATCTTCTCATCAACACCGCACTGCTATGGAAGCTCCTTTGTGAATAACCATCTCTCGTCTTGTTAAAGTAACTGAAGTCCTTAACACTGTGATCTACAGCATCTGTCTTTTCCTGTTTGACGCCTCCCCCCCCCCCCCCCCCCCCCCCCCCACCTTCCAACGACCTTCTGCTGCTATAGTTTACAATTACCTGCTAACAATAACCCCGCACTGCAGTAAGATTAATCTGTTTTCTTTCTTTTCTTTTTAAATATCTGTTTGAGTAACATTTTTTGCCTTCTTCTGTTACTATACATATCAGCAATTACCACTGCAACAAGAAAACATCTCTTTTCTAGAAGAATAACCTCATCCATATTTGCTGCTGATGATGAGTTGTCATCAATCTTTATCGAAGAAGCTCCTGTGAGAAGATCCCTCAGCTTCAAAGTCAAGTCACTCCAAAGCACTGCGCCCTTGTCATCACTCAACTGCTGTGCTCTGTGCTACAAGATCTCTTTTCTCTTCTAGGTGCAACCATCAATTAATAACCTTATCAATCCAAACTTAACCTATTTGATGATCACCTCTGCACAGTGACAGCACTTCCCTGCAGGTGTGTACTCTGCACATGGTTACAACCATTGCCAGTGTGCCATTTCAACACTTTTTTTCTTTAATTTCATCTGAAGTCCTACATTACATTACAACAGCCTGCTGCTACATATCAACAGAATAAGCAAAGCACACATATTTTGCAGTCAGTATACTCGAAGAGAGCTTTCACCCAATATCAGCATGACCAATACTTGCGTTTGGTTAGAACAAAAACAGCTAAACATGGAGGGGGGGAGCAGGAGGACAAAACATAAAGGTCTGATGTTGAACAGATGTTAAAAAAAGAAAAAAGGAGCAGAGCATAGAATCCAAGTGAAAAGGAACAACAATATAAATCAATGGTCTTGTTTATGTTTGTGTCATGAGAATAACAGCAAAACAAGGGAAAAACAATCAGTCTAAACAGATGAGGAAAAAAGGCAAGAGAAAAATAATCAGTCTACTAACAGATGAGGAAAAAAGGCAGAGTATGTAATCCAAGCAAAAGAAAATGAACAAGAAACACACAGTGATATTTCCCAAATGCAGCACTGCAGTCGCAACATTTTGTTTTCATTTTTTCACCGTACAACAGTGAGGAGTTACAAATGCTATTTCATTCCTTGTCATTTGAAATATCAGTAGTCATCACATAAAGCATCCCACAATGTTTTGTGTACACTTGCCCCTTTCCATCACTCTTTCACCCAAAGCATTTGCCATACTCTTTCGAACACTTCATGCAATGAAATATCTTCGCCTTGCCAATATATTGCTGAGGCAGGAAATCCATGCATATCGCATGGAGAATTTCCTTCTTGGAGGCTGGGTGCCCTTGTTCTCAGTCTGTTTGGGTAAAGAAGGTCATCTTTATAACAAGAAAACTAACACTTAACGTTAGCCAGGACTTAAGTATTCAAACTGGTTCATTAACTTTAAAAGTGGACTGGAAATACGGAGAATTCTTCATATTTTCATTAGCTCTCTGTTCTTACTGTGTGAACAGCATACAACAGCTTCACTGGCACTTGGTGCCTGTTTCATCCTCAGGGCCTGTTGGCATCATCAGCCACCACGGGCCGGGTCATTAGGGCAAAGTTAAGTAGACATCTTCCCATCTTCAGGAATGATGTATTCACACAAAACCAGTGTGCACGCTTTCTTCTTGTTGCTTGACTGGGTTTTTTTCTGTGCGTCATCCATCACTGCAGCAGAGTATGGGCTATTCTTATAAGGAAGGAAGGAATAGGCTTAACATGTTCACAAAAGCCCTCTTTAAAACAAAGAAAGTGTGAATGTTCATATGCAGGATTTTAGTTTCAAGTCTCATCTGAGACTGATGCGGACCCTGAAGTGAGCATCTCTAACCTCACTGCCCCTAGCAAGATCTGAACCCAGGACCCTTGCATCAAGAAAACAATGCATTATCCACACGCACCCCCCACCCCACTCCTCCCATCTCCCCCAGTAGATTACCAAGTGCTCTCACTGCTTACTTCCTTCATCATTTCATTCGTTATCTGCATTTTCAAAAGTCAAGTAATTCCCTGCAGCTGTAGCCCAATTCTGCTGAACCCTTTTCACTTCTTAGTACTCAGAGTTCTCAGACTTCCACTGAACACCAAGGACTTTTAAAGGACCTCATAAGGTACCTGACAACCATTCATAAGGACAAACTTGCCACCTCACCTCTGTAGAAAAAATACCAACTATATGCATGTGTTTGTATGACCTAGGTTCATTTTAATACATTGCATGAGTAACTGTTATTTTCATCATCAAATCTAGCTAATGCATCCTTCACATCTCAGTCATTCCATGTAATCAATTGTCCTCATTTGATCTTTTCACAGCCAGGTCACACACCTCAGGACAAACACCTGCAACTGTACAAGCAGCTGCAAGCTGTGCAAGGATCAGTTTTCAATACACAAGGACTTTCAACCTAATCCAGTGACTTAAGATCTAGTGCACGCTCCAGTCACATCCATTAAAATTATAAACACCTGCATGGAACAGAGCCCTCATACCCCCTTCCTTCCATTCATAGTGCATGCATTTGTCTTTACTTGGAGAACAAAAAATTACAATAAAAACTTTTCATTTTAGATGGTGACACAAAGGAAACACAGTAGTCTCTTTCTTGTGCACCTTTAGCAACTCAACTCTCAACTTATGCTTTTAACAATTATGGAATTTTATATCACATGCACATTTAAGTCTGATAATGCCATGTAGCATGTGTGCGCACGTGTGCGCGCGCACACACACACACACACTCACACACACACACACACACACACACACACACACAGAATTTTACAAATGTAAAATGCAAAAAAATGCACATATACATTTTAATGCAAGCAATGACTGAGGAACATGACTGTTTTAAGAATTCACTATGACCTACAACAAAATAATAAAGAAACAAAGAAAAACAAACCTCAGACACAGTGTAAAAAAAAAGAAACACTATTACACACCCACACCACTTCCATTAGAGTCGAGCACAATCTACTGCGCAAAGCACCTTGAATAACATCACCATCAAGCATCAGTGAATACTCAAGCAGCAGTCAAACAGCTACCACTCCAAAATCCATCAGCATACCACTGACAGGAAGAAAAACGCTGGCAAAACTTGAGAAGCATACAGTCATTGTATAGAAACCAAACAATGAACCAGTAAAAGAACCGTTTCTGCAAAGGACACAGGGGAACAGTTATGAAAACAACATTTACTTCATACAAACATCTGTTCAATGGCAGTCAACTCTGCTGAGTCTGTACCGTTTTGTTATGAAGCATCATGCACGTTAATGACCGAATTATTTTCTTTTCCAATGAACTTACACTACCAGTGCCTCCACATGCGATTACAGTGATTTTCAAACTATACAGTGCTCTTGATTCAGATGCATCCCTCGATTTCTTATTAGATAAAATCTGTTTTAGCCATTCATAATGCGTTTCCAGATATACAGCCCATGAGTTTTTCTGGTTTCTGAAACCAGCCAGGTTTCATGGCCTCAAAAGCACAAAGTGTAGTAATTTGACATTTTAAATGTAGAATTCCAAACTCAAGCATAGCATTTGTATGTGATATCAAAATGATGCAGTGGTTATTTTTCATTTTTATTTTTTGCTGGTTTCTTCTTTGAAATCATCTCTGTGACATCCTTACTGATAAGTCAGACTCAAAACTACTTTCAGTCGCACTTGACTTCACACACCACACGATGGCTGATTAAGAAGTTGAACATCTCATTATCGCATAGTTTTGTCTTGACCTACAAAAATTTCAAAATGTCAGGCAATGAAACTAATCGATAAGGCAGCAAAATCACATTCATCTATAGTGATTTTTCGTCTGCTTTTTCTTCCTCTTTTTATCAAACTCAGCCATTTCATTTCTACAGCCTAAAGACCTATCTTGCTTCAGATTTGTTTCGGCTGCTGCTAAGTCCATCAAGTGTTTTTCTTGCATTCTTTCTTTTCTTTCAAGTTTTGTTTTTCGGTACAGCATTTGATCACAAAAGTAGCAGCTTAGCATTGTCAACAAAATCACAATGCTATGACTGAAGCGTAGCACTTGGCAACTCTAAACCAATCTCCCACTGAAGCTATATGCATGAGACAGAGTAAAGGTCTGCTGACAGAATTATCATTAATAATCAATAGCATCAAAAATAAATCAATTTTTAGCAGCTTGCAAGAGTAAAAATGAATCAAAGCTACAAGACATATGCAAATTTAGTTTTTTTTAAATATATATTATCCACATCATAAGGCTGGATCAAAAAGTGTGCTTAAACCAAAGTCCAGTGGACTGGCATGAACAAGTCTAAACTGTTTCTCAATCACCCATCAGCAGTCATTTTTTACCCTGCTTTTGTGGAAAAATCAGTGTTAACTTCTGTTTTTTTTCCATTCGTAAACTTTTAGTTCACTCTGATTATTTCCAACTCACACAGAGATTTTGATTTTTTCCTTCTTTCCTTTAGCAGTGGCCTAATTTGAAATCCATGTCCCATGTACAGTATGACTACTAGCTGGAAATATTGGTATGTGCTCACAGGCATGTGTTGTGTGGAACACAGTCAAACTTCTGTGAATCCCTTTGTTCCCTCTCTCTTTTCAATACTGAGTTTACTACCTACACTAAAAGATTCCCATATCTGTTGTGCCTGTGCACGTGATTACTGTGCTAGCTGCTTTGTGCTGTGCTGACATGGATACAGAAGGAGACTGCAGATCATACATCACATGTACCACCAGCCCCACACAGCTGCCGACAAAACGCTGCTTCAGACAATACCTTAAGGCACCCAGAAAAAAACAACAACTGGAGACGAAAAATATTGCAATATCATATACTGCTGTACTTTAAAAATTAGGAAATTAAAAAACCTTGTATTAATGGAGCATGTGACCAGTGCGTACTCCCTCAAGCCGAAGCATTAAAGTAAATGAAATTAATAACATCAATGGTTCCCCCATCATCATTTACAAATCAGAGTGGAGAAGAAAAAAGACAGATATAAGACAGACTATTTCTTTCAAAGATATGCAAGGCACAAAAAGTGTGAGAGCTGTTAATGTTTAGAATACATGAATACTATCAGACTACCTTAAAAAAACAACATAACCCAAATACCCTACTAAAAAGGAACAGAAACAAAGAGCAAAGTAGCAGCATGCAGAGATGAGTAATGACAACAGGCAGTGGTAGCCCAAGACACAGGTTATGCAACATGCACAGAGCATGAGCAAACTGATGCAAAAAGCTAACAGAGACAGTTTACCCAGAGCGCTTTTTCCTCCTCTCTATTCACAGTGGTGGCTTTACGCTCAGCCTCTTTCTGCTGCCTGACCAAGCGCTGGTGTTCTTCCATTCGCTTGTCACGCTGTTTGGCTTCAAGAAGCTGTCCCACACATACCACCACCACATGCATGTAGTGATAGAGGGACATTTCAGCACAGGGCCACAGGAAGATTCAAAGTAACAGGAGTGAGAGAGGGCAAATATTTCATGAAGACAATTTCTCCATACACATACATACAAAACAGCCATCATAGCGAATAGAGAACTCTGGTTTGTAGGGCAATCAACATTTCAAATGATGTGGAATAAGTGTGTTGTGTTATATTGCATTTATAACCTTATTGCCACATCTGAAGTTTCTGCAGGAAATTTGGGCTGCTCTGCCCTGCCACCAAGTTGTTCTTGTTTTTCTGTAAGCATACGCTCTGTTTTCTTCTCAAATTCATAGCAGGCCCATGGTGCCAAGCGGCAACTTGTGGCCATGAAAAGGTTGGCATGACACTCATAATCAGTAATGTAATGAAGCTTACGCATCAGTGGAACACAGAACTTTTCTTGTTTTTTTTTCATTCACATGTGTGCTTCAATCCCAATGGAACTCAAACAGGCCATTTGCTTGACTATTTAACTATATGCAATTCTTGCCCCCCCAAAGAAAACAAGGTAATTTTCTCTCTCTGATAGTGTTTTGAAAGATTTCCCTTCCCTCTGGCACAATGGCGGAGTGAAGACAATACTCTCAGCAAGAGACTGAGCTCATATAAAGTGAGAGATCAAACACTGGTCAGTGCAAAAGTCCTGTACTCTTCCCCGTGCTCTTGCTGGCTGACAGTACAGGCACGAGAACCTTTTCTCAATTTATCCTTTTTAAAGTTTAGTGATAGTCTTTTAATGGCAGAAATTTGCATATCTTAATTGCAGGTTGACAGCACAAGCACTGCAACCTTTTCACAGTTTATTCTTTTTAAAGCTTAGTAATAGGTTTCTAATGGCAGAAATTTGCATATTTTTATGGTAAACATTGGTAACTGTCAAATCTAGTCACTTTGTCATTTTGTGTAACTTTGTTGGATTTTAAAATATGGCCCCAAAAGTCTGTCCTGACCTAATGGTTAAGCTATTTTTCATATGTCGCCATTTGGTTAGAATAAAAAAGACAAACAAACAAACAAAAACCGAACCCTCCTCTGATCACGGTTGAGCTCTTTTGTCAAAATGCATGACCTCTGACGTCAAAACAGTGTGTCAAATCATGATTGAGAGAGCTGCTCCTCACTCCTGAAGCACTGTGATTTGTCATTCCAAGATAACTAGGTACTGTATGTACACAAACTAACATTCCACTATCAGAACTATATGGAGTTTGTCAACAAACCCCCCACCCCCACATATATACATGTGTATACACAAATAATTAAATATATACATATACAGAGCTATAACTGTTCATTCCAGAGAAGTGGGCAGTAGAGTGATGGAGTTTCAAACAGAATGGTAAGAAAGACACATGAAAATAAAACAAAGATATATATAGCAAACAAAGCTAAAATGACTACGTTTTCATTCCATGACTAAATATGAACCAAATCAGTTCTTTACACTGATATCTGTGAGAACACAGTGGAAATGAGTGAATATAATCAGCAAGAGCATGAGAGAGTGAGACAGAGAGAGAGAGTAACAGAGAGAGACAGAGAGAGTGAGACAGAGAGAGAGAGTAACAGAGAGAGACAGCGAGAGTGAGACAGAGAGACAGACAGACAGAGACAGTAAACAGAGGGAGACAAAATGAGATGAAAAGAGCATGAAACAAAAAGCCAGAAATTTTCATGCAAAATGTGGACATTCCAGGGAAATGCTTCAGTTTGCTCAACAACAACAAAAAAAAACCCACCTAAAACATGAAAATGATGACTGCATCAATCCCCACTTATTTAAAAGAAAATGACCTATAAGTGTAGAAAGATCCTTATCAATGTCTCACATTCCCCAAGAGACCAAAGAAAGCTCCAATGTATAATCCCAGCCAGTAATTGTACTGATTACCAAAAGGCTGTTTCCAACAGAGCCAGCTTTCACTCTTTAGTCATCGTTGTTGTTTGTTGAAAGACTTATGATGATCCATAATTTGTTTCTGAACTGATAGAAAACAAACTTTCTGTCTTTCTAAAGATGTCTCAAAGTGTTGGAAATACGATCAATATCTTCATCTGAGTCCGCTCAGAAGACTTAGTCAAAGATATGCAGGATTTTCTTTCAAAGGAGAGTTCCTACCATCAACCAAACCGAAGATAGGTACATGGAAAGATTTCAGAATCTTTATGTGTTCTCTAAACATGTTGTCCGATTCTTGTTCAAGGGCAAATCTAGATTTGCTAGCATCTACCAAAATGAGCAAACAGGTTTGTGACATAAAAGTTGACTCAGTTTCAAATAAGGTACCATTACTGGAGTTTCATCCACATTCATGGATGTGATGGGAACAAAGCTTGTGACTTGAAGGCAGGCTCAGTAAAAACAACCTCATCAGTTCAGAGATAGAGGTGAAGCTGAAGAAGTCATTGGTTCATCAAGCCCTGACAGTTCTATATCCCAATAACTAGGAATTGGGGAGGAATATGAAAACTCTGCGCATATACCAGAGTTCAGTTACACAGCAAAATAATCTGCATGTAACTCCTGTGAAAATGAGAATCACCACTGCACTATACATGTTACCCAAACTAAGAGATGTAACAACCACAACAGAGTATCAACTTGACTAACAGTATTCTGGGGTTGTTTCTGCCTGAGTGCATGCATGAATGACTGGGTTGGTGTATGTGTGTGTGTGTGAGACAAAACCTCTGTGTGTGCAGTTGTATGCATGTATAAGACTGAGATAATGAGACAGACAAAAAAAATCAAAATAAAAGGGATATAACAGGAACATTGCGCACTGGGTCATATTTGTCCTTACATTCATAATCGGAAGCCTTGACATGTAAACACACATATACAAACACACATGCACACAATGTACACGCTTTCACACACACACACACTCAAACACACACATTAACATAAGAACATTAAAATGCCCTACCACCTGAATGCTCTGCACTGATACACAAACAACAACATTCCTTGTTTCCTCCCATTCCACATCTCCTAGTTACCTCTCTGTCTTTACGTTCCTGTTCCGCCCTGTGTTTCTCCTGCTGTGCCTTCCTCAGCTCCTCCTCTTTCCTCTTCACCTCCTCCTTCTCTGTCTCCGCCCAGAACTGGTCCCTGGACTTGGTGTTGATATCGCGGGTGGGGATGATGCGGTGGTAGTCGGTGCCCTGCAATGAGTCATTCAGTTTGCTGACTGCTATGATTCTGACACAAAACTACAATGGGGAGGTCAGCGCTATGAAACAGGGTAAGAAACATGTTTGCTGGAATAACTCTTTGTCTTTTCTTTTTTTTTTTTTGCAATGCAAAGGAAGTGACTGTTCACATACTTTTTCTGTTCACAGTCCTTAACTCTGTAATCCATTGACCTGTGCACCCCACACTCTTTTCCTCAATCAGCTAGCTTATCATTTTAAACTACAGAGACCATTACCTACATCACTCTATCATCAGGCAAATGTGTCTGAAATCAATTCAGACTTGAGCAGTAATGACTTGAGTGACCAAGGTATGGTGCATTGATTCAATGTTCTGATCCGGGTAAAGTTCTTCAAAGGGCAGGTGAGAGACCACATTGGTCAGACACTAAAGTCAACACCACACAAACACATGCCCATCAAACTACATCAAATACTAGATTCTTTTATACAAAACTTGCTGCCATTAAGATGTGCCTGCATGTGTGCGTGCCTGCGTGTGTGCATGAATTTGAGCGTGTGACAGTACCTCTGTTTGATAAATTTCAACTGGCTCACTTCATAAGTATTTTGGTATTCTGGTACGTCACATAAAAATAAATGTTCATTAAAAAGTGTTACTGTTATCTGTTCCCTGCCTCATTTAAGATTACCAGTCACTGAACAGTTAAATGAAATAACAACAAAATGTTCACTAATGCTTTAAAAAAAAAGGGGGTGTAGAAATATCTTAAAACACTCACACAATTAATATACACATAAACCCACCCTAACAACATTTTTGAAACCTTGTAAGACAGTCCATGAAAACATTCTTTTAATGTTACTTACAACAGGAGTAGGAGCATCAGCAGCCTTGGCCTTTTCCTTATGGAAACTGTAGTTGGCCCCAGAGGCCTTGGCCACCCTTTTGACGATGTCCTCCTCGTCAATGTCAGTCTCTGTGCGAGCGTTTATGGTAATATGGACTGTCTGCAGGAAACATCACACTCACAACTTTATTCTCCACTGGCTTGAATAGTGCCCTGTCACACTGTTCACAGCAGCTGTGCAATACCATAATTTCCGTATTACATTTCACCATGGCAGGCATCCTTCATTATGAAGCACTATACCTATGGCAAAATCAGCTTGGGTAATCAACTGTGTAGTCCAATTTACATAGATCTGCTGTCGTGTTCAGCATACATATACAACACACCTCAAAGCACTGACCATCCAGTGTGCACATCAGCCTAATCCACCTACATAACAGCAACAAATATACTCGTATTCCAACAGAGATTTACATTTATATCTGGAGAAACTCGCCCGTCCCATGTACTTTTACATACACTAAGTTTAACAGAGATTAACATTGATATTGGGAAAAAAAACTGGACTACCCCATTTACTTTTAACCTAATAACTGATTGCAACACTTATTGATTCACTATCAATCAATTATTTGTATTATACTTGTATTGAGGCTGATTTTCAGTTGCAGATAAATCAAGCAACTGCCAGGAAATGTAGAAATGAAAGAAAGGAGTTAGCTCTGATACGTCCTCAAGAGCTGAAACACAAAAATGTCTGTTCTAGGCTGAGCAAGGTTGCTGTTTGCACTTTTTCTTACTAATCCGTAGATTTTAGTCTAACAGCACAATCTCACCAGGTTTTAACACTGTTTATAGATTGCATTAGTTGCACTCATAGCCCTAATTTTATTTTTACAGTTTTGACACTGCTACTTTTGAGGGTCTTTTTTCGTGAAAATAATTATAAGTTGGATCTTTATCATGATCTTGTGTGCATAGCCCTGGCTTGAAACTGATTTTATACACAGCAAAAGTAATAAGCCCTAACTATGGAAGTGACTTATCTATGGACAAAATATATCTTACATAAAAATTATCGGTTGAACCATTTATTCCAGAACTCCTTTAAGGTCCAAAATTTATGGAACTCTGTCCCCAATCAGTGACATGATTTAACTTCTTTTCTAACAAAACAGAGGGCTGGTAAACTAAGAGCTGACAGAGTGTCATCTTTTAAGTCTTTATTTTGGTCTATAATGATCAGTGATGATAAAACACGGATGCTATGGAGTTCTACTGGGAGGACAGATGTCCTGACTGAGCTGCATGCTTTCTTTAATGACCTGTTCTGGTGAAGACTAGGACCTTGAGATACAGACACCTGCACTGTTGGTCATGTAATCTGAGCTACACTTTCCAATATATTAAGTGAGTGAAACTTGACTATGTGGTTCCAGTCTTCTTATACCAGTCCATACCACACTCAATAACCCTGGGCTGGAACCAGATGAGACTAAAAAGTCATGGGATTCAAGGTCTTCAGTTCAACTGTTAAGACAGATTTCAATGACATTCGCCTGCTTTCAGACACTGTACAGTAGTGATGAGTATAGTGTTAGAGGAACGGGGAGAGGAGAATGAAAGCTCACAACAGTTAATCTGGAGTATACTTGGATACTGTATTTCGTTAATAATGAATAATTAGGACACAATCAACTATGTTTAATGGGTGAACAGCACATGTTCCAGGAATTGCCAGTCTAACTTTGCTTGTTATTGGGATAGAAATATTAAAACTCAATAATTTTTCTATAGCAAGTGCTGACAATAATTCACTTTTGTAAGCATGTTACCTTCAAGAAAGCCTGAATGTCTCGAAGATGAGCAGTACACTTCAGTTTGAAAGAGTCTTGTGCCCCCTCTCCTTGCTGCAACAAAGCAAGAACAGTAATGATGATCTCTGCCATAACGTAACAGACTGGTTGGCTGGTTAAATTTTAAGAATTCTCTTTCTCTCTCTCTCACTTTTCTTTTTTTTTTCCATCTCATCATCATCCCCACACTATTCAGCTCCCCATCCACAGCCTAATCTCGCCTTGTCACGCCATAGCCTTGACATTGGCTATTCACAGACAGGAGACTTCTATGTACAGTTTCAACATCTTTAACCATCTAAGGCAGAGTTTAAACCCCTGCCTGAAGACTTTTCTGGGCTAACAGTGTAACACTGACTCTAACTGATCGATCAGCACAATTACATATTGATAAAACCAACCATGGAATTAATGCATGTATGCGCACACACATGCATGCAACCATACACAAACACACTTACACTGACACTCATCAAAAGTTGTTGACATCATTTCATTTCATGTTGTTTATAGTCCAGCAACCATGTGGCGTCATGTCTGGGTTGTCATCGCTTCTTAATTAAATTTTTTACATCAAAGACAATGATTGTAAATAGCATTATTAGATTTACTGACTACATTTTGCTTGTGCACAGAAACAAAACTTAAACATGTCTGTATTATAAAAATATATCCTTAAACACTGGAAAGAGAAGTAACACTAAAAGGCAATTAACACAACTTCCATCTTTCTGTCACTCTTAGTTTACGTAATATCCACCAGTCTGAAATACTGGCAGTAACTATAACTGCACATCGTTTAAGTGTAGGTATGGGTCAATAAGTCAAGACTATTTTTCATCTGGATGACAAAGGATGACCTTTCTAACTGAACAACCCCTTTTCTCTGGATTCTTTTGCAACAAAGTTCTTGGTTATTTCAGTCTTCTTTTTTCATTTACTCCAGTCACCTATTCAACACTTCCATTTCATCTTGTAGAATTTTCTTTCTTTTTTCATCGAGTCTTTAGTCTGAGGACTTCTGTGTTTAAAAATTTCTTTATGATTGCTGTTGCAGTGCCAAAATCATTGTATGAAAAAAAAAAAAGCCCTTTTGCAAGGTATACAACTTTGGGCGACTTTTTCCCTTCAGTCATGATCATGATGATTTTCTCCTGAGAAAATTGCTAACATTGTTTACAAAACAGCTGGAATTCCACTTATCGCATACCCACATGATTTACACAGTATCAAAAGGGAGGACTGACTATACTAATGAGGAAGCAATAGAGCAGAGCTGTTGGAGAGGACTCACAGGAACAACTGACTCATTAGGTCACACTAGGCCAAGCTGTATATATTCTAATGAAACGTATTGAGGGGCATGGTTGTACTGACCCAGTTGATGAGGACATATTTGGGCAGAGCTGTGTTGGGGTCCGTGACCCGACAGTACGCATACTGAATTTTCCCACTGCTCAGTTCTTCTGCCATTTCCTCAAGCCCTCCATCTGCAAGAATGCACATGTCATTACTTTGTGCTTAGCCATTGTATGCACTACATTTTTCCACACGAGAGAGAAAGAGAGAGAGAGAGAGAAGGAGAGAGAGAGAGCGTGTGTACATGTGTGTGTGTTTGTGTATAAGTATGTGTGCGTGTGTGTGTATAATTGTGTGTGTGTGTGTGTGTGTGTGTGTGTGCGTGCGTGCCTGCGTGTGCGTGCCTGCATGTATGCATGCGCGAGCGGGAGCATGTGGGTGTGTGTGTGTACCTGCGTGCAAGCATGTGAGTGTGTCTGCGCATGTGCGCATGCATGTGTTGTGTTTTGAGAATGTATGTGTGAATGCGTTTGAGTATGTATGAGTATATGTGTATGACTCAGGCTCAGAGTTTGACCGTCACGAGAACTTTTAAGATTAGAGTCTATAGACACTAACATGATAAAGATATTAGCACAATAATCAGACATTCAGACAGATCATATTTTATGCTGAAATCATGATTACATAATGACCAACACATGATACAAATTATTGTGTTTTCATATCTATGCAATCATGCAAATATTTTGCAACATGGATTTACAGATCCTCATTGCAGAGTGTTTCACTTGGCCATTGTTTACATTAGTTTGGGTCTAGTATCTCATGAGACAGCTGCTCTATTAATTTTTGTCTCAATAGCTTGTTGGTTCTGCTGTTCCCTTCCCCCTCCCCTCCTCCCAAACTGCCTTTTCTCCCCCTCTACCCCCTCACACACACATACACACATCAAAAACATAAACTAAAAAAAACCACTATATTAGTTATTAGGCAGTAAAACTGCAACAAAGTTCACCTTAAAAGGGAACAATGCATTAAATTACAACAGGACTGCACTTCTGATGTGAACAGGCAAACAAAAGTGCACACAACATGTGGGGATTGTGAAAGCTTGCTTACCACCCGATTCCACAACTTTCAAAACTGGTGTCAATCCTTCATACCCAAACACCACCCTGCAAACACATGAAGTCACAAAATCATCATAAATGTGCTATGGCAGGGTCCCTTGAAAATGATCAAGCATGCAGGTTTTCCACTGAAACTGTAACAAAAACATTTGTGCTAGTTATGATTTCTTTACAGCACTTTACTTTGTGATTTTACAGCACTTTAGTTTGTGAATAAAAGTCTCTCAGAATTATATGTCTCTTTTTTCT
>CM065718.1:73796027-73800188 GCA_033310375.1 Conus canariensis
TGGTTGTTCAGTCATTACCCTTCTTGGGCAATTTGGTTGCTCAGTCATTACCGTTCTTGGGCAGTTTTGTTGTTCAATCATTTGGGCATTTTGTTGGTCAGTCATTACCCTTCTTGGGCAGTTTGGTTGTTCAGTCATTACCCTATGTGATCTTTGAATTTCTGAAAGAGATTAACATTTTTCATCTGATCTAAGATTTTATAGAAGAAACGTTTTTAACCAAATTTCCGGTGTGTTTTTAGATGTGTTTTAAAGAGTTGTGTGAATGATTTAAAAAAAAAAAAAATGACTTGTAAGTTGACTTCAACGCGATGACATCCCTGATATGGCACTTTGCGGTCGGCTGGGCTATAAGCAACATTACCTCACATTACCCCACTTGGGCAGTTTGGTTATTCAGTCAGTTACCCCAGGAGTGGGTGAGAAGAGATGTACATTTAGTAAGACTCCAACACCACCTTCTTCCATCCACCCTATCTCAAAAGATATAAGGAATTGAAAACAAATGGAAGAAGCCCTTAAACAACAAACAGACAGACAACAACAACAACAACAACAAAACCACCTGCACTTACAGTTGTACCATTCACAACAGATTTTATTGGAAAACCTTTTGGTGGCACCCCTCCCCTTCTTCAGCTTATCAACTTAGTAGATGACCCCCTCCCCACCCCCTCAGGCCCATTCCTCCACGTTCCACTTCACCTCTCTCCCCCTTCCAGTCTGAAAGATGTTTGACACCAATCAACCTCCCCCCCCCCCCACCCCCCCCCCCCACCCCCACTCTCCCCACTCCTCCTCTCCTTAGTGAATATAAATGATCAGTTCTCAATACTCCTTGCAGTGGTACACTCAAAATGAAATATTGATATGCTCCATCACTGTTAAGCTCAGAGCTCTTGGAAAAACAAACAAGTAAGCATCTGCTTACACCCCCATCATTGATACATTACACACACCAACAGGTCAACAACATTCCCTTTCTGTGTTGATCTTCCTATCCACTCCTCCCCAACACACACACACACACACACACACACACACACACACACACACACACACACACACCACACACACACTTACACACACACACACTTACTTACTTACTTACTTACACACACACACACACACACACACACACACACACACACACACACACACACACACACACACTCACACACACATGGACAGAACATGAAGGGGTATGCAGCATTAGTATCGTTCAATTTTGTCTCAAAAGAGCGGAGTGCCTGCAAACACAAGTGTACTCAGCAGAATCTTCTGTACACGGCTGATCTGGCACATTTTAGAACTCTTTCTTTTAAATTTGATATGGTTTTCACCCAAGAATACAAACAGGTTATTATACTGCTATGAACATTTCTAATGCTGATTCCCAAGTACATTTTTTTTTTTAGTTTTCTGTGGAGTTCTTTTTGAGAAAAAAAAACAAACAAACAAATGATCAAGCAAAGTGAAAACAAAGAAAGCGGTTTAATGCAGTTGTGATGAGTCCTCAGGAGTAGGAAGGGGAAAGGTGGATAGGACAAATAGAGACTGAAAAAAGGGGAGTGGAGAGGGCCAGTGAAGAGGGGTCTGAACAAGGAAGTTGACCACGATTGCCATTGTTGAAGTTTACCATGGTCAACACACACACACACACACACACACACACACACACACACACACACACATGCACGCACACACACACACACACACACACACACACAATGAAGACACTGTTATTCCTTCTTTATCATGTTGATGAGCATCATATTTTTCTTGATCATGTTTGTCAGCATTGTATTTTTTTGGTCCTGTATAGTATTTTTTAGTCATGTAGTCCAGCATAGCATTTTTCTTGATCATGTTGAGATCAATACATCATTTTTCTTCCTAAATGTATTGATTAGCCTAGCATTTTTCTGAATCTGTTGATCAGCAAAGCACTTTTCTTGGTAGATCAACATAGCATTTTTCTTAATATGTTGATCAGCAAAGCACTTTTCTTGGTAGATCAACATAGCATTTTTCTTAATATGTTGATCAGCAAAGCACTTTTCTTGGTAGATCAACATAGCATTTTTCTTAATATGTTGATCAACAAAACACTTTTCTTGGTAGATCAACATAGGATTTTTCTTAATATGTTGAACAGCAAAGCACTTTTCTTGGTAGATCAACATAGCATTTTTCCTGATCTTGTTGGTCAGCACAGTACTTTCTTTGATCGTGTTGGTCAACAGAACGTTTTTCATACAACCTTGTAAAAGATCTGTCAGCATGGAACACTATTGTGCAAATTATTTCTCCCCACCCCACCACCTACCACCTTTGTTTGTTTGTTTGTTTTGTTTGACAAAGAGACCTTTTTTTTTGTTTTGCACAGAACTCACTGGGAGACAACTCCATTAGTTGCCAGGGATTCTGTTACATATGTAATTTTATAGTATGTGCCTTGCATATTCTTCTCAAGGCATAATGTCTTTGGGGTTAGATGAAAAGACAAGCGCCCTGACCACCCACTAGGGCAGATAGCGGTTAGGGTTAGATGAAAAGACAAGCGCCCTGACCACCCACTAGGGCAGATAGCGGTTAGGGGATGAAGTTGAGCAGTCTTGTTTCTGTTCCAGTTCGTTTGCGCTGTTAACATCCGTTATTAACTGGCGTGAATGCAGTGCATAGCACTGGTGTGGGTTTCTTGTAGCCCGGTCTTGCCACTTTGAGGGCCGACTTCAAGGATTTAACAGTTTTTTATGTTAACTGTACTATTGTCCAGGTGGTTCCAGGCCACAGTACTCCGTGGGAAGAATGTCTGTGCTGGGTTGTGTCACACCATGGCGCTGTGTAGCAACGGTCGTTGTTCCTGACGTAACCACTCTAACGTTGGTTCCTCAGCTTCTTTGCATGCCGACCAAGATCAATGTTTTCAATGTCCTCACTCTTCCGTGCTAAAGGCAGTTTGGCGCCAACCGGAGCGTGACAGGAAGGCGCTAAAAATAGACACAGCATCTCCTATCATTCATTGGGATGTGGGGTGGGTGTGGAGAAGAGAGAGAGAGAGAGAGAGAAGAGAGAGAGAGAGGGGGGGGGGCTGAAGCGTAAGGGACGGTTGACGGAGAGGAGACGGGGGTCCATGCACTATTAATGTCAGGCCAGAATAGAATGGCTTGGCATTTTGCCAAAGATTGTGTTTGAGGCAAGCACATTCTGTTGCTATACCTCCCTTTCTCCCGCTGTCCTGTTCCCCACCACTTCCTCCTCCCCCCCCCCCCCTCCGTGTGTACGTGCGCGCGCGCGCGCGCGCGTGTGTGTGTGTGTTTGAAGGAGTTGAGATACAGGAGTAGGAGGAGGAGGGGGAGGGGGGGGAGGGGTTAACGGTAGAGAAAAATACCACTGTCAAGGCCTCCTGTCAGGTACTGTCCGACCTTTACAGTGCGTTTCTTGACTGGCTCTGTTTACTTTCACAAGGACACGCGCGCGCGCGCGCGCTCACAGACGCACGCACACACGCACAGCCGCGCGAGCGCGCGTGCGCACCTTACACACTGACTTTGTTATTCTTGGATGTGTTCCTCTTTTCCAGCACCCCATGCTCACCTCTCCTTCCACCCTGCCCATTCCCCGCTCACACTGAAGTCGCACATATGCACACACACGTGTATTTTATAAACTATATAGACGAGACATATGATGTGTGCGAGAGCACTCATATGAACGCGTGCGCGGAGAGAGAAGAGAGAGAGAGAGAGAGAGAGAGAGATTGTTCAAGAGAGAGAGAGAGACACACACACACACATTCAAGAGAGAGAGAGACACACACACACACACATACAAAGAGCTCTCTCACTTGAACAAAAGTTTTCTTTCTGATCTCTCTCTCTCTCTCTCTTGAACAAAAGTTTTCTGAGTTCTCTCCCTCTCTCTCTGTCTTGAACAAAAGTTTTCTGAACTCTCTCTCTCTCTCTCTCTCTCTCTCTAATGATCAAGCATATTCTTTGACAGACCACCCGGTACCCTTCTTCGACGTTTTGGCGGCTATTCCATGTGTACACGCACTCCATGGACGTTTTGGCGGCTATTCGATGTGTACCCGCGCTTCAGGAATGTTTGGTCTATACTGAAGAAACATCAGGTATTTTATAGAAAGACTGAGGATAA
>CM065718.1:73800288-73807788 GCA_033310375.1 Conus canariensis
GGGGGGTCAGCGTGTTGATCGTTTGTGAACCAATCAGAAATTTTTTTCTACTTTTCGGGGACCAATCACAGGCATTACTTTTCTGGGTCATTTTCGCTCGCATCAGAAGCGCAAGACAAGTCTGCAAACTCACTTTTTTTCCTCGCCCTGCACGCCGGTGGGGTACGGGGAAACCTGCACTCCCCAAGCGAGTGAATTTTCTAAACCACCGCCGATTGAACTCAACTTTTATTGACATTACAAAATGGGAACTTTTTATTATTCGCTAAAGGGTAGGTAAACAGTTCTGCCATTGTAGGGATTTTTCCGGTTTCCTTATTCTACGTGGCCACGTCAGTGGGGGGAAACTTGTTTTTTTTTTTTTTTTTTTTTTTTTTTTTGACAAAGTTTATTAATAGACGTTAAAAAACGCTAAGGAAAACACCCGATCAAAGTTCCCAACCCCCCCCCCCCCCCCCCCCCCCCCCCTTCTGTCTTCCTACTCGACCTCCCCCCCCTTTTTCCCCACCATACCGTATGGTACGGTGTTTTGGTGCTGACTGTCTTCTTGAATGACGTTGTGGGTTTCTTTTGTCAAAGGAATTTAAGAGTTTGCCCCACTATGTGTTTTTTTGATCATAAGAAAACCACTCCCCCTTCCAAATCCGCCTCATCCAGCCTACACCCATTTTCACCAGTCCACCCCCCCCCCTTCCCCCCCTCTTTCTCTTTTTGTCGACTCCCAACATTCGTCTATACTGTACGTATTCAAGGGCAAAAATACAACAAAAATACCTGGTTCCTTGCAATCCTAAATATTGGGAAAAAATTTGGTTATCAGAAAATACACTTTCCCAACATTTACACAAAAAAGAAGAAGATGAAGAAGAAGAAAGAGGGGGGAAAAAAGAAAAAGAAAATCAGTCATCTGGTTTAAGAATGTCGTTGCTGATGACATGCGTGCTCTCAGAGACTTTGCTGCGTGTTCCTACAGAATTCATAAGGAAGAGAAATCTCCCTGTCTTAATGAACGATGGTACGCCATATGTCAAATGACAGCCGAAGGGCATCTAGGAGTCATGGCCTGGATGAGGCCCGACACCGTTTAGAGTGAAAGGAGGTCAGGGTTGTATGATGGGGGAGGGGGGGGGGGGAGTGGCAGGGATGGAGGGTTTGGGGTTTTCTGAAGGCCGTTTGTTGTCAAGCTCTGCCTGAAGTTCATCTATCGTACAAAGTGCGGTGGCTCTTCATGGCGTTGATTTCTATGCCTTAGCGATGATTTTTGGTAGTAATTATTCCTGTTCTGCACATACGTTAGCATGGGTATGAATCCTCTCTCTCTCTCTCTCTCTCTCTCTCTCTCTCTCTCTCTAACATTGACTTTAAAATAAAATAAAAAAGCACAACATAATTGTTGTATATCGGGCGCCTGCGGTTTTTTCACGCTTCAGCAGATAGAGCGTGTCACAGCCAGAGGACAGATGATGCAAGGAAGCGCCCTTGACAAGCCGTGACCCCATCTGAACAGGGTCCAACATCCAACCAGCCTTCCCGCCAACCAGTCAGCCAGCCAGTCAGCCACTATCTGTTTTGGGGGCCGAAATTTGGGACGAGGTTCACTTCACTCTGCAGGCGTTCGCGTAACCCCCAATCTTCGCTCGGTAAACAAAGAGTTCAGCTCCCGTGGCTGTTAGAGGTTTGTGGAGGGGCGGAGTTTGTTTAGAACTGCGTTGTTTTCTGCTTTGTTTCATTGTTTGACGAGTTTTTGTTGTTGTGTTGTTGTGTTATTGTTTTTTCACGCGCGGTTTCGGTTTCTTTCTGTGAGTTTTGTGGAAAGGTGAGCTTTCTTCTTCGTTTTTCTTCCTTTCTGTTGTTGTTTTGTTACATTTTGTTTTGTTTCGGTTTTTAATTCAGGGTATTTAGGTGTGTCATGTGAATTTTTTTTTTACGTGTCTTATTTTTCCGGGTGCATATATTTAATAATCTTGAAAAAAAAGTTGCAGCACAGTACTTTATCACTGGGCTTTTCAGTGATGATAATGACTTATCATTATTATCATCATTATTATTGTTGTCTTTAGTGGTGATCTTAACGTTAAAAAGTTTTTCATCGGGTCGGTGTTTGTCATGTGTATGGTGTGTATGCGCGCATACATACGTGTGCATGTGTGTGTGTGTGTGTGTGTGTGAGAGAGAGAGAGAGAGAGAGAGAGAGAGAGAGAGAGAAATGTGATCTGGGAAGAACGCCACATGTGTGGCGAGATACGGGGGAAGTTCATGCATCGCTGAATGGTGAGCTGGCCACTGGTCACGCTCTCTTGGCAGGCTAAATTTGTGCATGACGTCAAGGGGTTCTGTGTTCATTATGCTGCACAGAAAGTTATGCTCATGCAGTGTTTAATATGCGTTGAATATCAAACCAATGAGCTCTTACAAAGAAATGTCTTTGACGTGTGTTTGTGAATAAAGATGTAACGTTACTTTATCGAGAAAAAAAAAAAAAAAAAACGCAACGGCAAGGGAAAGGGGAGGATCATGGATTAATAGCTAAATATCCAGTCCCACACAGGTGATGGCACTAAGCAGGCACGATTCTGCGCATGTATGCCCGTCAGACTGTGTCAAGGTAACGCTGAACTTGAAAGTGAATCGTATACTAGAGAGAGAGAGAGAGAGAGAGAGACTGGTTGAGTGACTGAGACATACCGAGTGAGAGAGTGAGATTCAGATTCCGATGGTGTTTTAATTTAAAGGTCATGGACCTCATTGAAAGGGTATGTGAACATTATACACTTACACAAAACTAAGCTGAAGACCAGACGTATAGCTGAATTACAGTGCATATCATAGTAACGTGGAAATCAAGAAAATGTTTTCTTCTGTATTCCCTTCCTGCACAAGAGCTTCTGTCCGTCGGAGATTAAGGCCAGTTTACTTCCTGAAAATATCGAAAATGCTCTAAAATCCGAAGAGAACATTGCCATTAGATTTCAATAATCGACTTTTAGCATTTGACCAAAAGAAGCGCATGCACTTTGTAGAAAGGAAATCTTTCTCAGATCAGTTACAAACACATCGATATTCTCACGAAATGGCTATTCCCTAGGTTTAAATCAAGTAGTAGTAGCTGTAGTGGAGAGAATACCTATTCGCCTTTTAGAATTGTCTTTTTTCATTGTTGTTTACACGTGGCGCGTCACAGCGTTACGCATGCGTTTAAATGGAGAGAAATGTCCCCATCATTACTGTTTAGACATAGCTTGACAAGTCACGACTCCGTTGATGCACTGCGAGATGTCCCCCTTCTTTACAGTTTGCATGCGGCTTCACATGGTCATGCCTAGGTTTAGATACAGAGAGATAGTGTACTTGACGTGGTCGCACATGCATTTAGATCGATAGAGACCTAAAAAGATAATACTTATTAAATTAAGATAAACAAATTTTCGGTCATCCCCATTTTTTTTTTTTTCAAACATTAGTTGTGTTAGTTGCATCCTTCAGTGTATGACGATGGGATTTTCTTATCAGAATTCTCGTTCTGTTCTAATTACTGATAATTTGAAAGAGACAAACGCACGCGCCCCCCCCCCCCCCCCCCCCACACACACACACACCACGCACACACCATTCACAGAGAGAGAGAGAGAGAGGGAGGATGGTGGTTTTTAATTGGGGTCCAAGAGTTTCCCAACCCTCTAATCTCTCACCCTCCTCTCTCTCTCTCTCTCTCTCTCTCTCTCTCTCTCTCTCTCTCTTTTTCCTGCACTTTATTGTTCGTGTGTTAGTGCACTAATATGTGTTGTAGTGTTGGTTGTGTGCTGTGTGTGTGTGTGTGTGTGTGTGTGTGCGTGCGTGCGCGTGCGCGCGCACGCGTGTGAATGATTTTTGGTGTGTATGTTTCATGTAGAAATCGAACAAGTGTTACAATTCCTCATCAGTGTCCTCCTTGGTTTGTACTAATGTCTTGTAAAATTGATATTGATTTCCTTATTCGTTGTTCATATCCTTTATGGTGACTGCGAGCAGTAGGTACGCATTTATTTTTCTAGCTCTCTGTTGGTAGACTAAAGGGCAAATAATCTCTGTCAGTCTCTGTCAGTCTGCCTGCCTGTTCTTCTGTCTGTCTGTCTCTCTCTCTCTCTCTCCTCTCTCTCTCTCTCTCTCTCTCACACACACACACACAACACACACACAGCACACACACACCACACACACACCACGCACACGCGCGCGCGCACCACACACACACATCATCAGACACGGTGTCAGACATGATCAATAGAGGCGAACAGGACCAATGAACAGAGTGAACCAGTCTGTCGTTTCCGCCATAAATCATCTCTGTGAAGCAGTGTGTAGGCATTGCGGCACTCCGTGGTCGCTTTGGCGTTTAACGACGTGACTTGGCGTGCGAGACCTCTTCCCAAACTCAGCCCAGCTCATCGTGTACCACAGCGCGCGCACACACACACACACACACACACACACACACACACACACGTGCACGCGCGCGTGCGCACTTACACGTACACATACCCCCTTCCCCACCACCCCCAACCCTCCCTCCCTTACCCTCCTCCTGACCACTATTCCCAACAATCCCCACTCCCCCCTGCCATCCTTCCCAGTCACTTTTCTACTTCTGTCCCCCCCCCCCCCTCCCCCTACTACTTATTCACCATCCCCCCCCCCCCCCCCCCCCCACATACACACACACACACACACACACACTTTTTTTTTCTCTCCAAATCCTTACAACAGCGAAATCTTCGGCAATCTCCCCAAACTACGACAAAACCATCAGCAAAATGATGTTGGTCGTATAAAGGAAGAAGAAGAAGAGGACTCGGCACATGGGCGCGCGCTTTGCTCTGCCACTTACAACACCAGCGAGCACTGGTGAGATTAACGTCCACTCAGCCGGAGGCACATAAGGGCACGTTCCCCAGCAGCGCAGCGAGCCCTTCATCTTACTAGTTTTACTCTTGCCGTTGCCTTGCACCCCCCCCCCCCCCCCCCGACTCTCCCGACATCCCCTCTCCCCCCTCTCGCCTTCACCTGCCACCCATTCCTCATTTACATCCTCTTTCTCACCTACTGATCCCCCCCCCCCCCCCTCTCCTCTCTCCCCCTCTCGTCTTCGTTTCCCCCTTCGATACTTCTGTTGACGGATCTGAATCGGAAATGGAGATCTGAATCGTACTATTAAAGCCTTGAACGGTTGACGCTGGAGGTCTGCAGTAAAACGAGTTGAGAAGTGTGAAGGTATGTAAGTACCTTTTGAGCACACACACAGGCGCGCGCGCGCGCGCGCTGGCCTGCTCAGAAAAGAGGGAGGGGGCGGAGCGGCATAACTGAGTTTGGAGAGGAAGGAGGTGGGGATGGGGAGGAGTGAGATAAAAGTGCTGATGGGTTGAGGGGGGGGGGGGCGAGATGGGGGGGGGGGGTGGTGATTTGTTTCTTCGTTTGTCGATGGGTAGCCATGTCGGGGGTAAAACCAGTCATAGCTGTTTTTATTACATGCAAAGAGATCCTAAGTGGGCTTGGGATGGGTCGTGCACTACAAAGGCGCCATTACTATTGTGAAAAAAAAAAAAAATAATAATAATAATAGAAGCAGAAGAAACTAGAAGAATGAAGAGAAAAGAAAGGTCACAGAAATGTAAAGTGTATGTCACGTGACACGCATGTCGTGTGCTCTTTGCACATCACGCGTAATGTGAGAAATGAGAATGCTGAACGTCAGTTTTCTTCCTGTCACCAACGTGTGTACGCGCGCGCGCCGCACACACACACACACACAACACACACACACACACACACTCGCACGCACGCATGCATGCACGCACACGCGCGCACACACACACGCGCGCGCGCGCACGCACACACACTACATTATACTGCAAGCCATATGAATTATGTTGGATCACATTACAAAGCACACACGCGTCATCAGTCGAACAACAAACGGCAAAGCCACGAACAACCTCAAACGACAGCACGCATGTAGGCCTACTTGTAGACTGAAGGAGACAACACGAAGTGCACGTCAGAAACGACAGTCGCAGAGACAGAGAGAGGAACACGCACGCACACGCACGCATGCGCATTTACGCATACACGCACGCACGCACACACACACACACACACACACACACACTCACTCACACACGCACGCGCGCGCGCAACACACAACCACACACACACACACACACACACAGTGAACTGGAAAGTAGTCGGTCACCGTTGCTGTTGTGCGACAGGTAAATCAAGACAGTGACAAGTTCGTTCCAACAGCAGGAAAAGTTACAGGACAAGGCACATCGCTGAGCCCAGTACATTAATACATCTATCTATCTATCTGTCGTCTGTCTGTCTGTCTATATGTGTGTGTGTGCGCACGCGCGTGTGTATGTATGTGTGTGTCTAACTGAGAGACGGAGGTGAAAAGCATGGACAAAAGTATAGACATCCGTGTTTCAGATTCAGCTGCTTTCCGTTCATAATCCAATCCCCCTCACCCACCCCCCCCCTCCCCGACACACCCCTGCCCTCCCCAAATCTCCATCCACCGTAACGTTCTATGACTGACGGCTTGATCTTTGCTGATTAGGGGAATTGCGATTTTACGGATACGTCCGAAATCCCGCGGACTTTTGGCGGGAAGCTACGTTACTGCGCGAGATTTTCCAACAAGAATGTCCGCGTCCTCGGGCATATGCCATGCGACATTATCTTCGGTTCCGAACGTATCGCGTACTATGCGTTCATGCCTGTGTGTGTGTGTGTGTGTGTGTGTGTGTGTGTGTGTGTGTGTGTGTGTGCACGCGCGCGCGCGCATCAGGACTTTGTCTTCCCTCTCAGTATTGACCTCTTTCAGTTTGTAGGTCGTGAGTACTGACACAAAGTCTGTTAGAGTGTTGATGATTGTTCCAGGTATGATTCATTCACACGTGCTGAACATTTTAGATAAAATATGTGTTACTAAACGTATTCATGTTTTCAAACATGTGATCGTTTATCTTTTTAATGTAGGACATACCGTCTGCCTCCGTTATGTGGAACGAGAAGCCCATTGTCTGGCATACTGTCTTTTAGCCGATGGGATGATATCCAAGTTCCGCTTGTGTTGGAAGAATCATTGCCCTTTTGTGTAGGCCTAGTGTATTGCAGGATCTTTCTTAATGGGGAAATGCTTGTGATAGGCTCTGATGGATAAAGGTGGAGATTTGAGAGCTGCCATGTCATGATCTGAAAACGGAAGCCATGCTTCAGCTCCTTTGGTCGATACTGGTGTGTTAGGCTTATTGAGTAGATGACTCATTACATCTTGTCTCAGTTCCCAAACTTTGCTTGACCGTCTACGAATGTGCAGTGCTTTGTTTGCTTGCTTTTGCTAAATATTCTCGCGCTCTTGTGGATTTACTGCTTTTATTGAAAAATGAGTCCGAGATATTTGTATTGGTTTGCGGGTTGTAAGATTGGATATTGGACTAAAATGTATGGGGTATGTCTGGG
>CM065718.1:73812788-73817788 GCA_033310375.1 Conus canariensis
AAGCTTAATTCCACGGTGACTGCTCCGAATAGGCCCTGAGAGTTGGCTGGATTAATTTGATAAACCTTAATTAAACTCCACAGTCGTGCCGATGTCCTGTGGACAGACAGACGGACAGACAGTACTGGAAACAATGCTTTGCTCCTCAATGTTACACCTGTGCGCAGGGTGACCGGATCATGTTGCGTGGCATACAAAACATGCAGTCTGCAACGCATGGCTCTTTAGTGTTGTTTGTTGTAATAACAAGTTCTCCACTTTATGGTTTGGGGCTGTCCAATAGAAAATAAGTCCGAAATGTGGGCAGGGCAATGTGAGCGCTAGAAAGAGATGCATTTTGATAGAAAAGCTGGAGTTGGGAGAGACACAGCTGATTGAAAAGCTGGAGTTGGGAGAGACACAGCTGGCGGGGTAATTGTGCTCGGAGAGACGGACGTGCGTGCATCGGTGAGGTCCTCGTGTCTATACTTTCTCATCACCATGATGATGATGGCCGGTTATTTGCCTGGGCTGGAGGACTGGGTTATGCCGACTTCTGCGATGGAGTAAGTTGTTCTTTCTTTCTTTCTGGTCCTTCCTCCCCCCCCCCCCCCCCCCCCACCCTCCCCCTGTCTTAACTACCCATTCATTTGCCTTTATTCCAGGAATTCTTTACACAATCGTCTCATGTCACAGTTCGTAACATGCCATGTTATATGGCGTGATCTGGCATCTAGTTCTTAAAGAAATACACAGTAAACAGCCATGCCAGAGTGAACCCTGGCTGTCTGTTCTGCAGTCTCTGTTGACATGTTATGTAGAAGTAAGGCCAGTTTGTGACGTCGATCTGTTTTTCTTTACATTTGTAATTGTATTATTTTCTGTAATCAAATGATCAAATGTTCCGCAGAATGGTTGGTGCTGTCAGCAGTCAGCACAGCCTAGTTTATCTGTTTGTGGGCATGTCAGCAGCGCAGATATTGTGTTATGAATCAGTACATGAATCTGGTTCATAGTTACGTGAGGTTTGTTAGTTTTGTGTGTAGGCATGTTAATAGCGCAGATAGTATGTTATGAATCAGTACATGAATCTGGTTCATAGTTACGTGAGGTTTGTTGGTTATTTGTGGGCATGTCAGCAGCGCAGATATTGTGTTATGAATCAGTACATGTATCAGGTTCATAGTTACGTGAGGTTTGTTGGTTTTGTTTGTAGGCATGTTAATAGCGCAGATAGTATGTTATGAATCAGTACATGTATCTGGTTCATAGTTACGTGAGGTGTGTTGGTTATTTGTGGGCATGTCAGCAGCGCAGATATTGTGTTATGAATCAGTACATGAATCTGATTCATAGTTACGTGAGGTTTGTTGGTTATTTGTGGGCATGTCAGCAGCGCAGATATTGTGTTATGAATCAGTACATGTATCTGGTTCATAGTTACGTGAGACTTGTTAGTTTTGTTTGTAGGCATGTTAATAGCGCAGATAGTATGTTATGAATCAGTACATGAAACTGGTTCATAGTTACGTGAGGTTTGTTGGTTTTGTTTGTAGGCATGTTAATAGCGCAGATAGTATGTTATGAATCAGTACATGAATCTGATTCATAGTTACGTGAGGTTTGTTGGTTATTTGTGGGCATGTCAGCAGCGCAGATATTGTGTTATGAATCAGTACATGAATCTGGTTCATAGTTACGTAGGCATGTTAATAGCGCAGATAGTATGTTATGAATCAGTACATGAATCTGATTCATAGTTACGCGAGGTTTGTTGGTTATTTGTGGGCATGTCAGCAGCGCAGATATTGTGTTATGAATCAGTACATGAATCTGGTTCATAGTTACGTGAGGTTTGTTGGTTTTGTTTGTAGGCATGTTAATAGCGCAGATAGTATGTTATGAATCAGTACATGAATCTGATTCATAGTTACGTGAGGTTTGTTGGTTATTTGTGGGCATGTCAGCAGCGCAGATATTGTGTTATAAATCAGTACATGAATCTGGTTCATAGTTACGTGAGGTTTGTTGGTTTTGTTTGTAGGCATGTTAATAGCGCAGATAGTATGTTATGAATCAGTACATGAATCTGATTCATAGTTACGTGAGGTTTGTTGGTTATTTGTGGGCATGTCAGCAGCGCAGATATTGTGTTATGAATCAGTACATGAATCTGGTTCATAGTTACGTGAGGTTTGTTGGTTTTGTTTGTAGGCATGTTAATAGCGCAGATAGTATGTTATGAATCAGTACATGAATCTGATTCATAGTTACGTGAGGTTTGTTGGTTATTTGTGGGCATATCAGCAGCGCAGATATTGTGTTATGAATCAGTACATGAATCTGATTCATAGTTACGTGAGGTTTGTTGGTTTTGTTTGTAGGCATGTTAATAGCGCAGATATTGTGTTATGAATCAGTACATGAATCTGGTTCATAGTTACGTGAGGTTTGTTGGTTTTGTTTGTAGGCATGTTAATAGCGCAGATATTGTGTTATGAATCAGTACATGAATCTGGTTCATAGTTACGTGAGGTTTGTTGGTTTTGTTTGTAGGCATGTTAATAGCGCAGATAGTATGTTATGAATCAGTACATGAATCTGATTCATAGTTACGTGAAATTTGTTGGTTATTTGTGGGCATGTCAGCAGCGCAGATATTGTGTTATGAATCAGTACATGTATCTGGTTCATAGTTACGTGAGGTTTGTTAGTTTTGTTTGTAGGCATGTTAATAGCGCAGATAGTATGTTATGAATCAGTACATGAATCTGATTCATAGTTACGTGAGGTTTGTTGTTTTTGTTTGTGGGCATGTCAGCAGCGCAGATATTGTGTTATGAATCAGTACATGAATCTGGTTCATAGTTACGTGAGGTTTGTTAGTTTTGTTTGTAGGCATGTTAATAGCGCAGATAGTATGTTATGAATCAGGAAATGTATCTGATTCATAGTTACGTGAGGTTTGTTGGTTGGTTGTTGTCGTCTCCTGACATGTCGTTCTGTGTGTCGACGCCAGCCCAGCAAAGGGTCCGACGTGTGGACAACCTAGCTTGAATACAACGGACTGAATCTGACTTCTTTCCTGAGTTAGGGGATGGCGAGGGTTGTATCTTTTGGTCACAGATTATGTCCACTCCTGACAGTTACATGTTAGAGGTTTCGTCCTTTCTTTTCTTGTATTCTTCTTGCCTCCCGTTTTGAGTTAGTCTGGAGGAGGAGGAGGAGGAGGAGGTGTGTGTGTGTGTGTGTGTGTGTGTGTGTGTGTGTGTGTGCGTGCGTGCGTGCGTGCGTGCGTGCGTGCGTGCGTGCGTGCGTGCGTGTGTGTGTCCTTTTGGTCGTCCATCTGGAATTGATATGCCAGCGAGTTTGTCTTATCCATACCTACATATTCTTTTCCCGCTTTCCTTCTCTTGTGGGATGGTCCAGGGCATGTTCTTCGCTTATGGGTTGTATTCCAACCGTGAAATTAAGTTCTAGAATTGTCCATTTTCATTTTGTTCTTTTTTTTTCTTTCTTTCTTTCCTTTGTTTTTCCTTGGGCTAGAAAGCGTGTATCTCTTTTTTGTTAAAGATTTTCACCCGCACAGAGAAATCCGCACACAATAGAAATGTGATCCTTTCCACTGCTTTATTCTTCTCCTGGTCTTTGTCGATACCTCGATGTGTTTTTGCGTCAGTTACGCACGTTAACTGGTGTGAAATGCATGAGGTAAGCCCGTCGTGTGGAATTGCGGCTGATACCGACAGCTGTGTACATACGACCTTTAATGGGATCATTTCCTAGATGCCCAAGCGATTTTATCAGCCTGTTGACCCTGTCTATTTGTATGAATTTAGTATGATATTTATGCTTCAATTAGATCTCATTATGTCATTTAATTTTTTTTGTCTCACCGGTAGTTAACGGTTCTCAGAGCTTCATTCTAATAGAAAAAAAAATGTTTTTTTATTGATTTATATTTTAAGTATTCAGACATATTTTTGAGGTTGGGATTCTGTGAATATGTTGCTCGCAAGTTAATCGCTGTTATAATGATCGTAATATTACTTTTATTGGTTTTGAACTCTCTCTCTCTCTCTCTCTCTCTCTCTCTCTCTCTCTCTCTCTCTCTCTCTCTCTCTCTCTCATTCAAGGAAAAAGTTCAACTCACGAATAAATGATGATCATGATTGTGTGTGTGTGTGTGTGTGTGTGTGTGTGTGTGTGTGTGTGTGTGTGTGTGTGTGAAACGTGTGGAAATCTATTTTTAATAAGGCTGAGCAACGTTGTCATCCTGTCTCTGTTGACTGATCTTTGTTGCCCTTGTTCCCGTCTTTTCATCACTTCGTATTTATGGCGGCCCAAGCTGCACTGTCGTTCTGCTCACCCCCTCCATCATCTGGAAACTGTCATTAACATTTCTTCTCTTAGGTCTGTTATCTTTATTCATGTTGGTTGGTTGGTTGGTTTTCGCGAATTCTCTCATTGTCAGTATCTCGTGTTGTCTATCCGCCCATTTGCCTGTGCATTTGTCAAACAAACGTTGTACATATTGTATGCTTAACGGCTTGATAACAAACGTTGTACATATTGTATGCTTATCGGCTTGATAACAAACGTTGTACATATTGTATGCTTATCGGTTTGATAGCAAATGTTGTACATATTGTATGCTTACCGGCTCGATAACAAACATTGTACATATTGTATGCTTATCGGCTTGATAACAAACATTGTACATATTGTATGCTTATCGGCTTGATAACAGGGTTTCTTGAATCTGTAATATTGTGGACCACTTAGAAAGTGTAAGTGAGTAGATATATCTATTCTGGCATAAGTCGCCCCCCCCCCCCCCCCCCCCCCCCCCTTCGCACACACACAACACACACACACACACACACACACACACACACACTCACACTCACACTCACACATTGTCATTTGTAACGTACGAAGTTCTGTCTTTGATTTTTGTGTTCATCGATCATGACAATTGTATTATCTCTGTGTTCTGCCCCCCCCCCCCCCCCTACTCC
>CM065718.1:73820288-73855288 GCA_033310375.1 Conus canariensis
GGGTGGAGTGAATTGGAGTGCGCTGCAGGCTTTCCAGATAGGGGGAAAACTGTCCAGAGACACCAGGAAGAGTGGCATGAGACCGACCGGATGCAGTGCCACACTCAGGTTCGTCAAAACAGATGATTCTGACTGAATTCGCTGTGCCATATGGAAGCAGAATGGAGCAAGCTTGCGTCGAGAAGTATGCATGACTAGCAAGCAGCTTGAGGGGGATGGGGATGGGGATGGGTGGGTGGCTGGGATCTGGCTTCTAAGCCAAATCCTCGCCATCGAAGTTGGAGCAAGGGGGCTAGAGGTCATCAGCTTATGATTTCATGAAACGGCTCACGCCTTCTGGAAAGGCAATGGCAGAGCCAGCTGTGAAGAGCTCCAGCTCGATCTGGTCGAGGAGAAACGAAAGTGAGTTACTTCAGTGAGTGCCAAAGTGAGGTGACTGCAGGCGGAAATTGAAACAAAGTTGAAAGAAGAATTACTGTCCCCGCCGAACGAAAGAGACAAATTACAAGACAAAACACAACGCGTTTTGACCTCTTTGGTCTTCGGGCAAGACAAACAACATTCAAGATAATAAAGACGAACTGCTCTTCTCAAATTGGGCGCAGAATGTGAGTTACTCAAGCTAAAGTAAAAATGTCTCAACTCAGAACAGCTGTCCGATAGTTATATGGGTAAAACGTCAGTCATAAGACGGATTGGCCCAATCGTCCAAGAGGTGCAGATTCAGATGCAGCACCAAAACTATATCTGACAGCAGAAGGGCATCTATAGGGGTCATGACCTGGCTGCGGCCCCGACCTCCATACAGCGTGAGGAGTTCAAGGCTAAAACTCTTGTCAAGGTCTTCGTACAGTTTCTTCATACTCTGGTTTAAACATGTATTTTCTATGATTATGTTTTACCCATAGTCTGTCAACGTTCACAGTCAGAGGTTTACACTACGATGTCATCTGTAGCTTGTTGCCATTAGACTACTGTGGTAGCCTTTGATAGATTTTAATGGTGTACCTTTCTTTTAAAATAAAAACAAACTGTGAACTCAGTGCCGTGAATATAATCAGAATGGAGCACACCATGCTTTTCTTAATCGCTCTTTAGAACAATGGCAACAACAGCATTCTTGCGCAAACGTTCGCATGCTGTCAGGAGCATTTGTAAATTTGAACATTTCGTGTCACACGTCAACGAAAACGACTGGCATCCCATGGTGTGCTGTGTTTGTGTAGATCATTCTTCATAACGAATTCCTTGTTTTGCAAGTTCGCGAAAAATAGTGTATAGTGTCTGTTTGATGTACATATACTGAATGATTTTGGGTGTTGTCACTGTCACTGTATGCAAAAGGGATAACTTGTTTGCGAATAGAGAACCTTCAGTCCAAGGGGAAGGGGAGGAGGAGGAGGAGAGGACACCGGTTTTATTATTAAAAAAAAATTTTTTTTATTGTATTTTATATTATTTTGGGCGCCTGGGGAAGGGGGGGGGGGGGGCGTGAGGTGGGAGGGGTGAGAGAATGTGAATTAGTTTCGTTTGCGTCGCGCAGAGACAAAGGGGGTCGACACAATTAGGAAGAAAGGATAACACAATCAACGCTCATCCAAGTTACCTTTGGTAGAGTGTAGTCCGCCTCTTTTCTGGTCAGACTGATACATTTTATCACTTCAGCGAGGCACTACAAAGAGTGCGCAGCAGTGAATGCACTGTCACCTCAAAAGGCTAACTGTAATTGGTCTGTCTTTACTCACACTCGCTGCTGGGTTTCACGCGCCATCATAAAGAAACAAGCAGCCGCATAGTGTATCATGGCCTGTACAAATAAGTACCTTTGAGCTTTGACGACTATAGAAAGACCCATCAGAATGTATGTCACTTTAGTCATTTGGAATTTGCTTAAGAAATGACCGCTGGATAAATAGACAATGTTTGGGCACGCCGGAACACCAGCTACAATCTGACTCGTGTTGGAAAACATTAGTCGTCAGTCGACCTGCAGATTCATCATTATCCGGATCATTACAAAACATGGTGCGTCAGTGGTGCGTGGTATGGCCTCAAAATGGATCTGTTGCACGCAAGTTGTGAGTGTGTGTGTGTGTGTGTGTGCGCGCGCGCGCGCGCGCGACAAATGGTGTGTTGTATTTTGTGGATTGCTTGTACCACGAATGCTTCGTCTGGCAGTGACTGAACTTTGCGAATCAAAGTCTGTCTTACTGAGGTGTACCTGTCATTGGAGAATGTTTCCTGCTGAAACACCTCTTCCGGTAGACCCAGGCGCATCAAATTTGTATCAGTGGGTACTTCGAAGATTACTGGTGCAAGGCACAGCTTGTAATTCAGTTGAACGTCCCGTTAGAGAAAAAAAAAATGTAGACATTTAAATGAATTGTGCAACTTCTGACATCTTATTATTGGGGAGGGAGGGGAAGGGCGTTGTGGTTGTTTGGCATACACGTATTTAACAATGAAATGCCCATGGTCAAACGCCAGGATCGGGTGGTGATTAGCACTGCACGCCCATGTGATGGTCACAGTTCATGGTCAGTGAGGTCCGGCTGGATTAGAATAAGACGGACTGGCCCAATCGTCCAAGAGGTGCAGGTTCAGATGCAGCACCAAAACTATATCTGACAGCAGAAGGGCATCTATAGGGGTCATGACCTTGATGCGGCCCCGACCTCCATACAACGTGAGCGAGCTTCAGTTTTGACATCCTTTTTTTTCCCGTGGTGCAAGTAGCACAAATCCTAACTGTACAACCTGCCGAAAGGCCTTTCCAGAGTGAGAATTAGACCGCTTCGTCTGCCAATCAATAGACTTCACTGTTTCTGATGCCGGTTGGATATTCTAACTGAACGAAATTGGAAATGATTGCTATGTCAACCTCTTAGCCGTAAATGCAACATTTATCTCGTCTGTAGTGACTAGGAATGCGTTTTTAACGGAAGGAAGCTAAAACAGGAGACGAAGTTGTTTAGACTTTGGTTTCCGTACCCGTATCGTGTATTTTCGGTAGATATGGTGTAAGGCTGCCTCGTTCGCCTGATTCCGTAAACCCCTTTGCCATTGGTAATTGACTGGTTGTTGTTTGTTCTTCGCCGTCTCCGCGCCTGTTTTTCCTGAACGGGAGCGAATTCAGAATATTTAACCAACAATGTCACTCACCCCTCCCTACCCCCACGTTTTCTCCGTCTCTTCATTTTCTCTTGGAATGGCGCCAACGGTCAACCTGCTAGGCAAATATTTGCGAAGCTCTTTATGAAATGAATGCCCAGTTCTTTTGGATGACAGACTTTGTTGGTGTGTATGTGTAGTATCTTTTCAAGCGAAGGGACGTTGACCTGAAGAACGAACACATATGCACACACACACACGCGCGCAAAAGCGCACACACAGGCATACACACGCGCGCGCACACACACACACACACACACACACACACACACACACACACACACACTCACACACACACACGCGCGCGCGCGCGCGCGCGCCACACACACACACACACACACACAACACACACACACACACACACACACACACGAGCTCCTTCGTTACTTTATGGTACGAAAGTTGGAGGGACCGCTGAATAAATGAAACTTAAGCATTTGTATCGAATGGGTCTGGCAAAAATCGTACTACTTTCCATATCAAGTGCGGGTTGGAAAAGGCGTTAACCTGGTTTTCCTTTGTTTTTTTTCCTTTTTTTTTTTTTTTTTTTTTTTTTTTTTTTATTTTCCCCTGCTTAGTCCCTTATCTTTCTCTTCCCTCGCCCCAATCCCGCCATCTCTTATCTTCTAATTCTCTCTCTCTCTCTCTCTCTCTCTCTCTCTCTCTCTCTCTCTCTCTCTCTCTCTCTCTCTCGTGCGCGCGCGCGCGCATGTGTGCGTGTGTGTGTGTGTGTTCCTTCGTTTTCCTATCTTGCATCTCCAGCCCCGACACCTCGTGACAAGACAGCCTGTATGGACGTTCTGTCCGTCAAACATGAAGGGTAATTGAGTGCACATGACGTCATGGACTCTTAACCAGAGAGGTAGACAGGTCAGTAAATGAATGCACATGATGTCGTGGAATCTTAACCAGAGAGGTAGACAGGTCAGTGAATTAGTGCACATGATGTCATGGAATCTTAACCAGAGAGGTAGACACGTCAGTGAATTAGTGCACATGATGTCATGGAATCTTAACCAGAGAGGTAGACAGGTCAGTAAATGAGTGCACATGACGTCATGGACTCTTAACCAGAGAGGTAGACACGTCAGTGAATTAGTGCACATGATGTCATGGAATCTTAACCAGAGAGGTAGACAGGTCAGTAAATGAGTGCACATGACGTCATGGACTCTTAACCAGAGAGGTAGACACGTCAGTAAATGAGTGCACATGATGTCATGGGCTCTTAACCAGAGAGGTAGACAGGTCAGTAAATGAGTGCACATGTCATGGACTCAACCAGAGAGGTAGACAGGTCAGTAAATGTTGGTCACAATACTCGCCCACCCCACTTTGGACAAGGTCACATCAAGAAAGGGAGGCAAACACTTACAGGCGGTCAAATGCCTGAATCGGGGTCGGTACACCGGGACAGTGTTCGTGGTTTGAGCGGCATCGGAAAACATCGTTCCCGTCGGTGTTTTTCACTGCAGTGTTTGGGATGTGGGGCCTATGGCTCGTGCTGATATGGCACAGCGTATATAGGTTGGTCAGCGTGTGGTCCTTCACCCGTGAGAAACAATGACAGAGCATAATATAGGTTGGTCAGCGTGTGGTCCTTCACCCGTGAGAAACAACAGGAAACGCGTGGAATGTGTGGTTACGTGCACAAGGATTCTGCTTTGATTTCAGCGAGTGTTTCTCCAGGGAAAGTAGGACAGTTTTATGATTTTAACATACAGGTCAACAACAAGCAGAGCTTATAGGAGAAAAAAGAAAATAGCGTGTGAGACTTGTTCTGAGTACAGAGGAGAAAAAGCTATATGGCTTCTTGCAAGATACCAAGTCGAAATTTCACACTAAAATAACAGTGCATTACGCAGGCCATACACAGAATAAAAATAAGAACAAGAATTTTTTTCTTTTTTTTTTCTCTTTTTTTTTTTTTTCTTTCTTTTTTTTTTTTTTTTTTTTTTGGGGGGGGGGGGGCTGTAAATTGCAAAGTTGTAACACAAAGTAGGTTTTCAGTATTGTTCGTCGCATTGTCAGATACGCACAATGAATGTTGTTCTGTTGGGGTACTGACAAAATTACAAAGCAGAGGAAAAGTGATCCTCGGTGTGTGTGACCTGATCGCACCAGTTCATGCCTGTAGACGGCAACAGGTAGCCTTTCTGTGCCAGGGCAAGGTGAAAACGAAGCCCCAACACGGGCTGCCTTCTCACCCCCTGCCCCTCACAAACTCCCCCCTCTCCTCTGGCCCCTGTCTCCCTGAGAGCATGATATCATCCAGGTGATTGCTCAGCCCATGAGCAGGACCCATGCAACAAGACTGAGACGTTCGTAAAGTACACACAGGCAGAAACATTCCACTGTTGATTCCATGAACACCTTGATCCTAGGTGTTCCATCTGTTGGTTGTTTTTCTCTCTCTCTCTCTCTCTCTCTCTCTCTCCTCTCTCTCTCTCTTTAAAAAAAAAAAAAAAAGTATTCCCGTTTGAAGTGATTTTGTTGATAGGCTTTATTCTAAGAGTATTTCGAACTGATAACTAGGCTTGCTGTTGCATTCGAGTTTTGAAATTTACCTGTGTACCGAGTTCCGTTTTCATCTTCTTCCTTGCCGCCCCAATATGTCCTCCGTGGTCGTCTGGGCTATAAACATGACATCGCGAGGTTCAAGAGTATAATTATGGAGACTCGCGTACCTTTTTTGTTTGTCAGACACCTGTACTCGTTCAGGTGACCGTGTATTATCTTGTTATCTCCCCCACTGACCCGGTTCTCGCTTTGGGCTCTGTGTAAGTATGTCGCCGGGGATACGACACCTGTGTGAGACTGTATCCCAACAGGTGAAGGAAGGCGCGGGACCGATTCGGGAGAGACGTCGTCTCGCAAATGGTTCATTTTGTGGCTTGGACCGTGTGGTGCCGTGCCGGAAAGTTGTGACTCTGGGCCCAAAAGGTCTCGGTGTGCTGTCCGCGCCTGTTCCGGGGAGCTGGTTTTCAACATTACCCATCCCATCGGTTCTTGACCATCGCGAGAGTGTGACTATGGCAACAGAGTTGGTAGGGGCCTGAGAGCCGCCGCGGACCCGTGTCTTTGTGGCGGACTCTTATCACCTTGCGCACTTGGCGGGACGCATAGTTACATACCTGTTGGTCAGAAAGTGTAGGGTGTTCAGGACCATGAGTCAGTCCCAGGAATGGAACGACTGTCTGTTGTGGTGGGTCCGCTTCTTCTTCTTCTTCTCTGCCTTTTTTTTATTTCTTTGTTTGCCTTTAGGGTAAAAACAGATCTAGACTGTATTTGTATTGGTAACGCGTATGTGAAAGAAAACATTACTGCGGTAGGAAACCAGCAGGAGTAAGCCTATAGTTGATGTGAGAGAGAGAGAAACTGTATGAGAGAGAGAGAGAGAGAGGGTTAATATTTTAAAGAATTAACGGCTTTAGTTGACATTTCATTTTTTGTCGACTCACGTGACTCTACAGTTTTTACAAACTAGTATTTAACAAACGCTCACACACACACACACACACACACACACACACACACACACACACACACACACACATGCGCGCGCGCACCATAGCGTAACACAGTGGTGCAGCTCATAAATGTATACAAGTGACAGGGCTGCAATTTAGCATTTTTCAGGTGGTATTCTGCAACTGTGAATAGATAGTTTGAAGTGCCGATTTGAAAGTGGAAAAGGAAGGAGCACGACGTAGGTGGAAAAGCAGCGAGCTCCAGAGTGTCGCGGCAGAAACTAGAAGGCCCCAAAAAACCACTCTAAAACATCATCAAGAAAGCAAGCCAAACTGACCACTGCCCAAAACAGTGTTGCTTTTGGTTTTAACACCACTCTAAAACATCATCAAGAAAGCAAGCCAAACTGACCACTGCCCAAAACAGTGTTGCTTTTGGTTTTAACACCACTCTAAAACATCATCAAGAAAGCAAGCCAAACTGACCACTGCCCAAAACAGTGTTGCTTTTGGTTTTAACACCACTCTAAAACATCATCAAGAAAGCAAGCCAAACTGACCACTGCCCAAAACAGTGTTGCTTTTGGTTTTAACACCACTCTAAAACATCATCAAGAAAGCAAGCCAAACTGACCACTGCACGGACTTCTAGCTTGGATAATGTAGGGCCTGTTGCACGTGCAAAAATCATCGGTCTAAATGTTCCTGTCCATATTCGAAGCGTTCACACCTGAACGATAACTATTGGTCCCGTGGAATATGCTACCGGATCGACAGACGAGCAGGCAGGCAGATGATTTGCCGGACTGGGTCCTCATGTAGGAACAGATTGTTGTGGAGACACACCGTCAGCTGCAGACGTTGTAACCAGGGGAAGGAGTTCAGTCAGCCGGCGCCCTGCTTCTCCCAGTGTCGCCTTGTCTGCATGGCAGCCGCTCTACGTCTTCTGAGTCTCAGTATCCTGATGACACAGGTGTCTTCAGGGGAGTCTGACAAGATCAGTATGTTCGGAGCTGACTGTGTCCGTGTTGCAGTTCTTCATTTTGGCCTTCAGGGTGTCCTTGTATCGCTTGACCTTGGTCACGCGGCGCTTCAGCTGGCCGTTTGAGAGAATTTCATGCAACCTGCTGTCCCTCTCTATGTTCCGCCTGTTGCAGCCGACTTTTAATGAGTAGACACTCCATGAGGGGAAACGCATGATTTTTTTCTTCCCAAACCTGAAGGCTGGATTCTTTGGCCCGCTGTGGATTGCAGATCTTCCTTCTGAACTGATGGAGGCGACCAGTTGCCTGTTCTGGGAATCGTCCATTGTAATCACCGTCACCCAATACTTCAAAACGTCTGAGAATTATGGCAGTCTTCTCTGTCATGGGTGAGACTATTATCGTTGCGATTTGGAGGAGTGTAAGGGACTGCAAGATCCAGGAGTTTCGGCATTTCTTTTCAAGAGGGGTATCAACGTCCTCATTTCAACGTTACTTCAAACACTATGACTTCCTTAGGCCTCAAGGCCCTTCTTCACTGACTGCACCATGGATGGATCCACACTGAAGGGACAGGCGGAGAGTCTGAAACGTGTGTGTGTGTGTGTGCGTGTGCGTGCGTGCGTGCGTGCGTGCGTGCGTGTGCGTGCGTGCGTGTGTGTGTGTGTGTGTGTGTGTGTGTGTGTGTGTGTGTGTGTGTAGACGATGCAATTTCTTTGTTTGTTTGTTGATGATTATGACATAAGAAAGCAACAGCAAAACAAACGAAAAGATTCAATGTGCTGTTCATTTTTGAAAGTCCACAGGAGGTCAGTTGTGGAATATACTAGATGTTGAACTGCACGTTGTGTGATCTGTAATTGCCGTGACCAAGCATGAAGAAGTTAATTAAAAAGATGGCATGCAGAAATAACATGCGGAATGCAACAGGAAATAAACCTACCATTTCAATTAATCTTGTTTATAGCCTCGCCGACCGCGAGGGGGGCTTACCAGGGATGTCAGATCAATCATCCAACAAGCAGATGAATTACTAAGTAACTAAGTAAAGGACTATCTAACTAAGAGACTAATTAACTGTACAGTTCCAGGTGATGTAATTCCTACTGTGTTTCAAACATTTATCTCTTTCCTGAACGGAACGGAACTTTTCAGTTAACTTTGGAATTTAGTCTTGTACTTCTGTTTATTTTGGTGCGTCGTTTGATTTTCACAACCCTAACACATAAATAAGAGTGTAGGTTTCTGGACTCTGGATCCAACATGAGAAAAGTAGTTAAGGACTCAGAATCAAAACATACTGGAGAATATTTCGACAGGGTCGCCCTGTCTTCGTCAGCTCGCTGTTGTTGTTGTGGCAGCGAGGCCTGGTGGGGGTGACTGTTGTGTGGGGTGAACGGTTGTCAGGATCTGATTATAGATAGGGGGAAGTTCAAAGCCTTGATCTCTGTCCAGGCTAGGGCGTCTGGTCTTGATTTCGATGGCTTCTTTAACTTTTCTTTTAACCCTAATACAGTTATTGTGGTCGGTTGAGCTGTACTGGTTGATACATTGATATAATTATTGGTCTTTTCTTTAACTGTGCTGTTCATACGCAAGCTTGTTAGAGCATATATACTTATTGTTGTATTTGCCAGCGGCTGTTTCTCTTTCACACATGGAAACAAACAAACAAGCAAGTTTCTCCTGACGAGACAGAATTTCACTGATTCATATAAAATCAAGCTGCTTGTGGAAGTAATCGGTGCGCGCGCGCGCGCGCGTGTGTGTGTGTGTGTGTGTGTGTGTGTGTGTGTGTGTGTGTGTGTGTGTGTGTGTGTGATTACTTCTTGAAATTATAATGTATAAGTTTATTTATCAACTCGGTCAGATTCTACTCTGTTTCCAGAAATTCTTCGATTCTGGCACTTCAAATGGGTTAGAAGTGCGCATGGTCACCGATAGTGTTAGTGCTCCTTGCTGGCCGCATTTTTTTTTTTTTTTTTTTTTTTTTTTTAGTTCAGCGACAGGTCTGCCCTTGGCGAATTTCAAGTTTCTCGGCTCCCGCACATAAGCGTTTCTACGTGGGCGGAACTGGTAATGGATTTCTTTCATGGGCCCCCTGAACGCTTGATGGACCACAGCGCTCCTTTGATCGGTCCGCACAGTCGCCATTATGCGTTGCCCTCTTCCATCCCACCCTCCTTCCCTTGCCCCCCAGATCCACACCCTTCCCCCTCTTTGACGACAGAACAGCTTTTTTTGCAGCATGAGCAGAGTCCAGTTCCCAGTGCTTTGTGTAAGGCAACCCAACGACTTCTTGATTCCCACGATCAAACACTGCATGACGCACAGGTGATTTCTCCCCAAGGCACCAGATGTCGTGGCGCAATGGTTATCGTCGCGGATTCTTAGTTGGGAGGTCGTGGGTTCGATTCCCATCGCGGTCATTTGTAGGATTTATTTTCTGCCCTGACCGGCTCCTGCTCAGGGTTGAGTTTGCTATGGGCTCAGTTGGGAAGAACAGGACCACTCATTGCGGTCGACTGGGCTATAAGCAACATTACCTTACTTTACACAGTCGAGTTTCACCCACTTAATGGATGCGTTTTTGAGAGTGTTGTTTTAATTTCCTGACCAGTACTGCAGGTGTGTGTATTTCTCGGGCCAGGTTGATGTCGGGATATACCATGAAAGTAAGCGTAGAGTGTAGCCCTGTCATGCAGTCTTAGAACAAAATGGAACCCACAACATCATGTTCATCATCCACGTCTTCATCGATCAGCATTAAAAAGAAAACATCCCTCTGATTACATGAACCACGACCTTTATTTGCTAAGCATAATGATCTCCCACATGTGAAACTGAAGCAAAACAATCAAGGATGCAATAATGCATAGAATCAAGATTTATTCACCAAACGCCATCGTTATAGTGAATTAGATTATGCCCGCTTCTGGCACTGGATGCTGAAAACCATGTGGGTATATGCAATCTTTTGGGTGTGAGCAGGTGACTGTGTGCATGTGCTAAAAAAAAAGTGCTTTGTGTGTGTTTGCAGGTGTGCTGTAGTGGGTAACTAATGTTTTATATGGACAGAGAGGTCTTGAAGGCTGTTGTATTTGGTGGTGCTTAATGTTCAATGTTATTCGTGACATTCTACATGGAAAAAATATTGTCTTCTTATCGGTAAAAGACCATATAATTTAATTGGCTTACCTTGTGTCTGTTTGACAACATTTGAAAACAAATAGATTTTGTTGTAAGCTATTTTCCTTTCCGGTTGTATGTGTCTTTGTCGCACGATTAATTTGATAGTGGTATGTTGATGATGTTGCATCGCATTTGTTTGCTGATTAATTAGACATATATTGAGTGTCCCGTCCGCTTGCGTTTTGCGATCTCGCCACGCAGTCTTGGTCTGTCGTGGGCTATCTCCTTCCTGTCTTCGTGCATACCTGGCGTGGTTCAGTGACTTCATTGCTGTAGCTGAACATACCTGGCGTGGTTCAGTGACTTCATTGCTGTAGCTGAACATACCTGGCGTGGTTCAGTGACTTCATTGCTGTAGCTGAACATACCTGGCGTGGTTCAGTGACTTCATTGCTGTAGCTGAACATACCTGGCGTGGTTCAGTGACTTCATTGCTGTAGCTGAACATACCTGGCGTGGTTCAGTGACTTCATTGCTGTAGCTGAACATACCTGGCGTGGTTCAGTGACTTCATTGCTGTAGCTGAACATACCTGGCGTGGTTCAGTGACTTCTTTGCTGTAGCTGAACATACCTGGCGTGGTTCAGTGACTTCATTGCTGTAGCTGAACATACCTGGCGTGATTCAGTGACTTCATTGCTGTAGCTGAACATACCTGGCGTGGTTCAGTGACTTCATTGCTGTAGCTGAACATATTTGCACGTGTTTCTTTTTAAGCTGACTGGATCGTATGCTGGCTGTCTTAAAGATGGTGCGTGTTATACATTTCGTCCTGATCCCCACTCAATCGCAATGCTCACGGTACATACGTGGCTGTGGAGGGACAGTCTGCGAGAAAGTTTCTTGAATACAAGCCATCTCTTCGACAAATTAGATGAGTTCTACTCTGTTCTTTTAGTATTTTTTTTACGACTATTTCACATGTTTTGTTTGTCTGTTTTTCGTTTTGTTTTTTTTTGTTGTTTTTGTTTTTTTGTTTGTTTTTTCTTTGGGGGGGGTCTCTCGTTTTTTTTTTTTTTTTTTTTTTTTTTTTTTTTTTTTTTTTTTTAATGAACACGTGTAACGAAGACTATACACATGACGCAGACATGTCCATTTACGATTGGATTCGACTCCCTCCTTCCAAAACAAGCTACCGGAATCGTATATTTCAATAAGACTGATACATATAATGAATCGGTTTGTTACATGTAATGAATCGGTTCGCTCGATAAACGCTATGTAGAGTCGTTGTGGATCGAGATTACTCTTAAACAATACATTATTGATTTGACTGTTATATAGAAACCCCGCCGAACATAAAGACTGATTCGGTAGATATAATGAAATGATGGAAGTATAGCATTTGCTTGCAATTGAATTCTTCTCTTTTGGTAACTTTGACATGCATCTTTTAACACCCAAACATGTTTAATTGTTGGACTTAATCAGCTAATTTAAATACGATCACGAATCATTCCTGATAAAACCTCGATTGATCACATTTATGTCAACAACTACCCCCACCCCCACCCCCTCCCTCCGTTCTGTGTGTGTGTGTGTGTGTGTGTGTGTGTGTGTGTGTGTGCGTGCGTGCGTGCGTGCGTGCGCACGTGAGTGCGCGTGCGTGATGCGTTCGACAGACTGACTGGATATATGATCGATTGAATGAATGAATACCGAAGGAAAACGTAAATCCTTTGAAGAGGTACACGGAAATTTCCAAAGTATGCCATACTTCCTGTTTTCATATTCATGTTTTGATTGGAAGAGTAAAGGGGGTGAGGGTAAGGAAGAGAAAAGGGCGCGGGGCGTAAGAGATGGGGTTGGAGGGGGAAGCGGACACGAGCCAGTAGAAATCGTCGATGAAAAAATGTTGGCCCAAGCACTTTTTCCCGTGCAAATTAGGCCTATTAACTTGTTCAGTTTGCATTTCCATAGGCGGACGCAAACATTTGACCCGTAGTCGCGCGCACACACACACACACACACACACACACCGTTTTCTCGGAGGAGACTTCACAAATACATTTCCCTCAGTTCACCCGTACTTTTATGTCACCATATTGGCTGTCTGTACCACGCACACCGTGTGCTGCTCTGAATTCCATAGAGAAGCCTTTTTTTTCTGTGAAGTTTTACTTCATATTCGATGTTTATAACTGTCATTAAGAGTTATGTGTTGCCTTGTATTCTGCATGTTTTCTCGTTTGTTCGCTTTTTGCGAAATATCTATTAGTGTGATTGATTGTCGTTTACTGTTGAAAATGCTGTTGTTGGCTGGTTTGATTAGTGTGATTGATTGTCGTTTACTGTTCAAAATACGGTTGTTGGCTGGTTTGCCAAGCTGGTATGGAGTCAGATGTCGAGGTCGTGCGCGGGACAAATGAATAGGAAGAGAGGAGTGGAGGGGTCGGGAGGAGGGGCGATGTGTGGCGAGGGTTTGCGAGAGTGTGGTGAGGCAAGCAATATAAAGAGAGAGAGAGAGAGAAAGCGTGTGTGTGTGTGTGTGGATAGATAAATGTATGTGTGTGTATGCGTGTGCCTGTATAAGAGAGAGAGAGAGAGTAAGAGAGAGCCTGTTTGGTCTCAGCTGGTGGTTACAGCATGAAGTTCGTAGGCAATTGTTAAGATCCTAAATAAAGCGGACATCCAACGAACCAACTGCCCTCTTCATTGCCCATCTCAGTATGTTGTGGTTCTGGTGGCTGTTGTAGTGTAAGACAGGCCTCCTTCCCCTTTGCTCCAGGGCTGTTTATCCCCGTCTGCCCGATCACCTCAGCTGGGTGTGGGAACTAAGTGGGTAAAGTGGGGATGTGTTAGATCGTGAAGGGAGGAGATTGGGGTAAGCTCTCTCTCTCTCTCTCTCTCTCTCTCTCTCTCTCTCTCTCTCTCTCTCTCTCTGTATGTGTGTGTGTCGTGTTTCTGCACGGTTTGTTGTTGTCGTTGTTGTGTTTTGTTCTGCTTAGTTTTTATTGTTGTATTGTGTTCAACGTTTAATTTTGACAGCATGGGTACGATAGTTAGCCGTTTTATAAACCCACGAGCATTTTAACTCCGTTACGCCCTATCCATAACCCCCATCATTGCTCCTTCTCTCCCCAGATCTCCATCTGTCTGTCTCCTCCCCATCCACAACACAGCAGCAGTGTCGTTTACCTCACGATCAGGCCCACAGATTGTCTGCCCTCTCCTGTTTCCCCACCTACCATCCTCCTCCTCCTCCTCCTAGCGTAGAGTAAGTTTCGAGTAAAATCTCAGCTCTCTCTCTCTCTCTCTCTCTCTCTCTCTCTCTCTCTCTCTCTCTCTGGTCAACCCAACACAATGTGATTGCCAGACACAGCCCGCCTTGTGTATTTCAAGGGAGTCCGCTGGCTGGTTTCTCGTGCATGCGATGCCCTGTGAAGGGTCCTGTGTTTGCACTGACGTTGACTGCTGTGGCGCAGCGATTCGATTTACCAATGAAGATTAATTACTCTAATTTAGGGAGTGTTCACGCTTGGAAACTTCAGGTCTGACAGAAGTCGGGTATCGAAGATCAAGTGAAGTTAGCTGCAACCCGATGAGCACAGCCGTTTGGACAGGTCGTCACAGAAGTTGCCAAATATTAGCTCTTCTAAAAGTCGACGGCATTTGTATATAAGATATGCTTTAATCAGTGCCGTGTTGTGTTTAGTTATTGGCGTACGTCCAGACAGTTCTTCCTTCACTTCATCCGCCAGGGAGGCTGTGTTTTGTGTAGAGTCTGTGAGGCGTTGGTTTATGTGTACGTTGTGAACCAGGTAATGTGAAAACCGCCGTAACGATTTTTTTTTTTTGCGAAATTTGGCGGAAAGATGGCGTGTGTCCCAAGAACGAAGCCACTCCATTTTGCGCAGATGCGGAATCCGTTCAGCAAGATTTTGCATAAACGGTTGAATCGATTGTTTACGAAACCTCGTGGATAGACAGTGTCAAAGGCCGGATCAGACATCCATTGACCTTCACGGAGGTCTGTGCTCTCCCATCAAGTCTTGCTTGTCAGTTGGCAACAAGTGTTCGTAGCTAGTGTAAGGAATGAGACTCAGATAAGTATAGTATATAAAGCGAGGCGAAGCTGATGTTATTTTAGGTATTCGGTTTGCACTCAGACTGATAAATGTGATGGCAAAAAAAAAAAAAAAAAAAGAAAGTCTAGGAGAAAAGTTTATTGTTTGAATCGTTTGGTGACATAATTCGAACAGTTTATGCTCTTGCTAGATTTTACTTAGGCAGGTTTTTTTTTTTTTTTTTTTTTCCTTTGTGACTGATCTGTGGTCGGTTAAGCTGTAAAAACAGGATTTCGAGATACCTGACAGGAATCAGGACATTGTGGTCACGTATTTCGTTTCACGTGAAACTGACAGCTAGTTCGCTGGTTTCGGGTCCGAAAAATAGATCCCCTGGCCTACGAACAAGAGTTCACGATCTGTTTACTGACGTTACGCTTACATCTCATGCTTTCTGCGTAATGTATTAAAAGTATTGTGGTGAAATTAAAAACGATTCGTTGTTTCTGTGACTGTGTACATTACGTTAGAAACAGATGTGACATGTCACGTGATACAGTTGTGCTGGTTGACGCATGTTACGAGAATTGCCACATTTTCCCATCACACCTGTTAGCAGGGTCGAATTACCCCCAGCCGACAATGTGTCTAATTGCAAATTCGGTGCTGTGCTGACCTTAATTCTTCACACACACACACACACACACACACACACCCTCCCCCTGACAAACATCCAGACACCCGGGTTTCAAATTTTGTGACCACCGAAAGTTTGCCGACTGGGTTTTGAACACAAGGGAGGTAATTCTATCACAGTGGCTCTGAATATCATTTTGCTCCAATGATCGGCTGTCTGTTGCTCTGTCTTTGATGTATGTAACTAAAATCACATGTTCACAAGTTGTTTATTTTGTCTGTGACGAAACGCTTGACAAAACCATCCGATCGGTCCCACTAAAGTCCCAAACGAAAAAATAGATTTCAAATCTATACCCACTCCCCCCCTCTCCAACCCCCTCTCCCCCTTTCTCCCGCTTAGTGCAAAATCACACGGCCGACACGAACTATGACCGATGAAGAAATTGCGTCACGATAAACTCGTGACGTCTTTCGTTCTTGTTGACCTACCCCCCCCCCCCTCCCTTTCGACTCTCCTTCCCCACTCCGAGTAGCTACGGCACGGAGATTTCATTTGCATTGTGGCAAGCCCCCCCCCCCCCCCCCCAGCTTCACACGCCCTCCCTCCTCTATCCCGTGAAACGAAGGCATGTTGCTGTGCGGCACACCGCCACCACCACACCCCCCCCCCCCCTTTTTTTTTTTTTTTTTTACAGTCCGTGCACTGGCTGAACTGGTAACTTATGTCATTGGAGTTTCTATGTGAGAGTCTGTGTCTATATGGACGCATAAATTAAACCGGCCGCTGAAGTCCGTGAGCTGTGCCGATTAGGTTCAAACAGTTTCCGTGGCGACTGGTATTAAGATTAGATCCCTCCCCCTCTCACCCCAGATGTGTGAGTGACATGTCAAAATCGAATCCGGCAACTAGAATGCATATATACCAGACACACAGGGCTCACCTTTGACCCGCATTGGCCTGGGCTTGACCTGCCAATGCGGGTCAGAGGCCTCTCTCCAACACGCCCTGAGTGACTGCACCAACCTCCCCATTGCCATGACCACCATCCAAGACTACAGACGAACGCACCAACTACAGCTGCACGAATTTCTACTGCCGCACCCAACCCTAGGGACTCAACCCATGAGGATGCTCGCCAATGCCCTGACGTCCTCTGGACTTGACTATTGGTTCTAACCCGCCCCAGAAGAAGAAGAAATGAACATCTACAACTACAACGAATGGAGACAACTTTAACGACTACCACCGTCGAATAACAACAATGACCAACCGCACCACGAACATCTCTTAAATCCAATGACACCAAAGACTACCGTGAATGAAAGACATGTCCCTAAAAGCTTTCGCTATGAGGACGTAAATCTCAACTATTTTCGGCTCACCTTTACTGACCCCTCAAGACTACCTGTAGACCAGACCAGAGGAAGACAAAGAGACAACTAGAGAAGGCGTGAGAAAATCTTGGTAACCTCGTTGATCTCCAGTCATTCACTGTTCATTCCCAGGAAAAGTGAGTTGAAACTCTGTTTTACATTTTTGAATCTATGTATTGATTTTATGTATGCTGTGTGTGTTAACATAGTAGATTTGTACAAATGCTTAGCAACATGTATCAAACTGATGAATGATTATTCTGTGTAGGAGTTGGCTTGCCATCATATGGCAAAAGCGCTCTCCCAGTGGTTATGATTCTTTGTTAACTATCTGATCACTGTTCTTTGTGTTCACTCTGACCTTTGCCAATAGGCAATTCTGTCTATTAAGAAAATAATTCAATGATTAATTTTGGTCAGGAAAACAGTATGCCTGTGCTAGGTTAAGAACTGCTACTCTGATTTATAAATACTGGTGATTGTTGGAATGATTTGTAGTGTATGACTTTAAGTCTACACCACATGTGTACTTGGACTAAGTGTAGCCCAAGTCAGTGTGATTTAATTCATAAGAAACATAGAAGAGTTGTCTGACTGAAACTATGTAACATAGTATTACTGTCTCCTACCCTTTTGTGATCTGAACTTAGTCTTTAAACAAAAGTGGAGATTAATAGTTACAGCAGAAACTCTACCATAGAGAATACTATGCTGGCTGAGTCACACCTGTGCTGAAAGTAAACCAGGGTAAATGTGTGCACTCGACAAACCAGCCATCAGATTCTCACCTACAGACCAAGTTCTCTTTATCGCAGAACTGGGATCCTGATCACGCGATCCAGGTCACGATATCCTGGGCACGCTACACATTGCGGCCGGACCAGAAGCTGGGACTTCGCCCAACACCAGGGCGACACCAGACGACCAATCTACACCAGTGGGGCAGTCACCAACCACAGGAGAGATCAACTACCCTCTCCGAAGCAAAGCTAAGTTAGCTTACCACCTTGACTCAAAACCATCAGACCCTTGCCCTCACTTTATGATGACACAGGGAGACCCCCTGTATGCCAACTTAAGCTTACTGCACTAAGTGCAGGCGAGTAAAGTAGGAGTGAGGGAGGGTCCACTCATTGTGGTAGTCCAATGAGAATTAAACCCTAGCCTATGGAATTGACCCGCTAATACTTACCTATGTGTAAGCAATAAAAGTTGATCTGTGAAAGTGCACTTAATGTGTGGCAGTTCTTTGTTGTTCAATCAAATGTTGAATGTTTGAACTTCTCTCTTCAATTCTGTCTCTCGGAGCTGTAAGTACTTACAATAGTACAGGCCTAAGGAAAACTATCTCAGAGCCACTGTTCCGTATTTTACCCAGTCCCGGAATCAAATAAAAATTTCTTCGATGACTAGTACCGGAAAGTTGCTCCTTCCACCACTAGTAAGAGAGAGGGTGTAGGTGAAATGTTAAGATAATTCCCATTGAGAAATTATCCCCAGTCCTTCCCCTAGAGGACCCACCTAACACTTACTCATCTCGTCACATTGTCCATGAAGGAAAATTATTTTGTGGTGGCACATTGCAATATCACAGCATAAAATACAGTGTAAAGTACAATAGAATAAAATCAAATTAATGATCTTCTATAAACAACACATTTAAGAAAAATGCAGGGCAGTGTTCGTGCACACCACTGGTCGCAACAGAGTCGCGCCCCCTCACGTCCCTATCTTTCTCTCCCTCTTGAGTATTGTCCTCCTTTGAGTCCTATCCTTACTTTCATCCTCCGTTTCCAAGGTCAACTTGTCTTGATTGTAGACTGGGGAATCTAGGAGCTGATCCAGCATATCAAGAAAAAGGAAAGCACACACGCCAGCACACGCAGATTTTGCTGCATTAATAACGTCAAGATCTGTAAGACGAGGAGAAAAAAAAAAAAAAAAAAAAAGACGTCACAACACGCCAAAAGACGCCAGTCCAGCCACTTCCGAAGAAAACGCTGATGACCCTGGACAACCCACGGCGAAGCGGCAACGATGGTGCAGAAACTGACCATCAATGTTCCCTTCTCTCAGTGTATGCTTCGCTCCAGTTACACGACTAATGTAACTCGGTTAATGTGTTCTGTTCGTCAATATTCTGTGGTTTGTGCTACTGCATTTTTAGGAAATGTAGCATGTTTGTTGTCCATTCGCCTTTTTCATTTTTTTTTTTTTTTATCAGTAGTAACCCAAAATCGTTTTCTCTGTCCTTTACTTTAGTGATTTACTGCGTGTTCGGTCGGATGCCTCAAAGTTAGGTCGCCTTTCGACAAATATTATAACCACTTAGCTGTCTAGGCCACAAGAAGTTTATTTCTTTTTTTTTTTTTTCACTTCTCGACCAGATCCAGCTGGCTTGTCGTCTGCTTCTGCCATTGGGTGCAGAGTTTGCCCCCCCCCCCCTCCCCCCTCCCCCCTCCCCCCTTCATATCCCCATTTTTTCTTCAACAGAAATCGAGACCCCGTTTCATGAGATCTTTGGCAGATGCTCGCACAAAACTCATTGTTCAAACTTCGGTTAAGAGGCCACATTATCTCAAAGCTGCTGACTAGAATGCTTTGCTTCTCATTGTTTAAAGAACCATTCTGCAGTACTTTGAATAACTAAAGACTCATGTGTGTTCTCATTGTTTAAAGAACCATTCTGCAGTACTTTGTCTGAATAACTAAAGACTCATGTGTGTTGATTTTACCTCAACAGCTGTATAAAGGTCCATTCGTTCATACTGCACATAGTAACCCCCCAGAAGACCCTCCCTTCGTCTACTTTTTCCTCAGGAACTGTGAAACAAGTCTGTTCCTTTTTTTTCAATAGCTGAATGCTGCATTCGTTTATAGGCTACTCAACTCTGATAAAGGCCCATATGTCTGCCCTGTGCTGCAACAGCATAATCCTGCACTCGTCTGTTCTTTATTTCAATAAAGGTCCATTTAACAACCGTCCTTTGCTCAAGTAACTTGACCAAAGCTTGTATGTACTCCGCTCCAATATAGCCCTATTCCTGTGTCCTTTGGCCGAATAACTTAAAACCATCCCTTCGTCTATACTCTGCTTCAGTACAAGGCTATGCTTCTGAACTTAAAGATATAGTCCTCTTTTCGTCTCTCCAAAAAGGTCCACTCGTCTGTCCTTTGCTCTGGTAACGTAAACATGCACTGGTCTCTATTTTGGCAAAAGCGCATTCGTCTGTCCTTTGCTCCAATATTCCAGTAAAAGCCAGTCGTCCGCCGTTTGCTCCAGTATTTCAGTAAAAGCCCATTCGTCTGTCATTTGCTTCAGTATTTCAGTAGAAGCCCATTCGTCTGTCCTTAATTCCAGTATTCCAGTAAAAGCACATCCTTTTGTCCTTTGCTCCAATATTCGAATAAAAGCTCATCCTTTTGTTCTTTGCTGCAATATTCCAGTAAAATCCCATTCGCCTGTTCTTTGCTCTAATAACTTTAAAACCACATCTGTCTTTAGTTTGTTCGATTAAAGGCCAATGCATTGGTCTCTTGCTCCATTAAACTGCATTTGTCAATATTCAGCTCCAATTTTAGGTAACTTAAAGCGCCATGTGTAATATATATATGTATATATATATATATATTATAGATTCAGCTTCAGTTTTAGATCACCTAAAGCGCCACACACATATATATAGAGAGAGAGAAAGAGAGAGAGAGCGCGCATAAAGCGCTCCTTCATTTCAGTTCATTTCATCTGTCTTTCTCTATGTCTCTCTTTCTTTGCTATCTCTTGTCACAATGTCAGGTGCAGCTTGAGCAGTTTGTCCAACTATGAGAATTAGGCTAGTATTTGTCCAGAATGGCACTTGACAAGTACGTTGAGAACCCCCGCTCCCCCCCCCCCCCCCCTCTCCTGCAAGTACGCCGCCAGTCCTCTTCCCTCTCCCCCCCCCCCCACCCCCACCCCCCTGCTCCCTCCCCTTTCTCGTTCCTAGGCCACAGAAAGAACAGAAGAAACGCTGGAACACGTTCTTTCGAAGCATCAAAAGTAGTATTTCCGCGTCTCTGCTTTTGTAAAGTATTTCTCTTCTCGCTGTTCAAGTTTCCCCTTTTTGTGTTTGTGTAGGTTATCTGCCTGTTCCAGTCTTTCTCTCAAGTTATTTGCATTATATCAAGCTGCAGAGCTGGCGGGAAAAGAACCTATACCAATGGTGTAACAGAGCAGTGCACGGTTTGGAGGACGAAGGACGCCCTCCGTTGGCCTGCTGAGTCACAGTGGTGAGGGTCACAATACATGAGCAGTGTCGACAACACTCGACAGCTCATTGACCTCAATGTGCACGCTGTGTGAGAGAGGGAAATGGGTGAGGCGAGATGGGAGGAATGGGGCGGAAGTGTGAGGTGGGGTTGGGTAGGGGTTGGAGGGTGGAGAAATCTCTCTCTCTCTCTCTCTCTCTCTCTCTCTCTCTCTCTCTCTCTCTCTCTTATCATATGTCTTGTTGACAGACTATCCTTGTCTGCCCCACCCCTGCCCCCCACGTTCCCTCCATCGCTGCTCCTTCTTTGAGTGGCTGGGCCAGTTCTGTCACTCTGTATGTGCCCAAATGGCCTTTTTTTAAATGTATACTGTGCACAAACAGAAACGCGTATTTTTTTCGCTGAAAATATTAAGAAAAATTTTGACAGAAACATGCCCCGTATAGCAGAAAACAGTTATGTTGAACTCAAACTGAAAGGATAAACCCAATCCTGGCTGTCTGCATGATCCACGTGTCTTCCAAGAATGATAATGCAGTTTGAAGCATGTGCCCCATGGAATCTGTGCAGTAACCATAAATGACCACATTTGTGGTGTGTATATTGTTTCTTACCCTGGCAAGATTCACGATACAAGCCAGTTCATTTTGGTGAAAAATTAAAGGTTTCGAAGAAGGAGTAAACATGCCACGGCTGAGCGCACTTGCAAGGGGAAATGCACTTGGCCGTCTGCAGGCAGGTCAGAGGCAAGTCGACGTTGCCCGAGTCCTGAACGTGTCGCAAGGCACCATCAGTAGGCTCTGGACTCATTACAGGCAAACAGGCTCCACAGCTGATGGTCCTAGGTCAGGCCGACAACGGGTGACTACACCAGCACAAGATCGCTTCATACGCCTTCGGCATCTGCGTAATCGGTTCTTGGTAGCCCAGTCAACTGTCCAGGCACTTCCTGGCAACCAGAGGATCAGCAGACAGACAGTGCGAAACCGTCTCCATGCAGCTGGACTGCGGGCCTATCGACCCCATCAAGGGAATGTGCTGACAAGACGCCATTGCCAGGCCAGGCTGCTGTGGGCAAACCAACACCAACCCTGGACTCTGAGGAACCACTGGCGACATGTCTGGTTCAGTGACGAATCCAGATTTCTGCTGCAACGCCACGACGGAAGGAGACGGGTCTACCGGAGGCTTGGTGAGCGGTACGCTCCTCAATGTGTGGATGAGGCACCTCCGCATGGTGGTGGTGGGGGAATCACTGTGTGGGGAGCTATCAGCAACACAGGCAGGAGCCAGCTAGTTCGCGTCCAAGGCAACCTCACGGCTGCACAGTACGTGCAGGATATTCTGCGTGCGCATGTCCTGCCCGTGGTAGCCGCTCCAGGAGCCATGTTCCAGCAGGACAATGCCAGGCCTCACACAGCCCGCATTGCCATGGCCTTCCTCAACACCCACAATATCCGCACCCTGCCTTGGCCATCACTAAGTCCAGATCTCAACCCGATAGAACATTTGTGGGACGAACTGGACCGACGCCTCAGAGCAAGAGTTAATGCCCCTGCAACACCTGATGGCCTGTTTGCAGCGCTGTAGGAAGAGTGGAACGCCATCCCAAGGCAGACGATCCAGCACCTGATTGCCTCCATGCCACGCAGGTGCCAGGCTGTGATTCGAGCAAATGGGGGTCATACCCGGTACTGACTTTGAGCGGGGATTGGGAAGCACGGGAGGAGCCAGGGGGAGGGAACTCTGTTCAGTGTGAATAGTCAGACATAATGAATAGACATGACAGTAGATTGATGTCTGATTTCTTCTGTGGTTGTAATATTTTGAATGCTAAGTGACACATAAAATGACTGAATGAAAAATATGCGTTTCTTTTTTGTGCATAGTATATTTTTGTGGCACTGAAATGTTTGTTTGTTTGTTTTTACTTTGTTAAAAGCTCTGGGAGCGTAAAACTAAGAGGAATGCTAAGTGTTCTCTGCGCAGTCCAATAAGCCCTAAGATGTCCATAGTGAAACTACCGTGTCATAACCGCTTGTCGTTGTTCATGTCTTTATAAGGGCATGGTGTTTTTCGATGATCTGATTCGTTTTGGGATGCGACTTTCTTGTCTTTTCTTTTTTGTTGTTTTTCTTGAGTGAGTTTGACATCCTGGAAAGGCCCTGTGCGGTCGGGTGGGCTACAGTGCATAACATTTGAAACTCGATTGGCTGGGTCATACTGTTGTGCCGTGGGTTGTGGGTTCGGATCTGGCATGCTCAGCATTGAACTGCGCTTAACGGAACAGTATCGGTGTAGTGTTTTGTCTCTCTGGCTCTGGCTCTGTCTCTGTCTGCCTGCCGGCCTGCTAGCCTGTGCATGTGTCTGACTGTGTGTGTCTGACTGTGTCTTTCTGTCTGTCTGTGCGTCTTTCTGTCTGTCTCTCTCTGTCTGTCTCTCTCTCTCTCTCTCTCTCTCTCTCTCTCTCTCTCTCCTCTCTCTCTCTCTCTCTCTCTGAACTGACCACCTTTTAGAAGTTATTGATACATTCTCCAGTCTGATTCGGTAACACCTATATACAGTGACATGGACGGGTTCGCTTGTAAAATTACTGTTTATTTTTCTGACCTATCAGGCAGGGTCATCAGAAGCTTTCTTGGAGTGGGTCTTGCAAGTGATAAACGTAACGTTAGTTATGAAGGAGCTTCTCTGCCAGCAGTCAGACGTTGAAGACCTGGTCAGATATGTGCCCAGTTGATCGCAACCTTGCTGTATTTCCTCCGTAATGTCTTTGCTTTGAAAGTCAATTCAGACAAAAGCAAAGTGTTGGTCAGCATGTCCAAAGAATAAACTGTAATCAGCATCACTGAACCAAAGTTAGATCCCAGCCTGCTGAACGGACAGGCAGTGGGAGAAATGGACTCGTTCAGTCAGTTGTTGTTGTTGTTGTTGTTGTCGTACCCTGGCTAAAAGACTCCAGGGATAATCCGAACAGCCGAAGTACTTGAACACTATGGTACAAATGCATCAGCTGGGGATGAGAACATTACGTGTGTGACCGTTTTTGATTACCCCGCCACGTGGGCAACCACACTCCGACTTCGGGGAGTTTGGAGACTGATAATGTTATGCTAGGAGCTTGTCACAACTGAAGACAATCCTGGCATAACTATGCAGAGCATAACAACATTTTGATGTAGCCTTGGTGTTCTGGCCTATGTCAGTTGGTCAGTCAGTGACAGTCGTTCCGTGTTGATGGATCAGAGCAAGGGCCTGTCGTTGTATTTGAGGGAGCCTGTATCTGAAAGAGTGTGTGGCCTGTGCATTTTAGGGACGGTTTTTTGTGGGGGGGGTTTTTTCACTGGGAACCTGGGTTATTTTAAGAGGGTTGTAGACTGCGTGTTTTCAGACGGTGTGGGTTGCTTTGTTTTGAGGCGAATGTTGAAGTAGACTCACTGTGGATTTTCAGGAAGTCTTTGCCGTTTTTGTTTTGACAGAGTGAGTTGCGTTGTGGGGAGTCTGCTTTGGTTTGTTTTAAAGAGTGTGGACATAGAAGTAAAATTACTGTTACGCCGAACAAAAGAGACAAACAACTTGCAAGACAAAACGCGACGCGTTTCGACCGCTTAGGTCTTCTTCAGGCAAGGCAAACAACATTTTAGACAATGAAGACGAAGAACGAACAATCACTGATCTAAATAACGGATCACATAGGAGGTCAGAACGCCTCGTTTCTTCTTTTTTTTTCTTTTTTTTGTTTGTTGTTGTTTGTTTGTTTGTTTTGTTTTGTTTTTGTCTTGTAATTTGTTTGTCTCCTTCGTTCGGCGGAATTGTGCTTTTTCTTTTAAGTATGATTCAGTTTCCGCCTGCAGGCACCTCACTTTGGAATTTAAAAGTACGGGTTGCGTTTTAGATTTTTTGTTTTTTAATAGGAAAGAGCATAGGTTGTGTTTTAAATAGCTAAGGCTGTGTTTTTATGGAGTCTGGGTTGTTTTGTTTCCATGGGCTATGCTTTTAGGGAGTTCTCTTGTTTCAAGAAGTGTAGGCGTGGGTTTTTAACCAGTGTGGCTTGTTTTGTTTCTTTGGGCTGTGTGTTTAGGGAGTCGGTTCTTTTTTTTTTCTTTTTTTCTTCTCCATGTTGTGGGGAGTCTGGGCTGTTTTGTTTTGGGGACTAAGGGCTGTGTATTTTCAGAGAATTTAGTTTTTTTGTTTCAAAGAGTACAGGCTGTGTTTCAAGGAGTCTGAGATGTATTTTATAGAACATGGAGTGTATGAATTCAGGAAGTCGGTTATTTTGTTTCAGGGCATGTATGTGCATCCAAGAAGTCGGTTATTTTGTTTCAAGGAGTATGGGCTGTATATTTTCGGGGAATTTGGATGTAATTTTTTCCACCAGGGATTTTGGGTTGTTATATTCAAAAAGCTTGGGCTGTATGGTATTGCGGAGTCCGGGATGGTTTATTTCAGTAAGCATGGGCGTGTGTTTTCAGGGAGTCTGTGGTATTTTACTTTAAAGAATATGTGCTGCGTGTTCAGTGAGTCTTGGCTTTTTTTTCCGTTTCAGAGGGTGTGAGCTTTGTCTCTAGATACTCTGGATTGGTTTTGTTTCAGAGTACGGGCTGTGTTTTAGGCAGTCAGGAGTGTTTTGCTTCAAGGAGTATGGGTGTGTTTACGGGTAATCTGGATTGTTTTGTTTCTTGGAGGAGTTATGGCTGTGTTTTTTTAGATGTCGTTGTTGGTTTTCTTTTAGGCAGTTCGGGCTGTGTTTTTAGGGAGTTTGGGTGGTTTTGTTCGAAGGGAAAAATTCATGCTTGTTTTCAGGAGTCAGGGTTCAGAGAGCATCGGCTGTGTGTTTTAACGGGGAGACTGGGTTGTGTGTTTTCAGGGAGTATGGGCAGTGTTTGAACAGCATGATGGTGAACCAGCCCAACCCCAACGATGAGGTGGTGAAGTGCGTGGTGGTGGGCGACTCCGGAGTGGGCAAGACCTGCCTGGTCTGTGCCTGGGCCTGCAACGCCACCTACGACCTGAAGAAGCTGGTCAAGACTCACGTGGCCACCGTGTGGGCCATCGACCACTACCAGAGAGACAAGGAGGTCAGTGAGAGAGAGAGTGTGTGTGTGTGTGATTGTGTGTGTGTGCGCGCGCGCGCGAGTGTGTGTGTGTGTGTGTGTGTGTGTGTGTGTGTGTGTGTGTGTGTGTGTGTGTGTGTTGAGGTTTCGAGTGCATCAGTAGCCTGAATTTTTTTTTTCAAAGGAATTTTTATGACAGTCAGGGTGATTCTTACTCGCAGAGACATTATCTTTAGGTTAGAGAAGAAGCACAGAGTGTAAATCGTACTTTCCAATATGCGTAATGAATTTTTCTTTATACATGCTGATCGTAGCATATCTTGAGAAGAAAGGGGGGAAAAGATCGGCCGAAGCCCATGAATACTTTTAATGTTCGCGTACATAGGCACGTACTTCCACCCGGCATCAAGTCAGGCTCCACTGGAACGACTTTGCATGTACCTTCCGTGACCCTCACATATATTCACATCGTTCTCCTCCGTCCCTCATTCCACTGCACAGGCGCCTGTGCAACCATAGGCGGATTTTGCTTTTTATTGATGGAGAAGAACAAGAGAAGACAACTCCACTGTCTGGCGCTTCGGCAGAATATATAAATGAAGGTTTTTACCAGGATTTAGTAAGTGGTGGGGTAGGTTTGGGTGAGGACCAGTCGTCTGAGCGTCGGGCATCGGAGCTGGATCGATTGCTTACCAGCATGATTGAAACGCTTTCCAGTCGCTAATGAACACGTTCGATGCGTTTTCATTCGATTCGGCACCTCGTCCCAACACATATTCGTCAATTCGGACACAGCCATTTATAGCTTATGATAAGTCTGTATCCATTTGCTTACACGCTGAAGTGGTTTCAAACCAGCATGCATGCAGGCTAATGGTCATTCACGGTGCTTTCTCCGGCACTGTGAAAGCGGCTTCCTGTGTTAAGGACACTAGCTGTGGCAGACAGACAGACCACGCCGCCGAAGGAAATAACGGAGAATGTTGCCAGGGCGGTGTGATCTCAGTTTTCAACCGCTGTGGACCGTTACAAGTCAGGTCACCTAAGATTTCTAGGCAAAGACCTGTCACAGAGCCCCCCCCGCCATCTGGTCTATATTTCGTTCTCTTCTTGGAAAAGAGTCCATTCACTAAATGGAGTTTTCTCCTTGGAAGAAAGGAAAGGAAAGGAAAGGGTGCAGAGGGTTGGGTAGTGTGTGTGTGTTTGTGTGTATGAATGTGTGTGCGTGCGTGCACACGTGCGTGCGTGTGTGTGTGACAGCTCTAAAATAGGATTTGGCTACGCAGTAGGACAAAGAGAACATTTACCAGCTGTGTACAGCAGCCATTTGTGTAAATTCCGGCCCATATCATAAGGCCCGTTTAAGCCAGTAAAATTAGGTTCCTTTAAGTTTCGAATTAACTCGCATATTGCCAGATGTCGTTTTGTAACAACTGTCTTGATTTAATCGGAAATGAAATGAGGCAGGGAACAGTAAACGATAAACTGTAAACAAGTGGGGTATTTTTTGCTCCCATAAGAAAACCTAACACAGAGTAACTTTTATTCAAGACTGGCACAGCCTTTTAAACTTGAATAAAGTCAGACAATTACATAGACGAACAATCTAATAGTGGGGGAAAAAACCAAGCGCAGGCCAACAACTGAACTGTCTTCATAGTAATGACTTGGCAAAGATTAGGACTTAAGGAGGGGGGGGGGGATTTGAAGATGGAGAAACTGGGAACATGAAATTAAGAAAATGTGTTACAGATATGAAAACTCTACACTAGCTGCATAAGGGAACCATTGCAATCCCTTTTGAAGGCAGATATATTTGTATTGCCTGCTCCGAGTTTTTCAAAAGGCTCTAAAATTGCGCAAATTACGTATCAAGTGCATCTTACCATAAAACGGAAGTGCCGAATCAGAAGTACTCTTTATTTTAGGGAACAAAGATAAAGCACCATTTGCCGAAATCTAGATTTTGAGTTTGGGGTTCGTTGGAAACCGTGAGAATGTCCTATCTTAAAGAAGGTGATTCAGTTGAGGAGATCGACGCTGGCATCACTGATAGTGGCGATGGGCTTGGCTGAACGAAATACATGATGAAAAACGACAACGTCGTGTTTGGTGTTTGGTGTTTGAAAACAAACAAACCTGGTGTAGCGTTTTGCCGCGTGTGCAACTCGGACCTCAAGTATGGATCCGATGGAAAATCTCGGCTAGCAAAGCATGCCAGAAGTCCGGACGATATTAAAAGCATGAAGGTAAGAATTTCAGTAAAATCTTTTTCAGCAGCCCTCCATGCCGCTCCCCCCCCTCCCCCCTTTACCCCCCAGTGACACACACACGCACGCACACACACGCACACACACACACACACACACACACACACACACACACACACACACACACACACACACACACACAAAGATGAATGTAAGGCAGAGAGAGAGAGAGAGAGAGATAATAGTATGAAAAAGATATTTAAAGAAAGAAAAAAAAACATAAAAGAAAAATAAGTATGAGGGTTAGTTTTCTGGAAAAAGGATGGGGAAAACTACTAAAGGTTCTATTTCTTCCGTGTAATAAAATGGGTTAGTTTTGGAAGTACAGTGGAAACTCTCTATTAAGACCTTAGAAAATGCACAGATTTGTGATCTTGATACCCTTACTGCCCATCTATGTCCAAGGCACCTACCAAGCTGGTTTTTTGGGGGTAAGTTTTTTTCTTCTTTTTTTCTAAATTTAAAATGATGACTTTTGTTCACATTTAAGCAATAAACATGTGTTTCAAACAAGGCCTCAGTTCCAAATTTCCTTTCACCAGAGGCCACGAAATTTGTCTGAATTTTTCAAAAAAATCAGTTTCGGCAGGGGGCTTCGCCCCCCTGGGCCCCCCACCAGGGGCACTGCCCCTGGACCCCGCCCTTTCAGTTTTTCATTTTTTTTTTTCAGTTTCACCCATGGACCAAGTCAGTGGGGTAGAGTTAGGCTGAGCTTAGGGCTAGGACCAAGTCAGTGGGGTAGAGTTAGGCTGAGCTTGAGGGCTAGGACCACGTCAGTGGGGTAGAGTTAGGCTGAGCTTAGGGCTGGGACCACATCAGTGGGGTAGAGTTAGGCTGAGCTTAGGGCTAGGACCAAGTCAGTGGGGTAGAGTTAGGCTGAGCTGAGGGCTAGGACCACGTCAGTGGGGTAAAGTTAGGCTGAGCTTAGGGCTAAGACCAAGTCAGTGGGGTAGAGTTAGGGTGAGCTTAGAGCTAGGACCAAATCAGTGGGGTAGAGTTGGGGTGAGCTTAGGGCTAGGACCAAGTCAGTGGGGTAGAGTTAGGGTGAGCTTAGGGCTAGGACCAAGTCAGTGGGGTAGAGTTAAGGTGAGCTTAGGGCTAGGACCAGGTCAGTGGGGTAGAGTTAGGGTGAGCTTAAGGCTAGGACCAAGTCAGTGGGGTAGAGTTAGGGTGAGCTGAGGGCTAGGACCAAATCAGTGGGGTAGAGTTAGGGTGAGCTTAGGGCTAGGACCAAGTAGTGGGGTAGAGTTAGGGTGAGGTTAGGGCTACGACCAAGTCAGTGGGGTAGGGTTAGGGTGAGCTTAGAGCCAGGACCAAGTCAGTGGGGTAGAGTTAAGGTGAGCTTGAGAGCTAGGACCAAATCAGTGGGTAGAGTTAGGGTGAGCTTAGGGCTAGGACCACGTCAGTGGGGTAGAGTTAAGGTGAGCTTAGAGCTAAGACCAAGTCAGTGGGGTAGAGTTAGGCTGAGCTTAGGGCTAGGACCAAGTCAGTGGGGTAGAGTTAGGGCGAGCTTACGGCTAGCACCAAGTCAGTGGGGTATAATTAGGGTGAGCTTAGGGCTAGGACCAAGTCAGTGGGGTAGAGTTAGGCTGAGCTTAGAGCCAGGACCAAGTCAGTGGGGTAGAGTTAAGGTGAGCTTAGAGCTAGGACCAAGTCAGTGGGGTAGAGTTAGGGCGAGCTTACGGCTAGCACCAAGTCAGTGGGGTATAATTAGGGTGAGCTTAGGGCTAGGACCAAGTCAGTGGGGTAGAGTTAGGGTGAGCTTAGGGCTAGGACCAAGTCAGTGGGGTATAATTAGGGTGAGCTTAGGGCTAGGACCAAGTCAGTGGGGTAGAGTTTGGGTGAGCTTAGGGCTAGGACCAAGTCAGTGGGGTAGAGCCATGTACTTCGGAGAAGAGTGTTCCGGTTCTCTTACTGTATACATTTAATGCTTCAACAGCTCACTGCCGTCTACCACATATGCTCGCAGACACTTTTAATTAAGCATGGTTGCACTGCAGCCAGTATCGAAATGATACCTTCTCCCTTCCTCGTCCCACTGAACCTGCCTCAAACAGCACAATGGAACGACTTCCTCCCCCCCCCCCTCCCCTCCCCTCCCGCTTCCCCAGCCCCTCGACTCCTCTCCCCTATCCACTCTCATACGTTCACCTCTGTATCTGATCGGAGCATAAACACATGCGTCGGTACTCCCACGCTCCCCCCCCCCCCCCCTGCCTCCCCCCCCCCCTTTTTTTTTTTTTTTGTGCATCTGCTATGACCATAAACATTTCTCATACTGCATCTTAGCAGCAGCACGGGAACGACAGAACAATGCACGTCGTGCAGGGTTTTGGGATTTGTTGAGCACAGTTTGGATCATTGTGGACAGGTCACAAAAACAAAAAAATAAATAAAAAGAAAGAAAAACCTTTCTTCCGCCGCCTTCCTTCTCTGAGTAGAATCAAGTACGCTTTGTTCTGTTCGGTGGACAGAGGTGGTTGTCAAGCCGTCAAAATCAAACCTGAGAGAGGGGAGGAGAGAGTGAGTGATCTTGATCTTGGCGTGACCACATTTATGGAAAAAAAACTTCATGCGAAAGTCGGGTGAGACTCCGTGTCACAATGATAACTCGTTTCAGAGTTCTGTAGCGATATCAACGTCGCTGACTGACATCAAACTCCGGCCATCCTTGTGTCTGCTGAGACTCGAGGGTTGTGCCTGTGTAATGTCGTGACACACCGCGACACGCCGGCATGAATAATTACCGAAACCACTTTGACGTGCCGGCATAAAATGTCTTCATAAGCCGAGACCAAGACAGGAGGAATGTGACCCATTTCTGATGCTGTTGTTCGGATTGTCAGCTCCTCAGACAGTCGTGTGTGTGTGTGTGTGTGTGTGTGTGTGTGTGTGTGTGTGTGTGTGTGTTTGAATTCGTTTAGAATATTTTAGAAATCATTGAGAATTGAGAGAGAGAGAGAGAGAGAGAGAGAGAGAGAGAGAGAGAGAGAGAAGGGGTGCTTCACATGAATCCAGTCTGTTTTGTGTTCAAGGATTTGGGTGTTTTTTTTTTTAATGAAGTTTTAGGAACTGGCTTCCAAAACAGGCTGTGAGGAACATTTCACACCTCTGTAGCTTGAAATGCAAATGAGAGGCTTCAGCATCTGCCCCAAATTAGCACGATTCTTCAGCTTTCACACATCAATGAGACCATTATCATGGCAATCCATCGCCTCAGTTCTTCCACAGAGCTTTTCCAAATTAAATTCTTTTTATAATAATCATAATAATGATAATAATAATAATAATGATAATGATAATAATAATAAAAACAACGACAATAATGATAACGATGATAATGATCATGATGATGACGATTGTTACTTTTATAACATCTTTTTTGTCATTATCATCATCATCATCATCATCGCCACCGTATGTAATAATAATGCTAATAGTAATAATAATAATGACAATAATCATAATAATAATGATGATGATGATGATGATCATAATAATAACATGACCCTATGATCGTTGTTGAAGAGTTTGCTGGAAACATAGCTCTGGGAGTGTGCAGTGAGTGATGCGGAAGAATGGATGTAGGAAACGACCAGTTTCGGCTCCAAGTGGACAAACTGCACCTTCCTTACTTTGCCTCTCTTTCCCCCCTTCTCCTTCCACCCCCCTTTCTCTATCTCTCTCTCTCTCTCTCTCTCTCTCTCTCTCTCTCTCTCTCTCTCTCTCTCTCAGTGTGCTTCTGTGCCTCTCTCTCTCTCTCTCTCTCTCTCTCTCTCTCTCTCTCTCTCTCTCTCTCTCTCTCTCTCTCTCTGCCTTCCTCCCTTCCTCCCCCCTACTCTCTCGTTCCCCACCTCCCCTCCCTCCCTCATGTCTGCTGTCTGCTGCTTGAGATCCTTTGGTACGTACACCCGTAATTGCCATATAATGACAGCAGAACGCGAAGGTAGGTCTTCCCTTAGCTGACGATCGCCGATGTCATTATGACAGTGGATACCCTAAAATGCCGCTTTAGTGGTGGTTTGAATTTCTGTCAATGGTCATATCACCCCAATCCCTTGTACGCACGCAAGCGCTGACAAATACACACATAGCACTCACGCAGGCGGATAGGCATATACGCACGCGCACACACAGGCATGCTTACAAGCGCGCTCATGCAGGCGTGCGTACGCACGCGCACGCACGCACACACACACACACACACACACACACACACACACACACACACACACACACACACACACACACACCACAACTTGACAATTACAAACAAAACACACACGTGCGCATGCACACATGCATGCACGCACACGCAATGCACACACACACACACACATGCACGCATGCAAGCATGCACGCATGCGCACGCACACACGCACGCACGCATTACGCGCGCGCGCGCGCGCGCACACACACACACACACACACACACACACACTCACACACATGCGCGCGTGCGTGCGCGCGCGCATGCGCCTTTTCGTTCCCTACAACATAGTCATGCACACACATTCAAATCACGAACTGCATCTTGCTTAGGCTTAGGTCCACAGCATGCTCATTGTCCGTGGAGTCAACGCTCACCTTGCATGTGACTGACTTACTTTATTACTTGCCTCTTTTTACTGGTTTTACGCGGTGTAGGCTGTGACTGGCCAGACGTGGGTCACACTGTGAGACGTGCTTCTTTGAGCAAACTGAAACTAAATTCCCCTGTCTGTCTGTCTGTCTGTCTGTTTCTCCCTCTCCCTCCCTCCCTCCCTCTCTCTCTCTCTCTCTCTCTCTCTCTCTCTCTCTCTCTCTCTCTCTCTCCCCCCCCCCTCTCTCTACCCCTCTGTCTCATGTCTGCTACTAGATATCCTTTGGTACGTACGCTTATGATTGCTACATAATGACAGCATAACGCGAAGATGGGTCTTCCCTTAGCTAACGATCGCCGATGTAATAATGACATTGGATACCCTAAAATGCCAGTGTAGTAGTGGTTTGAATTTCGGTCAATGGTGATATCACCCCCAATCCCTTGTACACACGCAAGCGCTCACAAGTACACGCTTGCTCTCACGTTAGCGGGTAGGCATGCATGCACGCTTACGCACGCACACGCGCGCGTGCACGCACGCGCGCGCGCGCACACACACACACACACACACACACGCACACACACACACGCGCACACACACACACACACACACACACACACACACACACACACACACACACACACACACTCCCCCCTCCTCGTTCCCCTACAACATAGTCATGCACACACATTCAAAACACGAACTGCATCTTGCTTAGGCTTAGGTCCACAGCATGCTCATTGTCCGTGGAGTCAACGCTCACCTTGCATGTGACTGACTTACATTATTACTTGCCTCTTTTTACTGGTTTTACGCGGTGTAGGCTGTGACTGGCCAGACGTGGGTCACACTGACTCCCACATCGCCCCACCCCTCATCCCACCTTCTTCAGCGACCCTTTCCTCACTCGTCCACCCGTCTTTCCTTCCACCCCACCCCACCCCACCCCACCCCATCCCATCTCTCTCTCTCTCTCTCTCTCTCTCTCTCTCTCTCTCTCTCTCACACACACACACACACACACACAAGAGAGTGTAACATTTGTAGTAAGCTATGTAGTGCTGTTATTAACAGAAGGCTGCAGGACTGGGTAGAAGAAAAGAACCTCACTAGTGAATGCCAAGCTGGATTTAAGCGTAACTGTTCTACAATAGATGACATGTTTACTCTAATGGCATTTGTGCTAAAACAGTTTTGTTTGAATCGTAAAGTATATGTGCTTTTATTGGTTTTGAAAAAGCCTTTGATTCTGTTGATAGGTGTATTTTATGGCATATTTTGTTAAAAAATGGAATAAGAGGAAAATTATATAAATGTGTCATGAGCGTGTGTGACTCTGTAAAAGCTAGAGTGAAAAGTGGTGGGTCTTTGATTACATAAACTGCACGACTGGAGTTAAGCAAGGTGATGTATGTAGTCCTATATTGTTTTCTTTATTTATCAGTGAATTGACATCAGAGGTTAATAATTCTGGACGACATGGCGCAATGTTCATAAATGATTTCCTTGAGATTTTCATTCTTCTCTTAGCTGACGATGTTGCATTAATTCTGAAACTATCACTGGTTTACAAACCCAGCTGAACAGTTTGGAAAGAGCTTCTTCTGCTTTGCAGTTAAAGATAAGCACGAATAAAAGAAATGTTATTGTGTTCAGAAAGGGTGGTTATCTTGGCGTCAGAGAGGGGTGGACATATAATGGAGTCAGTATGCCTGTGGTGAATGCTTACAAGTATCTTGGTATTTACTTTTCTACACGCTTAAGCTTTACCTTTGCTTCTAAAGATCTTGCAAGTAGAGCTAAATATGCGTGATTGTGTATTTTGAGGAAATTAAGACTGCTAGATAATGGATTTCTGTGTTGGTTTTTAAAATTATTTGATGTCCAAATTCAACCAATGTTACAATATGGTGCTGAGCTATGGGGTTTTGAATCTGCTGCTATGCATATTGAGAAAATTCATTTGTATGCTTTGAAGAAATTTCTTGGCGTTTCAGTGAAAACGC
>CM065718.1:73860288-73930288 GCA_033310375.1 Conus canariensis
ATTGTTTAAATTTCTGTAATTTTTAAGTCCTTGTGCAAATTTATCATTATGTTATAAATATGTCGTGGGGAAAACGTTCGGAGGCAATTCCTCTACCACTACAAGACTGAAATGGTGAAAAAAAAGAGGAGGGATGGGGGTGGGGGAGTGAGAGAACGAAAACGGAAATCGAAAGGAGGGCAACAGATTGTAATATAAATAATGAAATACTTCATAAGTAACAAAATATGGGTACTATTATAGTACATTTTGAAAGCAGAGCTAGCAGCATGTGGGTATTATTATAGTACATTTTGAAAGCAGAGCTGGCAGAATGTGGGTATTCTTATAGTACATTTTGAAAGCAGAGCTAGCAGCATGTGGGTATTATTATACTACATTTGAAAGCAGAGCTGGCAGCATGTGGGTATTATTATAGTACGTTTTGAAAGCAGAGCCAGCAGCATGTGGGTATTCTTATAGTACGTTTTGAAAGCAGAGCCAGCAGCATGTGGGTATTCTTATAGTACGTTTTGAAAGCAGAGCCAGCAGCATGTGGGTATTCTTATAGTACGTTTTGAAAGCAGAGCCAGCAGCATGTGGGTATTCTTATAGTACGTTTTGAAAGTAGAGCTAGCAGCATGTGGGTATTCTTATAGTACGTTTTGAAAGCAGAGCCAGCAGCATGCGGATATTCTTATAGCATATTTTGAAATCAGAGCTAACAGTATGTGGGTATTCTTATAGTACGTTTTGAAAGCAGAGCTAGCAGCATGTGGGTATCATTGCAGTACGTTTTGAAATCAGAGCTAGCAGCATGTGGGTATCATTGCAGTACGTTTTGAAATCAGAGCTAGTAGCTTATGGGTATTATTACAGTACGTTTTAAGGCATAGCCAGAGGCTTCCATTCGCTGATTTGTAATCATCAGTGGGACACGGCTGTTCGTATCGGTCCTCCCTTGGCATCAAATGAGAACGCACCACAATGTATAATTCTGTAGTGTTCTCGCCAACAAGGGTTCGAAAACAGAATCCAGCGGCACCCAAAGCAGACAGTGAAGGGAAGAAAAGGAAGATGAGAAGAAAGCGCTGTCAGGAGATAACTTGCTGAAAAATTAAAATCATTATGTAAAGTGTGATGGATACAGAGAGGAAATCTCCGAGCCTGTGCTTAAGATTCCGTTTAAGGACGTAAGGGAGGTCGAAAAGTGTCGGTGTAAATAACCCAAGCAATTTCAGTCACCTAATGCTGACAGCAGTCAAGCATTGTGCGGACAGCCTTCACTTGGGTCACGTAAGAGATGCAATCTTCCACTGATTCACGAAGCAAGAGCACGCTGAACTTACAAGTAGTGGGGGAAAACATCTCTTTCTTTCTTTCTCTCTCTCTCTCTCTCTCTCTCTCTCTCTCTCTCTCTCTCTCTCTCTCTCTCTCTCTACACACACACACACACACACACACACACACACACACACTGTGTGTGTGTGTGTGTGTGTGTGTGTGTGTGTGTGTGTGTGTGTGTGTGTGTTGCTATCATTATTTCCCTTTACAGAGGGACGGATGTAAAACAAGCCCGCTAGTATTCATTCCGCTTAGCCCTCTCTCTCCCTTCCCTCCCCCCTCCCCCTCTCTCTCTTTCTCTCTCTCTCTCTCTCTCTCTCTCTCTCTCTCTCTCTCTCTGATCTTCTTCTGGGCTCCTGTTCCGTGGCGTCAGTCACAGACTTTTTGTTTATTTTTGTGTGTGTGTTTTATTGTGTTTGGTTTTGGTTATGTTGTTGTTGTTGAGGTTTTTTTGTTTTGTTTTGTTTTGTTTTTTGTTTTGGGTCGTTGATCTTTCACTGACACTGTGGCTGTCGATGATTCTGTTTTCTTTCAGATCTACTTCTGCCACCCCCCACCCCACTCCCGCACTTTAAAAAAAGTGTAACACCATATCCCTTCCTTTCGCCCCACACCTCTTCCACTCCCACAGTCGAACCGTACTGAACCAGGTCAGGAGCGCCATAGCTCGACGTTCATTGTGACCTGTGTGAACGGTGCCGTCTGCCTGCCTGTCTGGTCAGCTTGTGAAATCATGTGTCACACGTACCCCGCGCCCTCCCTCTCTCTTTCCCCAGCCGTCTCTAACCCTCAGGCCCCCACCCCCGGCCTCCCAACCTCTTCTGTCTGTTACGAAGACATCCGATCAACCGTTTTTTTTTTTCGGGGAGGGGGGGGGGGGAGGTGGTGGTGTTTTATTTGTTCAAAGGAGAATTTCGGTGTCATTACCGCTGTACTTGAAGGTCAACCAACCACTTACAGTGTGGGATTGAAAAGCATGATTTTATCACCTTTTTACTTCCTTCAGTTCAACTTGCTGGTGCTTGGTGGAGGTTATTGGAAAACTGAAGTACTCCAGGGAATGAGAGAGAGGGTTGGAATGGGATGGAGGTGAGCGACTTGTGTGTGTGTGTGGGGGGGGGGGGGGGGGGGGGGGGGGGGGAGAGAGAGAGAGAGAGAACGTGCACCCACGCGCGCGTTGTGTGTGTGTGTGTGTGTGTGTGTGTGTGTACGCGCGTGCGCCGCCAGCTGCTTGATTTGTTTTGGCATAATTATATGCTCGCGTAATTGTTTGAGTCTGTGTGTTCTAGCTTAAACCAGTACAACAGCTCATCGTGCAACGATTGTTGTGTAGAAAGAACACCCTTTGATCATCCCGTAGATGGTGAAATTAACGTCCCATCAGTAAAGTGTGGGGCTTCTGAAGGCGTTATTTTCGTTGCGCTCGATTGCAACAGCTTGCTCAGTACTGGGATTAACCCAAACGCAGCATCATTAGAACAGTCCGTTTTTGTTTCGCCACAGCGCGACCTCGTTCAGAACCGGCGTGATATTTATTGCGCATTTGTCGTGTGCGAGGCATATCAGTCGCAGCAAAACAGCGATGTCAGTCATAGTAGATTTTGGAGGGGGGGGGGGGGGGATGAATGATAGGTGGATGGGTAGCGTAGGCCCTATTATTGAAAGCACCGCTTTAATTAAAACCTAGCACCACGCACATCGTGCCTGGTAAAAAAAAAATAATAAAATAAATAAATAAAGGATACTGTCTAATCCAGGACAGCTGTGTCTTTTTTTTGTTCCCCACTCGTCCGCAAAACAAAGACTCCGTTTAATCTAGCACAGCCGGAAGAGCTCCAATTGGTAGAGCGTCAGACCCGTAATTCTGGTGGTCCTGCGGTTGCGGGTTTGAATCTTCGCAAGGGCAACTTTCGGTACAGGATGGTTTTTTGTTGTTGTTGTTTTTTTCCTCCGTCGGACATTGATTCTGACTCCATTCCCCCAAAGTCCTTTGAGAACACGCATAGCATCTTGCACATACGTTAGAACCCATCACCATCCTTCGGAAGAGTAGGCCCAGAAGGTTGATGATGGTGACGGATGACACGTATACATGTAGCATGCATCCTGTGTGCTGATGATAACGGTCTGAGCAGAGACCGCTGAACGCGGGGCAGGATAACATCCCCAACTGGAAGGAAGAACGAACTGGGTCTCTGTTGTTGGATTCCCCCCCCCCCCCCCCCCCCCCCCCATTACTATTGTATGTCCACTGAAGGAAGAACGAACTGGGTCTCTGTTGTTGGATCCCCCCCCCCCCCCCCCCCCCCATTACTATTGTATGTCTGACCTGTTGAAACCTTCAGCGTCGAAACGCATTGCCTTTGCGTTGTGTTGTGTTTGTTCCATTCCTTTGGCGGTTGGTTTAACGTTTATTTTCTTGGTTCATTTTTTGGCGTAGCACTAACACTCACGCACGCACGCACGCACACACACGCGCGCGCGCGCGCGCGCACACACACACACACACACACACACACACACACACACACCTTTCTTTTCTTTTCATTTTATTTTATTTTATTTCTAAGCTCAGTTTCCGTCTCCCGTCACTAAATGAACAACTTTTAACCTTGACCATCGGAGGCTGAGCACGGGAATTTTGAGGTCAAGTTTTGCGCGGTGTATTGGGGATCAGACCTGCAGTTATCGATTAGTCGTGCCAATGCCGTTGACCGTGGATCATGACTTGAGTGCATTGTGGTGGAAGAAATAGGTCAGGTACGCTGGAGGTCGCCAAATCAGACAGATGTCAGTTATTAACGTTGTTTCCGTTGACTCAAAATACAAATAAACACAACACAATATGTAAAGTGACGCAGATTTAGTGGACTGTACAAAACAAACAAGTGAATTTTCGACACAAAGTCTTCCTTAGACGTGACAGTTGCAAACAAACATGAACAAAACAGTACTTTCCTTTTGGCTGACAAACATTTGTCACGTATGAGCAAAGACCACTCCCCACGGGCGTACTGTCTTTGGTCTGACGTAGACTTTGTGTTGGATATTCACTTGTTTGTTTGGCACAGTCCATTTAAATTTGCGTTACTTTACATCTTGTTTTGTGTGTTTCTTTGTGTTTCGAGTTGTTTTCAGTAACGCAGCTGTCTGCTTTCAGTGTTGTTTCCGTTGTTCAGCGAGTCCAGTCTGTATGTTGGTCTTTCCTTGCTCTGTTTCTGTCTCTCATTGTTTCTTACTATACAGTCTTTTTCTTTCTCTTTTTTTTCTTCTTGTTCTTCTCATTCTTTCTACTGTGTTGCTCTTTCTTTATCTTTTTCCTCCTTTCTTTGTGCTCTCTCTCTCTCTCTCTCTCTCTCTCTCTCTCTCTCGTCCTTGTTCACCTTCATCTTTGCTTCCTTATCCTCTCTTTTCTTTTTTCGTTCTTCATCCCATTGTCTCTTCCATCCCTCATGTCTTCTCTCCGTTGCTTTCTTTCTGCGTCGTTCCCTCATTCGCTCTTTCTTCCTTTGTACTAGGATGAAGGGAATGCAAGTTGAAATGGGGGAGAAAAAGAAGAAAAGAAAAAAAAAGGGGGGGGGGGAGGGAGAGAAGAAGGGAGGGGAGAGGACATGGGAGGGTGGTTGATGAAGGATGAAGAGGGAGGAGGCAGGGAAGGGTGGAGACGGACATGAAAAAAAATGGGCAGGTTGTCGGGAGGAGGAGAAGAAGGTAAGTAAGTGGAGGTGAAGTGTGTGTGTAAGAGGGGGGGGGGGGGGGGCGCGGATGGAAGGGGGCTTGAGGTCGTAGACAGTGTCAAGGACAGTCAACCATGGTGTGCGTGTGATGGTGGTCTATTTTGGGCAACGGAATCACGAGGGATGCATTCTTTCGTGGGGGGGGGGGGGGGGGGGGGGGGGGGGGGGGGGGTTTCCTTTTTTTTCTTTTTTTTTTTTTTTTTCCTTTTCTTTCTGTCCTCTCTTCTGTTGTGGGGTTTTTGTTTTTCGTGGGGGCTGGTTTAACCTAGTTTGGGGCAACGTGAAGCAGTCCATCACAGCTGTCAGTGCCTTGGTGTCTGCTTCAGAAACATTCTGGTGTGCATTGACACTGGCTGGCTGGTGTCTCGCTCAGTTTGTCTGTCTGTCTCTCTGTTTTCTATCTCTCTGTTTCTTGTTGCGTGCCTGGATTTGTGTGTGTGTGGTGTGTGTGTGTGTGTGCATATGTGTGTGTGTGTGTGTGTGTGTGTGTTCGTGTGTGTGGTGTGTTAGAGAGATATGTTTAAAATCACACAATAACAGACAAACAGATTAATAGATAAACACACAATCATGTAAATTAAGAAATTGTGTGGACTATGGCTTAAATAATCCAGCTACACAAGATTCAGAAAACGGTGAAGACAAAGCATGCACACACACACACACACACACACACACACACACACACACACACACACACACACACACAGGGTAGGCTGACATTACAGAGGACGCCACAAGGACAATAGATAATCTGTAATGGTGCTCCTTATACTGCATATGACCTCTCACTTAACAACAATCCCTTCCCCTAGCCCTGGTCTTCCTGCGCTTGGCCTTCCTGAGTTCAAAGAAAAGAAACAAAATGCAGAATTCCACGCAAGTGCATTTCAAAACACGAATCGGGCAAGCTATAATTTTCTTCTTTCTTTTTCCCCCTAGTTTTTCAGTTTAAAAAAATTGCAACAGTGCATATGATGCAAATATCATGGTTTACATAGTCAGTTGCCTGATGACTAGATGAGGTAAGCTTTTACCTAATGTGAATATAAGGTTGCTGGCATGCCTGACGTTGACTATCACGCTGAAACTGGCAATATCAGTTTTGCCTAACGTCAACAGCCCGACGTTGACTAACATGCTGAAACTGGCACTATCAGAGTTTTGCCTAACGTTAACAGCCTGACGTTGACTATGACGCTGAAAAATGGCACTATCAGAGTTTTGCCTAACGTTAACAGCCTGACGTTGACTATGACGCTGAAACTGGCAATATTAGAGTTTTGTCTAACGTTAACAGCCTGACGTTGACTATGACGCTGAAACTGGCAATATTAGAGTTTTGCCTAACGTTAACAGCCTGACATTGACTATGACGCTGAAACTGGCACTATTAGAGTTTGTCTAACGTTAACAGCCTGACATTGACTAGCACTCTGAAACTGGCAATATTAGAGTTTTGTCTAATGTTAACAGCCTAACATTGACTATCACGCTGAAACTAGCAATATTAGAGTTTTGCCTAACGTTAACAGCCTAACATTGACTATGACACTGAAACTGGCAGTATTAGAGTTTTGCCTAATGTTAACAGCCTGACATTGACTATGACGCTGAAACTGGCAATATTAGAGTTTTGCCTAACGTTAACAGCCTAACATTGACTATCACGCTGAAACTAGCAATATTAGAGTTTTGCCTAATGTTAACAGCCTAACATTGACTAATGTGGATAAGTTATGCTGAAAGTTGACAATGAATGCCTCTCACTAGACGTTGAAGAGAGATGTGGAGACAAGTGTTTAGACTCTGTGTGTGTGTGTGTTGTGTGTTGTGTGTGTGTGTGTGTGTGTGTGTGTGTGTGTGTGTGTGAGGGAAGAGAGACAAACTGACAGAAGGGCATTATATTGATGTGAAGACACATAACATACAAAAGATTACAAGCAGAATTTCCACAGTAAGCCGGTCGGGATAAAAACAGTAGTCATGTTTTCTGGACATGTAGTTTGTATGTGTGCGCACACGTTGCATGTGCTTGTGTGTGTTTGTGTGTGTACATGTGCATGCGTACACACACGTGCACAGGCATAGAGAGAATGAGAATGAAAGGGAGGAAGACAGGGACAGAAAGAGAGAGAGACAAACATGTGTCTTAAAAAAAGAGAGAAAGGCAAAACAGACAGACATCAAACATGTATCTGTGACTAGAGCGCAACTGTCATGTTCTGCATGGAGTTTGGTGCATTGTTATGTCACAGCCTTCCATGCACTAGAGATGAAGATGGTAACACTTGAAAGGTCAGGGGCAGAATGAAAAAAAACACTGTACTGTACTGCAGGAGATTGGACTGTAGTATACTGTAAGCACTGCGCTTGTACTGTATAGCAGTAGACATCAGTGTCTTGTGCTGTACTGTGTTGCATTGCACAGTATTGCAGCATATTTTATTGTGTTGTATTGTACGACATTGCATTGTGTTGTATTGGCAACATTCTCACAAAAACCGTAAAGAAATTGAAAGTAACACTTGTTTTAATTCAAAAATGAAACAGACAAATAGACTTTTGACAGAAATGTCTTCTTCAGACATGACAAACTACAGATGTAAATCATCCAGAAAAGAACTGCTCCCCACATCATGGTCAGCATGAAAGCATTTCACCATGGACCTTTTTTTTCTGGGTTCTTTGACATGGTCCTTATCCTGCTGTCTGGGTCAAAAATGTGACAGATTATTATTTTATATGAAAGACCAGCTCTCAGACCCCATTTACAGTCCTGTGGACAGAGGGGAGCTGGATGAGGGGGGGGGGGGGGGGGGAGGAGGATGCCCCATTCTGGAATCAAATTACAGACACTTCTGAGGTGACTTTTAGCCTTTTGACCACCTCTCCACTAAATGGCTTTGGTCTGCCATGTACACGTTTTGACCTCTTTGGTCTTCTTCAGGCAAGATAAACAACATTCATGACAATGAAAACAAGAACAAGCAATCACTTATCCCCTCAAATTGGGCACATTCAACATCCATTTTGTGCCCAATTTGAGGACATAATTCGTTTTCATTGTCCTGAATGTTGTTTCTCTTGCCTGAAGACGACCAAAGAGGTCGAAACGCATTGTGTTTTGTATTGGTAATTTCTTTGTGCCTTTTGTCTGGCATCAATAGTATTTTCTTCTTTTAAGGAAAGTTTATGTTTAAAGAACTGCCATTCATGGGCGAGGAAGAAAAGTAAATCAAAATGCTGACACAAAGTTACTTGGAGGATAGTGTTCAAAATGTGACTGGAATGTAAAACAGTGTTGATATAGTGTCCATTGATAGTGTCCCCAAAGCATTGTTAAATCAGGGTGGTCAGTTGTTAAGGAAGGGTGGGAGGCAGTAAGCTGTTGATGGTGGGAAACACAAATCAGACGCACCTTACCTTTAAAGCACAGTGCCAGTTGTGACAGGGCTTTGTATATTATCTAAGTGGTTGTGTTTTGTTAAATGACAACCTCAGTTGAAAGTCACTGTTGAAAGTGGGGCAGAGGAGAACAACAGCAGATATGCGATCCCTTGACCTTCACCTTCAAATTGGGGTGGACAGGAGAGACAACCGATGGGTGATCCTCCCATCCTTCACCCTCATTCACCTGTTGTGCTTGATTGTGGGAAGGGGTGGAGACAGGTGAGAGTATGGGGGAGGTGTAGTTTTTGACTCAGATTTGTAACTAGGGGTCTATGTTATTGTGCAGTTTCAGGGTTGTCTGTGCATGTGTGTGCATTTGTGTGTGTGTGTGTGTGTGTGTGTGTGTGTGTGTGTGTGTGTGTGTGTGTGTGTGTGTGTGTCTGACACTGCTTTTTTCAGTAAATACAACCATCAGCATATCAAACTTGGTAGAATGATAAATATTGTGAATACTCTCCAACATTCCCATGCCAGAAGATGTCACAGAAATCATAACACCTGTAAATCTGGCATGAAATCTTTTTATCAAGAAAGTCAAAATTATAAAATCATCCATTTTTTAAAAGTTATCATTATTTACAATGATTGACTGATAGCTTGTTAAAGGACATGTTTGGGAATTCTGCAACAGAATTTCTGTCAAGATCAAACCTTACATTTTTCTTTTACCAAACAGAGAACTGAAATAGTCTACATCTAGAAGTAAAGAGTTATGCATGTGCTGTCAGTTTATCTTTTCTTTTTGTTTATTGTTTTGGTTTGGTGTCTGTCTCATTTCCATGCTGGTTAAGAGATTTTATCTCCATGCAGTTCATTCAGGCTCCCTGACCTCAGCCACTCGCCAGCTTGTCCTGCCGCGCCAGCAGTCCACAGAGACCAATCAAAATCAAGCACTCATGAGCCAGCCAATCAGAGGAGACACTGCTCTCTGCTGAGTCATGTCAGTATTGTTCAGTGATGCCTGTTCAGATCTAACAGATGAAGGACACCATCTGGGGCCGGAATAGCTCAGTTGGTAGAGCGCCGGACTCGTGATCCTGAGGTTACAGGTTCGAATTTCGGTACAGGAGGATTTTTCCCTCGGAGTTAACATTGGTTCTGACTCCATTCCCCATACAGTCCTTTGAATGAGACTATAAACCGAGGTTCCGTGTGTGAACGCACGCATAACATCTTGCACACACGTAAAATCCCATCACCAACTTTCGGAAGAGAAGGCCAGTTTGGCCGTTGGTATGGATGACACGTTACACATAGCATGCACCCTGCGTGAGAAATTGAAAGAATGGAAGAAGCAAGGATATTGAGTGAACGATGTTGGACGATATTGACTGTATGACACGGGAAACGACTGAATGAAGCGCCAGCTGGCAGCTCTTCAGTCGGTACTACCCAGGTAGGCAGCCCGTTGTGTAAACGAGTGTGGATTGTAAAGCGCTTAGAGCTTGGTCTCTAGCCGAGAATAGGCGCTATATAAGTATTCATTATTATTATTATTATCTACTGAGCACCTAATGACAACAATAACTGCTTAGTCACAGAGCCAGTGTGAGTGAGCGTTCCCCTCTGGAGGTACCACCTGTCTGTCCGGTGATAGTCCCTATGAGCTTCACAATGCCAGTAACCTTAACATAGTTTCTCCAAGGATGTAGACATGAAGAGAAAGTGGGAACGTAAGTAACCATGAGAGCAGGGCATGAAGGTCCACAGAATTTCAGACCTTTTTTTATGCAGATCGGATGAAGAGGAGGTTGTGGAATTCCATTCAATTTGAGACAACATGACAGGGCTGCATTCTGTGGCAACTTTCATAATATATCCTGGTGTTAACCAGGCCCAAGAGAACAGACACCTGTAGTGTTGGTCAGGAAATGTGAGCAACACCCTCAGAGACAGAACTGTTGAAGTGGAGCTTCCCACCTGAACCTTCAGCATTTTCAACTCTGGCTAGGAGCTGGTAAGGGCAGAAAAATCCCACCAATAAGTGACTGATGGGTATAGAACTCACAATCTTGGGCCAGGGAGTCTGTCATTCTATTCATTGCACCACAGTAGCTAGTATGTTCTTTCAAACCATTACGTCATACTGATGATGCACATTTTGAATACGTAGGCATCTGTCTGTCTGACAGAAATAGATCTCTGGAATGAACTTTTCAGTCAGCCAAGGGCGCTAGTGGCCATTGCGTAACTGGTACAGAAAGCAGGGGTAATCAAGGTCACGACATTTCAGTTGCCTGTTGTTGAGGCAGAAGGAAAGGGGTGAGGAGGAAGAGGTGGGTGTATGGGGAGGGGACTGTCACCAAAAAAGTAGAGAGAGAGAGATGAGAGGGAGATGAAAGGAGAGGAGAGTAAAGGAGGATGGTGGGCTGAGAGCATCATAGCATGCTGAAGAAATAACCGGCCAGAGCATAATTCTTGGAGATGAGAAATTGCTCAATCATCTGCTGCTGCTAATGCTGACTCCGTAGTACACTTTCCATACTTGTCATTTCATCTGCATGCACATTTCTTCCCCACCTTTCCTGTGCCTTTCACTCTTCTGTTTCATGTATTCATTACTTGTGAATCAAATAGGCAAACTTCATTTCCTATTTTAATTAATCGAGGAGGGCTCAGTGCATGCAGACTAGTCCACATGCAGACTAGTCCACATACGCTACAAAACGACATCTGGTAAGCCATTAGGCCACAATATGTAGGGGTGTCAGCAAACTAAATCTACAAATAAGTGGATACATAAAAATGAAAATGTAAATCTCTTCCTGTCGACAGGAAGCATTCTCAAATGGATAGAAATGTGAGAGACATTTCGTTATGTTACTAGAAGCAAATTGCCCTTGTGCAGACTTCAAGATGCTGGCAATGTCAGGGACTGTTGCAGAGCAACACTGGATTGGTTACATATGCATAGCCCAATTGTCGGTTATAAACATGTTCATACACACATACACTTGAGCACATATGTATGCACTCACACACACATGAAGATGTGAGCACATGTACATGCATGTGCTCGTGTGTACAAAGAGTACAGAAAATGCTTTGTGTGTGAGCGTAAGTATGAAGGGGTGTGTATGTGTGTGTGTGTGTGTGTGTGCCTGCATGTGTGTGTGCATGTGTGTGTGTGTGTGCCTGCATGTGTGTGTGTGTGTGTGCGCGTGCGTGCTTGCATGCATGTTTCATATCCTCAACAGGAAAATGGGATGATATGATGCACATTTCTATGAACTGCACTCCATCAAATGTTATTACAAGACATACCAGAAAACTAGCTTCATGTTTACAAACAATACCATACACAGACTTCTTCACACTCTGGCGTATCACAGACACACCTTCAGGTTCCTGCCGTGTGAACTTCGCCCAGCAAACATACGGTGACAGCTCTGACCTCCAGAAGTGTTTACCTGGGAGCCCAGTAAATTGCTGTGCGTGAGCCCTTTGCCAGAGAAAATGATTTATCAACATTCCTGCCCATACATTTGCCTGCCATAATATATTCTGGTTTACAGTCCTGTTGTCTGGAGGGGCGTGGGCATGAGGAATGACTTTGTAAATTAAGGAGTACAACACGACAAAGGTGGTTGCATACCAGAACATTCTTGACATTTTAAAAAAGAGTTTTTGAGATGGGGGATGAGGAAGCGGGGGGAGGGGGGGGGGGTCTTTTGTAATGGTGTTATTCTTGTTTTGGACAGTTGGCCTTCTCTGTTTGCTGGGAGGTAAGGGGCTGAAATGGGGAGGGGGGGGGGGGTATTGTTCTTTTTTTTCAACCCCTTCTCCCTCCCCACTTTAATATATATGTCTTACCCTTGTCAAAACTGATATAACCACTAAATATTATGCAGACTCTGATTTTTACTGTCTTTACCATTATGATATTGACAAATGTTGCAAATTTTGTTGTCATCATTTGCCAGCAGATTGCAGTTTGGTTTGTTGTGAATTGATTATATGTCTTTTAACGCTTTGTTCCAGATACTGGAGAGGTCGTGGTGTGATGTGGACGGGGTCAGGGTGTCGTTACGTCTGTGGGACACTTTCGGTTATCATGACAAAGACCGTGGCTTTGCTTACAGGGGGTCAGTGATGGCACACTTGCTTATGATCAGTGATCTCAAATTTCTATAATTACTCAGTATTAAATGCATTTGTACCTGTTTCCATACCAAGAAAAACAGCCATTCCTGTTGAATACTCCAAAATATGGAATTCCCTATAGATAAGGCCTTAGGTTTTTCATTAGTATACATTTAATTCGGAACTCTGTGTGTGCAAAGGAAGTTAGGGTGGGAGTGGATGGAGATTTTCTTATGTACAGGCTATATTAGGTGAAGACATGATCTGCATTCAGAATATTGTCAATGAACTGGTCCAAAATTATTCCTTTTTTTCCCATCCATAATTTCTTCATGGTTTGGTTCCACAAGTGCAACTTAGTTACTAAACACAGTCTTTTGTATGATATTGTTTTGTATTGTATTGCATTGTATGACTTCATTTTCACAGAATATTTTTCTGTCTGAAGTTTGGGCTGTTCGGCCTGGGGAAGGCATATTACCATAGTAAAGTATCACCTTTTTACCAGCCTATATCTATTTTGGTTTTAACTACTAAAACTGCTTTTTTTTCCTTTGGACCGTACTTGCCAGGGACAGTTCCGTTGTTTCTATGTTTTTGCTTGCTTTTTTTAAAACCCACTATATGAAGTATGTCGCTGCACAGTTAATGCCGAAATGTCTTGTTGGCGTAAAGAATATATCATGCCTGTCACATCAGTCTGTTGACATCAGTGAAGAAGAAAAAACAGTTAATATTCACATGGCCATTTAGGAGGATCGAGTGGTGTAGTTAAAACAGCTCTGGGGAATTGTTGAGGGACGGAGACAGATAGGTTGGGAAGACAGAAATAAATGGTGGATGGATAGAATAACAGAATGGACAGAGACCAGAGCCTTGGCTCACATCCAGCAGATCTGGAGGAATCAGGTGAAATTTCTGTAGTATGGCGCCCCGCAGACTCTTCACAGAGTTAATGGAGGAAGAGAAGAAGATCAAGAATGTTTGTTACCTGTTCTTTCAGAACTGCCTGCAACATCTTTAAGAGGATGAGACCGACAGCGCACAGCCCATATATTTTGAAAAAGACACATCTGAAGTGCAACCCAGAGAAGTACTGCAACTAGCTGCCAGACCAGTCGGTGGGGAGCAATCCTACACCACCCTTGGAAGCTTACAGTGTGATGACATCCGATGCAGGCATGCACAGGGCATTCCATAAAGGTGTCAAGAGATGTAACTGCTCCCTGGCAGATGCCTCTATGTGATGGTCACTGGATGCAACACAACAGTAACCTCCATGAAAGCATGCCCAAGAGTGTACCAGCCCATATTTCATGACTGGAACCATCAGCAAAAAACACCACCATCACACAAACCACTGCAAGTATCCCCAGCCCCACTCATTGCTGTTTTGCTGACAGGTTAAACCAGTATAACTCCAGACACAGCCAAGCTTTTGCCAGGCAGTCTCAAGAGTCTGAAGAAGATCCTGGGTTGTAGTCTTTCCTGCTGTCAACAGGACTTTTCCCATGGTCAGTGAGGCCTTCCACACCATCACGGAATTAAGAAAGAAGGAGAACCAGATTAAGACTATATGTTGCCTGTTCATCCACAACATCTGCAAGAGGATTAGCCCAACACAGCACAGCATAGCCAATGTGTGTATGAGTGTATGTATGTGTGTATGTCAGTCTCTGTCTCTCTTGCACTCTCTGTTTCTGTCTCTGTCTGTCTGTCTTTGTCTGTCTGTCTGTCACACACACACACACACACACACACACACACACACAACACACACAACACAACACAACACAACACAACACAACACAACACAACACAACACAACACAACACAACACAACACAACACAACACACCCATAGCATAGCGCTGTCTGAAAATCTTAAGTAATGCCCACTTTCCTTATTTTCACTGTCTATCTCAAACCTTTTGCCACTGTCTTTAAATCAAAGTCACAGAATTCCTGTTAACCCATCCTACCCATGAAGTCATTGACATGCGTCATGTCAGTGTGGATGTGTTGACTTTCAGAGCGGATGTCATCTTGCTGTGCTTTAGCACAGTGCGGCCCAGTTCCCTGCGCAATGTGCGCACCATCTGGTACCCTGAGATCCGCCGCTTCTGTCCCACCACCCCCATTGTGCTGGTGGGAACTCAGGCTGACCTGCGTTACCTGTATACAGATGACAACTACCTGAAGATGGAGAAAGGCCTTATGTACAGGTGTGGTGTGTGTGTGTGTGTGTGTGTGTGTGTGTGTGTGTGTGTGTGTGTGCGCGCGCATCCGTGTGCATGTCTGTGTGTGTGTGTATGTGTGAGTGTGCATGTGTGCTAGAATTAGAGGAATGGGAGTGTATGCTGGATGGGTTCAGATAATAAACTGTTTAACACTGTGTCTGGTACCAGCTACCATGGCGCTGTGGTTAGCATCTCAAATTCCCAGCATAGAGGTCATGCACTCGATTCCCATCAGAACCATCTATTTGTGGGATTTTTCTGCCTTGTCCGTTGAGCTTTTTATGGGCTCATTTGGGAAGACCGGGACCACAGTCGAGTTTTGTAGACTTTATGGTTTTGTCTCTGAGTGTTGCTGAGATTTCCTGATCAGCACTGCAGGTGTCTGTATCTCTGGGGCCTGGTTGATGCTGGGACATATTACGAAAGTAAGCATAGAATACAACTATGTCATGTTGTCTCAGACTGTAATGGAACTCCATAGTATCATCGTCATCCATCAGCATGAAAATAATTCTCAAATCATGGGGCCCTTTATGCCTTTCTCTTGTTGTGACCACAGGTATGATTTCCTCTCCTCCTTTATGTTCTTGGTGAGTTTGTGTCAAGGTCAAAGGTATCAGCATATTCATGGGGACTGTTGTTGGACGGACCTAGTGGCACTCTCCTGAGGAGGACCCTCACTCACAACAACTCACGACTAAGCAGTTACTGTCATCAGTAGGGGGCTTATCTGGTGGTGTCCTGCATATGTTGGCTAAGAACAGGCACCAGTGGACACCACTGAAATGGCTTGGGTGTAGTGCAGCATCTTCTCATGTGGGTTGCCTCATGATGACTTTACACTGGTCCCTGTGGATAGTCGGTGCCAGGTGGCAGGGCAAACCTGAACATGGCTGTGGACAAGGAGTCAGGATGAGTGGCTAGGGCAATGCCATTGAAGTGGCACAGAAGATGGGACGGAAAAGAAGAAAAAAACAAACTCAGTGTCTTGTATGTGATTTGTGTAGATGCGTGCATCAGTATGTACAAATTTGGTGGGCTATGGGGTGGTGGAGTGGGGGGGGGGGGCCATGCAGAGGGTGAGGGGGGAATTGTCTTGGAGTAGAATGGAATGATTCAAAATCTGTAGTATTGTGAGCAGGGGGATTGACAGTAAAATGAAGTCAAACATTCCCTCTGAATCCATTATGACCTGTTGGATGGCCGCTAATTGTTGCAGACATATCAACGAGTCGGACATAGTGACGCCGGCCATGGGTCACGAGGTCGCTAAAGACATTGGCGCACCCTTCTACGAGTCCAGCGTGCTGACACGCTTTGGGGTGGGCGACGTGTTCATCAACAGCGTTCGTGCAGCGCTCATCGAACGGCGCAAACTCAAGTTCTGGAACACGCAGCTGCGCAAAGTGCAGCGCCCCCTCATCCAGCCCCCCATGATCATGCCCACCCCCACTCTGCCCTCCATCAGCCTCCCACAATCCCCCTCCTCCAGCGAGGGACTGGCATCAATGCTTTATGAGCGATGTGAGTGTGACCTGACGTTTGTGACGAGGGGTGTGTGTGTGCCAGCACATCGCGTGGTGCTGGCAATGTCGTGTCAAGTCTTTGAGGACCTGTTTTCCTGCAAGGAATTCCACCCAGTGACATCCCCATCGAAAGAGGCAGTGCAACCCAGCCTGGGTCTGGGAAGAGAGGTGGACAATGACCCTTTCAAGAATCAGTCGGTCACCAGTGACGACCAATGTTTACTGGACAATGAGGTCAGCGGCCGGGCGGCCAGCCCAAACAACAACAGCATTCTGGCCATGGCCAGTCCTGATGACCTTGTGGTGAGCATGCACTCTGACAATGTCGAGTACCCAGTGACTGTGCGTTTCAGCCACCCAGCCATCGAGCATGTGGAGGTGAAGTTGCAGAGTCCTGCTTACCCAGAGAGGGAGGCATCGGTGAGGACGTTTGTCACCCTGCACCCTGACATTGCTCCCCATGCCCTGCACATCGTCCTGGACTTCCTCTATACTGCACGCTTCTCTGCTAAGGTCTGTTCTCTGTGTGTGTGTGGCGTGTGTGTTGTGGTGGTGTGTGTGTGTGTGTGTGTGAGAGTCTGGCGTGTGTGGGTATGTATGTGGGTGTCTGTACGTTGCACAGTCTGTATTTGTGGGCATACTATAGTATTGTGTTTGTTATGGGCACATCTGTTTATATGTGTCAATGAGTATGTTGACTTTCTTGTTTGTCCTGCATGTGTGTGTGTATGTGTGTGAGAGAGAGAGTGAGCACACATGCATGCATGTGTGGAGTGTTTTTGTATGATGTTTGTATTTGTGTGTTTGCTGTGCATGTGTGTGGTGTGTACATGTGTGTGTGTGTGTGTGTGTGTGTGTAAACGTTTTTCACGAACTTTGCATTGTGGTGGTCAGATCATCACCATCATCACAGCAACATAGCACATCATAATATTTGCAGCCCAACAGGTGACTCTGCATCTCAGCTGATATGTGGAGTTGAGTGAGTCATTTCTGCTGAGCTTCAGAGCTGATGACAGTATTGTTCATACTCATAGTGATGCCAAGACTGGTTCGTCCTTACTGAAACCTGGATGGGAGGCAGAACCAATTGGTGAATCCCAGTTTCTCTTAGTTCTAATCACAAGGAAGTTCACAGAATTCAGCAAATTACAACTTGGTAAATGTTGTCTGTAAGGGCAGGAAATCATGAAGGAAATCTCTTTTTATGTTCAGCCGTCCCCCCCCCCCCCCCCCCTCTTTCCTTCCTTAATTCCCCCATGTGTTAAAAACTCTGGCATCCTCTGATTGATAGGAAAGGCCTTTGGGTTTTGTTATTCTCAATTTGCTGGACTAAGGTCTGTCCATACGAGGTAACGTGCAGCAGTACGCTAGTAAGCACAACCACTGTTCATGGGTGGTAAAGTGGCATTTTAAAAGAAAGTGTGAATGCTGAAATGAATCGGTCAGCTGCTACTTGACACTGGTTCCATTTTTATTGGATGGGCTGGTGATGGTATGGAGATATTGTTCTTCCTGCTCAGTGGATTTTTGTTGCTATGACTAGACTAGACAGCTACCTTTAATGTTATTGATAACCCCTCCATGTCTCTCTCTGTCTCTGTCTTTTTCTCTGTCTCAGTGTCTGTCTGTCTGTCTCTCTCTCTGTCTCTTCTTTGTCTGTCTGTCTGTCTGTCTCTATCAGTCAGTCTGTCTGTCTCTCTGTCTATCTATCTATGTCTATTTGTCTGCCTGCCTACTTACTTGCCTCTCTCTCTCTCTCATCCAACCCTCTCTCTCTCTCTCTCTCATCCAACCCTCTCTCTCTCTCACTAAAACTCATTGTCACACTATCGCAGACACCATGACCCATCATGGCTTTACAGACCTACCTCTGGTGTAGGTGTGTACGTCTTGTGTGTATGTGCATGCATGTGTACATGTGTATGCATAGACACACATGTGCACTGCCAGAAAACCTTTACCTTGTACTGTGTTTTCATCCATCAGTGACCCTGTAGGGCAAAACCGGCTTTGTCAGTGTGTAGAGTGATGCCTGCATCATGCTTCGTGACATTGACAGTCCAGTCCTCACAGGTGTGCTGTGTTGTTCAGATGACGGGTTCAGTTGTCAAAGAGGTGAAGCGTGTGGCGGAGCTACTGGGCCTCAGCGACCTGCTGTTGGGCATCAACAGCTATAACCTGGACGACTTCTTCATCTCCACCCAGGTGGAGAAACAGATGCACGAGACGCGACAGGCTCGCCTGCACACCCTGGCTCTGAGCAAGGACAGGTTTCTCACAGGTGGTCATTCTTTGATCTTGCTGGTTATTGTTTTAGTGTGTCATCTTAATGAGGCAGCCATAGAAGAAAGAGTTTTAACAATATTTCCGGTGTGATTTTAGAAGGTATATTTTAAAGGATTGTATTGATGAGGGTTTTTTTTTTTTTTTTTTTTTTTGTAAAAAGATTACTGGTGAGTTGACTTCAACACAGTGACAGCCCTGAGATGGCCCTTTGCGGTCGCTAGGTTATAAGCAACATTCCCTTTCCCTCACAGGCACTTTCATTAGTTTTAATCACAGAATGCTCCACCTGATTCCCTTGTAAATTACCAGCTATACTGATGTGATGCTGGTGCAGTGTTTGCTCTGGTGGGCAACCTCATGGCAGCTGGATATTCAGGGCTCCCTGTCCAGCGTGTAATCGGTCTCAAGCTGTGAGGCCATCACATGGAACAGGCTCGCTACTGAGGAGTCACTTTGCTAAAGTTCATTGTGCTTGTTCTGATGTCTTTCAGGGCTCTGTTAACGCCTATCTTGTCTGTCAAATGCAAAAAAAAAACTTTTCGAAACATGTTATGGGCAACAGTCAGCTATTTAAGTAGCAGTTACTGAAATCAGCCTATATGGCAGATCCAAGTTTTCATGCCGACTGCAATCTGGGATGTTTTGTTTTGTGCATTTTTGCCTGTTGTTCGTAACATGTGAAGAAATCATGTTAGTTGAAAACTAACATGGTTGGGTTTTTTTTTAATTGTATATTGATATAGTGCATGACTTGCACCATGTTTCTGTGTGTTCATTTGTATTTTAGCTTGCATTCAGTAAGGCTGCGGTCTATTTCAGTCATTTTATCTGATGCTTCGTGTATGTGTGTGTGTGTGGTGTGACAGACGTGGTGTTTGAGGTGGACGATGGCCAGGTGGCGGCACACAAGGTGTTGCTGATGGCTGGCTGTGAGATGATGAACGCCATGTTCAGCAACAGCTTTCTGGAGTCCTCCGCTGATGTGGTGAGGCTCCTCTCTCCGCCATCCCTTCCTTCTTGCCCCCATTCCTCTTTCTCTGGTTCTTGTTGTCTCTGTCTCCTCCTCCTCCTCCTCCTCTCTCTCTTCCTCTGTCTCTTTCTATCTCTTGGTGCCTCTCTGTCCTCTGTCAGTCTGTCTCTCTCTGTCCCTTTCTCTGTCTGTCTGTCTGTGTGTGTCTCTCTCTCCTTCTGTCGCTGTCTCTCTTTCTCTCTCTCTCTCACTCTCTCTCTCTCTCTCTCTCTCCAGGTGTTGTCTTCAAACACGTTTCTAGATCGAGGTGGCTTCCATAGTCAGCTGAACTGTAAACAAAGTGGATTGAACTAAACTGTGTGTGGGTGTGTGTGTGTGTGTGTGCACGCACATGCATGCATGCATGCATGGGTATGATTGTATTAACCTTTGTGTACTTGGTGTGTGTATGCACAAATATTTGTATGCGTTTGAATGCGTGAGTGTGTGTGTTTTTGTATGTAAGTGTGTGTAACTGTGTCTGTGTAGGTTGTAGGTGCAGTTGCATGCACACACCAAAGTATGTTTGTTGGCACATCATAGTGTGTAGCTGACAAGGTCTATACATGCACACGCAAGAAGATTGATAGCGTGATGTTTCGTTTTGGTAGATGCTTACAACAACAACAAATATATATATATATAGTGAGAGGGGGAAAGAGATATCTATATAAATATATATATATAGAGAGAGAGAGATCTGTGTCTATCTATCTGTGTGTGTTTTAGTAATGATATGGAGTCTGAGGTCAATATTCAGTGGATGACTCCAAAATCAGATATTTTCTCCTATATACATGCACTTACTGTTGACACCTTGCAAAGAAAATCATTAAACCGTTCAAAATGGTGACTGTATCAGAGGTTAAGGTCAAGAAAAAGAGGGTTTGTTTCCATTATTTTACTTGTGGCAGTTCATTTCTCACAGTGTGTTATTGTTGTCCTCCTCATTACCATTAGCCTTTCTCTTACTGTTTCTATGACAAAAGTTGCTCAAGGCTTAAAAAAAATATTCCTGCTCTCAGGTGTCTTTCCCAGGGATCAACTGTGACACATTTCGCACCCTGGTGGAATACATCTACACAGGGGAGGCCACCAGCCTGTCTGCGGCTGATTGTCTTTCACTGATCGAGACGGCCAATCGTCTCTGCCTGCCCCACCTGGTCAGTCTTGCCGAGGCATACATCGTGTCTGAACTGCAACACATGGAGTCCAAGGGCAACGACTCTGTGGAAGAGGCCATTTTGTTGCTGGAACCCGCGGAAGTGAGTGTGATGTTACTGGTCCTTGCAGGACCACTGTGAGAAAGATTAATGTTGCAGGACAGCTCAGTGCCAATGTTGCTTTTCCCGACCCATCAAGGGTACTAGTGTAAGACTGATTGCAGAATTCTACCAAAGAAGGAACAAACAGTGTTGCTTCTGACATGAAGATACAAGCCAGATTCTTAATAAGACTTAGATTATTGATTCAAAATAGGTGAAGTTACAATTTTCTTCCTTATTTAGGTAAGTGTAGTAATGGTATTGTTTCAATGGCAAGAAAGCTACATTTTTTTTTTTTAATTTTACGAAATGTAGTGACTATCAGATGAGATGCGATAAGAAAAAGAAACACCCGAAGGTGCTGGGGAGGACCCAGAGAAGCACTGTCTTCACCTGCCTTTAGAGCAGTCCTGTACCACCCTTGGAGGCCTGCGCTGTATTGACGATGGGTACAGGCACACGCAGGACACTCCATTAAGATATCAAGGGACATAACTGCTCCAGAACAGAAGTAAATCAGACTACAGGATGCAGCTCATAGCAGCCTTAAAGTAGCATTCCCATGGGTGTACCAGCCCGTATTTCATGACTGCAGAGCCCACCGGCGAAAAACAACACCCTCCAGCTGCCGAGCACACCCCACAGACCCAAACACCCCTGCCCACGGACAGATGAAGACAGTGCCACTCCAGACACAGCCAAGCTTTTGCCATACGGTCTTATGTGCCCTCAAGAGAGAATCCAAAGTTGTAGTCTTTCCCACTGTCAACAGGACTTTCCCTGTGGTCAGTGGGTCTTTCCTCACCGTCACTGGACCTTTCTCCATGGTCAGCCTAGTTAAGGCAAAGAAGAAAAACACCTGAAGGTGCTGGGGAGGACCCAGAGAAGCACTGTCTTCACCTGCCTTTACAGCAGTCCTGTACCACCCGATATGAGATGCGATAAAATTACTATCATGCTCCTTACAGAATTGTGATAGTTTTGCTTCAGAATAGATACAGGTACAAACATTTTCTTTTAAATTACAAAATGTTCCAGAAAACCAAGCCTTTACGAGGAGGAATTAATTTTTTGGAGGCTGTTTTTTTGGATGGTATTATTGTGGTATGTATGCAGGTCAGTTATTCAGGAGTAGCTTGAACCTTGTGGCTTGAGAGATACACAGCTGTTTGTGTGGATTGCCTACTGGGAACATCAAATTCCTTTGGAGCTGAATGCTTATATCAGCACCACCCAGTATCCCTAAAACGAGAACAGTCACAAGAGGGCATCAAAGCTCCCTCCCTGAATGAAACCATTGTTTTAGCCTTGCCTGAGCACAGGTACTTTTTTTCCTTCTTATTGCTGTTATTTTGTTGAATAGTCATCACCGCTGACTGACATGGATCAAAGTGGTGCTGTATTACTTGTTTTCAGCTGTACAATGCCAAGCAGTTGTCCCGCTGGTGTGAGAAGTTCCTGTGCGTCCACTACCGCGAAGCCACCCAGCAGCACAGCAAGCTGTTCCACGCCCTGCCCAAAGAGCGCAAGGAAGCCATTGAGAAATCACGCTGGCCTCCTCTCTGGTGAGGAACATGAGTTAGGTCTTGGGCACTTCTTTGAAATGGAAGGAAGGATATGCACTGATCTCAGAAATCTTTATGTGTGTGTTTATTGGCGCCTGTCCTGATCCAGCATATACAGGACATCACCTACTAAATCCCCAACAGACAACAGTTATTAAGTCACAGAACAAGTTTGAGGGCACCACTATGTAGATTTAATGACAGTCTCCATGAATTTGCCTTTACTGGAAAACCTTGACACAAACTCATCAGTAGCATAGATGAGAGGAAATGAGAAACTGAGGTCATCACAAGAGCAAGGTATGAAGGGTCACAGAAGTTGAGACATTTCTTCATGTTAATCCAGAAGGACGATGATGATGCTGATAATGCTGTGGGGACGTCATAACAGAGCTGCGCTCTACACTTACTTTCAAGCTACATCTCAGAATCAGCCAGGCCCGAAAGCTACAGACAGCTGTAGGGTTGGTCCAGAAACTTTGCAACATGCTCAGAGATGAAACCATTGAGTGGATGAAACTTGACTGGGGTCCCAGTCTTCCAGTTTGGGCTCGTAGCAAACTCAACTGTGGTAAGAAGCTGGTCAGGGCCAAACAATTCCAGAAATAAATGGCCCTGACAGGAACTAAACTCATGACCTCACAGGCCACAGCCTGAAACATTAAACAGTGCATGACGACAGCTGCTTTATCTGCATTTTTTATTTCTATTTTGTGTATGTAATTCTGCAGTGACTAAATTTTCTTCATTACATGCAGACAGTTGCTTTTGTCTGAATGCTGCAGGTACCTGAAAGAGATAGAGCGCTATGAACGCCACACTCATGATCGCTGCACCTATCCTGCCCAGCGTCAGCGCCAAGACTACAATCGTTGCTTCACTGGCTGCTTGTGCTTCAGTCGTCGGGCCAGACATCGTCTCAGCGACCCTGTTGACCTGCCAATCTGAACAGTTCACACTGGTCCTGTGGGAGCTTTACAGTACTGAGCAACATTGCATTTTTTTCAATACATTTTGTTACAGTTTGCATGAATGCTGGCAAACTTACCAGCTGACGAAAGGGGTGTACAGTGAGAAAGTGATCATGTCAAGCCAAACCACGTAATCATTCAGAAATCAACAGACCCATGTGTTATAAACTGCATGGGAGAGTGCAGACCTCAGACAAGGTCAAACAGTCCTTCCACCCCCTTGTCCTGCCCCCATATGAACGTAAGTTTGCTCACTGGATCAAGGTTTTAACCCCATCCACACCCAACTTTGTCAAGTTTGTAGCTGTCAGAAGGCCTAGTAAGCCTGTTTACCATTCATTCAGATCCATGCATTATTTCTGGAGAAGTGTACAAACATGCCCTATTTTGCAATGTGAAAGAAAGTGAAAACAATGTGTGGGTCCACCCTTTGATCCTGAGTGCACCAGAATGAAATGGGTTCATTTTGGGGGCTACCTCCAATCTTTTCTCCTGTTTTTGTAAGTATCGGTTCAATGATTTCTGCATCATCTTGCTGACAGATGGACAAGCCAGCTGAAGCAGGTGAAAACCTTGCAGAGGAAGAGAAATGTCAGTTGATAGTTTCATCATCTCTCTGATTTGGGGGGGGGGGGGGGGGGAGTAAGGTGAAAACATAGAGTTTTCACTCTCAGATTACATGCTGAAGAGTTTTGCCTCTCTACAATTAGGTCCGTGTGAACAGTGATGGACCTGGACGATGAACGTTGAGCCACTTCAGCAGTCAGTTGTGTGAGATTGATGGAGCGCAAACAGATGGACGCTTTCCTAGAGTGTTGAATAGATCTTCATGCACCAGCACTTAGTCACTGCTGTAGACTGGAATGCCAGTGCCAGTGCTTCTCTGAAAGTATGAATCTGACGGGATGTAAGTGAAGAGAAGGCTGCATTGCTTATAATGCTGTACAGATTGTGCTGCTTGGTCCATGAATCTGATGGGATGTTAGTGAAGAGAAGGCTGCATTGCTTATAATGCTGTACAGACTGTGCTGCTTGGTCCATGAATCTGATGGGATGTAAGTGAAGAGAAGGCTGCATTGCTTATAATGCTGTACAGATTGTGCTGCTTGGTCCATGAATCTGATGGGATGTAAGTGAAGAGAAGGCTGCATTGCTTATAATGCTGTACAGATTGTGCTGCTTGGTCCATGAATCTGATGGGATGTAAGTGAAGAGAAGGCTGCATTGCTTGTAATGCTGTACAGATTGTGCTGCTTGGTCCTCTAAAGTTACTTGTATTGCAGGTCTTCATTTTGTGATGTTTTCAATATTGTTCTGGTGACTGCAGTTCAGGATTTGTGGACTGCATACTGCCTTAGCTATTTGGTGGTATGATAACATGGGTCTGATCATGGGCATTGGCTCGTCCACTGGTTTGTGAACAGCTGTATAGGTGTTGTCTGACATCAGATAATAATTCTGTTATATTCTGTTACGCTCTTTTTTTGTTTGTTTTTCTTATTTTATAATGTAAGATTATATATATATTCTGTTATGCTCTTTTTTGTGTTTTCTCGTATTTTCTAATGTAAGATTTCCCAGGTGAAATCCTGGTTCCTGTGCTTGAAGAGAGCATGTCTTCACGTTCAGTTTCACCCATTTTTTTTGTTTTTTGTTTTTGTTCTTGTTTTTGTTATGTGTTAATGAAAGTTAGGTGGGGGAAGGAAGGGGGAGAAAGAGAGAGTGCATTGGATGTGTTTGTGTGTGTGTGAACCAGACGTTAGCCAGGAACAAGAACTTGATTGTCACGGGTTCCTTTTATTGTGCTGACTACATGTTATGCAAGGGATTATTATTATCTCACTCAAAAAATTAGCATGAATATGGCCACTCCAACAAAATGAAAATTGAAAAATTTTCAGAACACATTTTATACAGAGGTTCATAACTTTGGGAAAATGATCATACATTTGTGGAAACCCCGTCTAGATGGGAAAACATAAAGAAAAAAGCAGATATTCTGAGGACAGGAGAAAAGTGTTGTTTGTTTTGTTTTTTTTAAAGAGAGAGATCCTTTTAAAAAAACATTTGTTTTTGAAAGCTTGAATGGAATGAGAGGGGAAGAATAAAGGGGAAAAAGGGCAAAAAAAAAAAGATACAGTTTCATGAAGGGTTGTGGAAGCCAGGCAGAACTTTGTCATAGATGTCATTTTCATATGGCAACTACTAAGATGCTTTATGCACAGTTTTATAACCAAGGATGTTTCTTTTTACTTCAGAGAAAAACATGTTCTCCAGTGTCACAGAGTACCTACATAATTTGTATCATTTTTGCTGGGAAATGGTCAATGTTTTTGATGTTGCTTGAATATGAAAGTTTGCAGCCTCACCACAGATTTACTACAGAGATTAACCGATTGTGGTGTCACATAGACTAGTACATGATCTGTATCATTATTGCTGATACATGGTCCATTTTTCTTTTTGTTTGTTTTTGTTTTGGATAATGTATTATTTTGATATTGTAAGTTTTCCTCCTAGTCTTTGAGAAACATTGGAAAATGTGCCCTGATGAAGAATACATGGGCCCTGGAAGAAGGGTGTCCTGCTGCCTGGTCACCACTGGAATGAAAACCTTGTAAGAGGAAGAGAAATTTGCTCAAACCTGTTAATGATGGACAGTTTTGTCCTCAGTTGTGTGCGCTTGGCTTCTTGTATTCTTGAGGACTGTCCATTCAACCAGTATTCATTTCATTCATCCCATCCAAGGGTTAGTTCAATTTGGAATCTATCCTGCCATGGCCGAAATGTCAGTGCTACACTGGCTTCATCCCTCCCTGTCCACAATGTCAGCTCTACACTGGCTTCATCCCTCCCTGTCCACAATGTCAACTCCACACTGGCTTCATCCCTCCCTGTCAACAGTGTTGACTCTAACACTGGCTCCAATCCCTCCCTGTCCACATGTCGACTCCACACTGGCTTCATCCCTCCCTGTCAACAGTGTTGACTCTACACTGGCTTCATCCCTCCCTGTCCACAGTGTCGACTCTACACTGGCTTCATCCCTCCTGTCCACAATGTCAGCTCTACACTGGCTTCATCCCTCTGTGTCCACAATGTAGTCTACACTGGCTCATCCTCCTGTCCACAATGTCGACTCTACACTGGCTTCATCCCTCCCTGTCCACAGTGTCGACTCTACACAGGCTTCATCCCTCTGTCTCCATAATGTCGACTCTACAATGGCTTCATCCTCCCTTTCCATAATGTCGACTCGACACTGGCTTAAACCCTTCCTGTCCACAATGTTGACTCTACACTGGCTTCATCCCTCCCTGTCCACAATGTCGACTCCACACTGGCTTCATCCCTCCCTGTCAACAGTGTTGACTCTACACTGGCTTCATCCCTCCCTGTCCACAGTGTCGACTCTACACTGGCTTCATCCCTCCCTGTCCACAATGTTGACTCTACACTGGCTTCATCCCTTCCTGTCCACAGTGTCGACTCCACACTGGCTTCATCCCTCCCTGTCCACAATGTTGACTCTATACTGGCTTCATCCCTTCCTGTCCACAATGTCGACTCTACACTGGCTTCATCCCTCCCTGTCCACAATGTCGACTCTACACTGGCTTCATCCCTCCCTGTCCACAATGTCAGCTCTACACTGGCTTCATCCCTCCCTGTCCACAATGTCAACTCTACACTGGCTTCATCCCTCCCTGTCCACAATGTCAACTCCACACTGGCTTCATCCCTCCCTGTCCACAATGTCAACTCTACACTGGCTTCATCCCTCCCTGTCCACAATGTCGACTCTACACTGGCTTCATCCCTCCCTGTTCACTGTGTCAGCTCTACACTGGCTTCATCCCTCCCTGTCCACAATGTCAACTCTACACTGGCTTCATCCCTCCCTGTTCACTGTGTCAGCTCTACATTGGCGTCATCCCTCCCTGTCCACAATGTCAACTCTACACTGGCTTCATCCCTCCCTGTTCACTGTGTCGCTCTACACTGGCTTCATCCCTCCCTGTCCACAATGTCAACTCTACACTGACTTCATCCCTCCCTTTTCACTGTGTCAACTCTCCACTGGTTTCACCCCTATCTGTCCACAACGTCAACTCAACACCCGCTTCATTCCTACCTGTCCACAATGTCGAATCTACACTGACTTCATCCCTCCCTGTCCACAATGTCGAATCTACACTGACTTAACCTTCCCTGTCCACAGTGTCGAATCTACACTGACTTCATCCCTCCCTGTCCGCAACGTCAGTTCTACATTGGCTTCACCCCTTCCTGTCCACAATGTTGACTCTATGCTGGCTTCATCCCTTCCTGTCCACAATGTTGACTCTATGCTGGCTTCATCCCTTCCTGTCCACAATATTGACTCCACACTGGCTTCATCCCTCCCTGTCCACAATGTTGACTCCACACTGGCTTCATCCCTCCATATCCACAATGTTGACGCTACACTGGCTTCATCCCTTCCTGTCCACAATGTTGACTCCACACTGGCTACATCACTCCCTGTCCACAATGTTGACTCCACACTGGCTTCATCCCTCCATATCCACAATGTTGATGCTACACTGGCTTCATCCCTCCCTGTCCACAATGTTGACTCCACACTGGCTTCATCCCTCCATATCCACAATGTTGACGCTACACTGGCTTCATCCCTCCCTGTCCACAATGTCGATTCTACATTAGCTTCATCCCTCCCTGTCCACAATGTCGACTCTACACTAGCTTCATCCCTCCCTGTCCACAATGTTGACTCAACACTGGTGTCATCCCCCCTGTCCACAATGTCGACTCTACACTGGTTTCATCCCTCCCTGTTCACTGTGTCAGCTCTACACTGGCTTCATCCCTCCCTGTCCACAGTGTCAACTCAACATGGTTTCATCCCTCTCTGTTCCCTGTGTCAACTCTACACTGGCTTCATCCCTTCCCTGTCCAGAATGTCAACTCTACACTGGTTTCATCCCTCCTGTTCACTGTGTCAACTCTACACTGGTTTCATCCCTCCCTGTCCACAGTGTCAACTCAACACTGGTTTCATCCCTCTCTGTTCCCTGTGTCAACTCTACACTGGCTTCATCCCTTCCCTGTCCAGAATGTCAACTCTACACTGGTTTCATCCCCCCTGTTCACTGTGTCAACTCTACACTGGTTTCATCCCTCCCTGTCCACAGTGTCAACTCAACACTGGTTTCATCCCTCTCTGTTCCCTGTGTCAACTCTACACTGGCTTCATCCCTTCCCTGTCCACAATGTCAACTCTACACTGGCTTTCCCTCCCCCCCCCCCCCCCCTGTCCAGAATGTCAACTCTACATTGGCTTCATCCCTCCCTGTTCACTGTGTCATCTCTGTTGTCTTGTGGGCGATTTGTCAGGCCTGGTTTCAGAAAGGAGAGTGATATCCCATCAGTTCGGGTGAAGAAGGATGGAGATTGTTCTCGTTTCTGTCTGAACAAAGTGACTTCATTGTTCGTGGATTTGAGCCATCATCCTTTGAATGATTTTGTCCTCTGATGAGGACTGATGCCTCTGGTGAAGTCAGATTGGTATCGCCGTAACTCAGTTGTGCAAGGTAACTCAGTGTTCACACGTGTTCGAGTTGTTTGTACCTGTGTCAGACAGGAGACATTTTCTGCTGTATGTGTAGACACCAAAGAGAATATGCATGGTCAGCTAGGTAGTATGTATGGCATCAGTATACATACAGCATCAGTTGTTGTCCAGACATAAGAAACAATGTATAAGCTTGACTATGACTTTTTACTTGTTGGATTGTGTTTACATTTTTGCTGTATAAACTTCAGGATGTGCACACATTTGATTCTTCTACAGACATTGTAAAATAAATGCATAGCAGCCTGTATATAAATTACAAACTGTCTACACATTGTTACAGAAAGAAACAGGGTGACAGAGAACATGTTTCATGAGTCAAGAGTGGTACATTGATCCGAGGGTAGTTAATTTCTGCTCTGGTTCCACTTGTTCTTCAGTTCCCTAGTCATTGACTCCATTTCTTTCCCCGCTCTTCTCCACATTTTCCTCGCATGCCTGCAGTCTCGCTTGTAGCGCCCATTTTTCTAATGGATGAATTGCTTGGGCTGTCAGAGCTTCTAGTTTAAACTGAAGGATATCTAGTCGTATGTAGAATTCATTCCTCCCCCTTAGCAGGGAATCCCAGGGGTGCCATGATGTGCAGTTTTATATTTTTGACCCAACAAGCAGCGTGTTGGTGACAGGGTTCCCCGCATGTGGTAGAAGCACTGAGGCACAAGTGAGAGTGGTCCTCTCCAGTGGGATGTAACAGACGGTAGTTTTGTTCTGTTATATGACAGTTACAATTTGGGAGATGTATATGTGTGTTTCTGAGTGACAAGGCAATGCAAGCTGAGAGTTCCTGTATGGTAGAATGACCAACTGCCAGTTGTGCTGATCAGCAGTAGCTTTAGCCATGATCTCTGTGGTCAATATGTCTTTGTAAAATCACTCTCGTAGACTGTACAAGCTCAAATTCATAACAAGTGAAATTTCATGTAATGAAATAGGAGGGCTGCACAGTTTCAGACAAGATAGTAATGATGTGAATGCACATTTTCCCATCTGTTGAGCTGCATACAGATTTTGGCCTTAATGTGCAGTATGATGGGAAGGTGCATAAATTAGAAGAGAACTAAATGATCTGTAGTTTGTGCTGTACTGATTCTCATCAGCTATTTGTTCTATCGCGGGAGTCTAGCTTGACTCAGTTATGCAGCGTATGTCATACTTGTTCTCTTCAGCGATCAGTTCCATCACGGAGTCTTTGTTCAGCGAGTTAAAACCAAGCTTGAAAGTGAGAAACAGAAGGGACATTTTCTTGCGGCTTTTCATTATTCTTTATTGAAGTTATACTTACTGCAGCAGTGGGTATGAAATACTGTTGTGGAGCTACATAAACGTGTAAAGAAAGCATCGTCGTTTGGTTCAAGTTGACAACATCCTGTATTGCTCTTTCTTGTTTATTACAAATGACACATTTGTATTTGCCAAATAAGGGCACATTTAGTATTTTGGAAGTCAGTAGTTTTCTGTTTGCTTTTTGTATTCTTTCTTCCTCAAAAGAGCTTGTAAACTATCCAGGCAGGCTGGTGTTTATGTGTGTGCATGTGCGAGATATGGTGTATGTTTTGCTTTGTTTTGTTTTGTATTTCTCTTAGGTAAACATTGTTGAAGTAATGTACAACTTTAAACGGTGCAATGAGTTGACCATTTTTAAGGCTGTGTTAAATGCTATCCATATACACAAACTACACAAAGTGGGATGTGGTGGAAAGGGTTCTTTATTTTTTTGGAGGGGGTGGGGGGGGGGGGGAGGGTAGAGTGACTCCTAAAGAGACTGGTAACTATGTGTGCTTGAATGTTTATGTATGTGCATATTAATGCTAACATGTTGGTTTGTTTTTGTTTTTTGTGTAGGAGGTGGGGTTGTTGGAGAGAGGTGGAATGTTACAGATGCCAGCATGAATGAAGGTGGAAATGAAAGATCCTAATGTTTTTCTGTAGGGCAGTTGAACACAGGATACATGTCCTTGTTTTATGAGATTCAATCATGATGTTGACCCATACAGAAAAACGCAACAGTGTCATCAATGTACAGAATGTCTTCCATTTCTTTGTTGGCAAAAACCAAGTTTCACATGTACAAAACTTTGGGGCGAGTTCTGCAGCATTTCTTTGGTATTGTGCTTCAGCAGCTGCCCAGTCTTTTTGTGCCCGTGACACTGTTTTCAAGGCACCATTCAAACAAGAAAATGAATGAATGACAACACAAGAAGACAGAATCTTCGATCCTTTACACTCATGGATAACCATTTTGAGGTGAACATGTAAGGCACTGTTTAATGACAACACAAGAAGATAGAATCTTCGATCCTTTACACTCATGGATAACCATTTTGAGGTGAACATGTAAGGCACTGTTGAGTCAACAGTGCCTTACATGTTCACCTCAAAATGGTTATCCATGAGTGTAAAGGATCGAAGATTCTGTCTTCTTGTGTTGTCATTCATTCATTTTCTTGTACTACAGAGAAATGTCCCCTAAACATGTGCACAAGCATACGTCGATTAGAAAACAAATAAGACAAGTAAAGGCACGTTTTGTGCATGGTAATCGCTTGCAGGGTAGCTGAATCAACTGCATGGCACTGGATTAGTAGAAAATGGTGTTAGTTGACGTGCATAGAATCAAATTCTCTTTCCATTTTGTCTTGTCTTGGATGTGTCTTTGCTAAAAGAAAAAAATAAAGCCACTGATATGGAAGTTTGACAATTGCCAAAGCTTGACAGCAGATGAATTTTGTAGAAACTTGACTTCAGTATTCAGAGGCCAAGAATTTTGCCATGTGACTGTTGAGACAAAAGAGGTGGGTAGACCATTTGGTTTTCAAACTTCAGAATTTGAATATATTTTTTTCTTCCAGCTTTTACACACATGGTACTTGTACTTGGTCTCCTCACAGTGAGAAGCTGTGCAACTGTAATGCTAGTGTCCAATCTGAACTGGTGCCTACTATGAATTTCTCCATTGTCAGTTTTCTGAAGCAACTGTGAAAACTGAATGTTAGAGAGAGAGAGAGGAAGGCTGCACTTGGATGGTAAGAAATGTTGACATTCAAATATCAGGTGAGTAGCCTGGTTAGGATTGCAGCAAGGTGTTCTTGAAGTCAAGTTGCATGTAATTCTGTCACCTATAAAGTCGTGAAGACTCTACGACATATTTCTACTGCGTACTAACATAGTCCTGGGTGCATGTGCATCCATTGATGATCATCAAGGGTGATTTTCTACTGCATACTAACATAGTCCTAGGTGCATGTGCATCCAATGATGATCATCAAGGGTGATTTTCTACTGCGTACTAACATAGTCCTAGGTGCATGTGCATCCAGTGATGATCATCAAGGGTGATGAGTCCATTTACTGAACTCGGTACATTTTCACTGCATGCTAACATTGAATAAAATCAGCATGACAAGGATGAATGTTTTGCCTGCTGGTGAAATGTTTCCACTACGTGGTAGGTTGAGGCCCATTCCCAGTGGTGTTCTGAAAGATTTGGGTTGTACAGTCTGAAGAAATGGATAGACATAACGCTCTGTATGTTCATATGTACAGTTGTCATAGACCAGCTGTACAGAACTTAGTCTGTGACACTGTTCCAAGTCATTAAATGTGCCTGCTAGGAAAATCATCAGTCATTTGACTCTCTGTGTGTGTGTGTGCGTGTGTTAAAGCTGGTTTGCGATGTGGCTGGGTACAGGGAGTTCAAACATTTGCATATGAAGTGTTGATAATGTTGATGAGTGATTCAATATTTATGGCAATGGTCCAGTACTGACTATGAATAAAGACATAAAGCAAATGATTGGATTCAGAGACTTGGGATGTTTTATTCAGAAAGCCAATTCTCTCAAAAAGGAGAAAATACAACAGGTTGCCAAAAGTCACACATTCACATTTGATTTTTGTCATGTAAATGGCTCTCTTTTCTCAATATACCGTGAATAAACAGCAAGTTGTCAGTGTCAGAGAGGGAACAGCTTATTTTCAGATGTTCACATTCAAGGCAAAAACATGCCATGCAAACTCAGATGATCACTTCATTCACCCGTTATCGCCCGCGTTCCATTTCCCCACAGATTATAATTCAGTTGCTGAAGACTTTTGTACACCCTACATCTTACCCAATGTAATGGGACATTTCAGGCAACGTTTGCTCAATCTCAATATCAGCACTACCTGACGTTTCCACAGTATCGACGATTTCAGACAGGCTGTTGGCAGAGGAACTTCTCATCATTGGTGATGTTGCCTGGTCTTGTGTGGACATGGGTTGTGCTAGTACTGATACCGTGTCGTTCATGAGGGTGGATTGTACCAGGTTCTCCTCTTCCTCTGTCTCCCAGTTATCCAGGATCCCTTCCCTGATCCTGCCCAGGTTGGTCCGGCTAAGCTGTGCACAATCCCAACAAATATCCTTCACTATGTAAGTCTTTCTGTAATTTGTTTCCTGATACAGCTTAGATATTATTAATGTTTGCGTTATAATCATGCAGTGTCCCATCAGTATCCGAAACATTTGTAATTAACCTCTATCAGTACACAAGTCTCTTGTCTGTTTTGTAAGAGTATTGGTGACTTTGTTAATCAGAGTAAGGTTAGAAGGTTAAGGTTAAAATCCCATCATCTAATGTCCGTGGGGGGCTGTGAACTGTCAGAGGTTCATCATGTCTTGGACAGGGTGTGATGGAAGGCAAATCTTGTCCCTCGCCTTCATCCACCTTTACCTATCCCAGAACTGAATAAGATACCTACATGTTGCTGTGGGACAAGGAGTTTTCAAGCAAAAAGAAAAAAAAATGCCACGAGTGGTCTTTTGTCTCAAATGTCAGCTCTGCAAGCCTTAAATGTACATAGCATGTACTGAAAGTTGCCAGTGCGAAATGTTGAAAATGTTCGTGCATTTTTACGTGGAAAACAGATTGTTTTGTTTAAAAAGTTACTGACCATTTGTGGACACTAAACATGTAAGGAGGTTCTGTGAGTCAGCCCAAAAACAGACAATAAAACATGGGAACAACTGGTCTGATTTTGAACATGGCGATATGTGTTGAAGGATTCAGTATATAGACCAGACTGGTTGGACATTTGTCCTGGGAATCGGCATATGAAATACTCATTCAGACTTCTAGGATACATGTAGGGACATCTATCCTAGAACACTCTGGTACATTCTTCCTAGGAGTCGGCACATTCGGAGACATCTGTTCCAGGAGAAACTCTGGAACATCTGTTTTAAAAGAAAGACTGACATATAGGCCTATATTGTCAATAACAAAAAAAATGGTGCATATGTCCTTATATTCAGCACCTACGGTAGACATTGATATGCTGGTACATCTATCTGTCCAAGAAGACAGACAGAACAGAACAACTTTCCAACGAGAATCGTCAAAACAGCTCATCTGGCCTTACACAACCTGGGAACAAAACGCACACAGCTGTGGAATACTGCGTGCTTCACTGCATAGTGCAATGATTGACACAACGAGCAGGGTTTGTATGTGCCTTCAAAGTCGTGCATTGCCAAACAAACAATATTCACAAGCATTCCGGAACAGAACATGTCATCTGTCAACCATTCAACCTGAAATCACCCGTGCTTCTTTTAAAACCTCAGTGCCTTGAGTGGATCACTTGAGGAAAACAAGTACTCGCTCTAGCATGAGCCAAATCCATTTGAAAGACAGTATCCATCCACACAAACATGTCATAATTCAGTGGCTTGCTTTCGGATTAGAGAAAGGAAGGAACCGATTAAAAACCCACTAAAACAACGTGTGACGAAGGTATGCAAACCATGTGCAGTGGAGTGATTCCCTACACGAATTAAAACCGCGTCCCGTCTGGGAAAGATTTTGTTCCGGCTTGCGAAGGTGTTTTGTCTTTCCTTCAACATTTCGTCATGGTCATCAACACTTGTTCGATTCTTGGCTCCGATCCTGCATTGTCTTTGTAACCACACACACACACACACACACACACACACACACACACACACACACACACATTCAGAGAGAGAGAGGGCAGGGAGGGTTTTAGAGAACACTACACCCTGCTTCCTGCAGTGACTTATCAAGGCACAGGGTGAGAACAGCATGTCAGAACCCAGCCTTTGAGATTTCCCTTCATGAATCCACTGGTAATACAAGACACAGAAAAGGAAATAAATAACAAGCTTAACTGAGACACCAACTCTTCAAACTGATCCTGTGGATGGGACTGGTTAGCAAAAGACAAATCCAAATCAATACTTAAGCAGAAAATCTGAACAGATTATCACGATTTACATTGTGGACATTTAGACTGTCGAGTATGAAGGATAGGATCCTTTTGACCCAGCAAGCCTCTGGTCCGACGAGATCGATGGTGAGATACCCTTCAGCTTGTAAAGGCTTTCGGTATCTTGAGCAGCACTAGTGGATGGTCAAGACCAACGACTGTAAAGTCTACATTAATTTTATGTCGACATTATGGCCATCCAAATGCGATCATCTGTTACTGGACCAGAAGATTCTCACCTCAGTATTCCCTAACGTGATTCACTCTTGTTTTCCATCATCGCTAACGGCCATCTCTGGAAACTGATCCCAACGGATGCCTTTGGCACTGAACCCAACAGATGTCTTTGACACTGAACCCCACAGATGTCTTTGACACTGAATCCAACAGATGTATTTGATACTGAACTCAGCAGACGTCTTTGACACTGAATCCAACAGATGTCTTTGATACTGAATCCAACAGATGTCTTTGATACTGAACTCAACAGACGTCTTTGACACTGAACTCAACAGATGACTTTGACACTGAACTCACAGATGTCTTTGACACTGAACTCAACAGATGTCTTTGACACTGAAGCCAACAGATGTCTTTGACACTGAATCCAACGGATTTCTTTGACACGGAACTCAACAGATGTCTTTGACACTGAACTCAACGATGTCTTTGACACGGAACTCAACAGCTGTCTTTGACACTGAATCCAACAGATGTCTTTGATACTGAATCCAACAGATGTCTTTGACACTGAACTCAACAGATGTCTTTGACACTGAACTCAACAGATGTCTTTGATACGGAACTCAACAGATGTCTTTGATACTGAACTCAAGAGACGTCTTTGATACTGAACTCGAGAGATGTCTTTGACACTGAACTCAACAGATGTCTTTTACACTGAAGCCAACAGATGTCTTTTACACTGAATCCAACAAATTTCTTTGACACTGAACTCAACAGATGTCTTTGACACTGAACTCAACAGATGTCTTTGACACTAAACTCAACAGATGTCTTTTATACGGAACTCAACAGATGTCTTTGATACGGAACTCAACAGATGTCTTTGACACTGAACTCAACAGATGTCTTTGATACTGAATCCAACAGATGTCTTTGACACTGAACTCAAGAGATGTCTTTGATACTGAACTCAAGAGACGCCTTTGATACTGAACTCGAGAGATGTCTTTGACACTGAACTCACAGATGTCTTTGACACTGAACTCAACAGGTGTCTTTTACACTGAAGCCAACAGATGTCTTTGATACTGATCCCTACAGATGTCTTTGACACTGAACTCAACAGATGTCTTTGAGTCACTGATCCCTACAGATGTCTTTGACACTGAACTCAACAGATGTCTTTGACACTGAACCTGATACATGTCTTTGATGCTGAACCTAACAGATGTATTTGACGGTAAACCCAACGGATGAATTTAACACTAAACCCATCAAATGTATTTGATGCTAAAACCCATTGGATGTATTTCACGCTAAAACCCATCGGATGCATTTGACGCTAAAACCAATCGGATATATTTGACGTTAAACCCAACGTATGCATTGGATACTGAACCCAAGAGATGTATTTGATGCAGAACCCAATGGATGCACTGGTCGCTGAACTCAACGGGTGAATCTGACGCTGGACTTACCAGATGTATTTGATGCTGAACTCAACAGACGTATTTGATGCTGAACTCAGCAGATGTATTTGATGCTGAACCCAACAGACGTATTTGATGCTGAACCCAATAGATGCATTGGACGCTGAACCCAACAGATGCATTGGACGCTGAACCTACACGGATGTGTTGGATGCTGAATCTAACAGATGTATTAGACTCTGAATTCAACGGATGTATCTGATGCTGAACCCAACAGAAACACTGGCCGCTGAACTCAGCAAACGTACTTGACAATGAACCCAAAGGACGCACTGGAAGCTGAACTCAACATATGTGCTAGACGTTGAACTGAACAGATGCACAGGGTTCTGAACACGACAGATGCACCAGGCACTGAACGCAACTTCCGCTTTGGACGCTAAACTCAACAAGTGCACAGGCCCGGTTTCCATTCTGAGAATCAGACTCAAAACCTTTCGGGAACGGAAAATGATAATGCATCTTTGGGTGGATCCTCAAGCGTAGGCTCAAAGATTGTCCCCTACATTTTATACTATTTGCATAATATCTTTAGTTTTTCAGCAACTTTTTTCCTCCCCACACTTTCGTTTGGTTTCATTTACTACCCTTCACTGGCTGCTTTGGGGGTGCTATTGGATTCTTTTTTGCACCCTTGGTGGTGAGAACACCACAGTATTATGGACTGTGGTGTGTCTCTATTTTTCGCCAGGAGCACAGACACAACCAGCCATGTCTCCCTGATGAGTTCCGACCCAGTGGACGAAAGGCCTCGGAGCAGGCAATACAAATATATCTGCCTTCAAAAGGGATTACGATGGTTCCCTTATGCAGCTAGTGAAGAGTTTTTCATATCTGTAATATATTTTCTTAATTTCATATTCCCAGTTTCTCCATCTTCAAACTCTCTCCCCCCCCCCCCCCCCCCCCCCCCTCCCCTCCTCCTCAAGTCCAAATCTTTGCAAAGTCATTACTATGAAGACAGTTCAGTTGTTGGCCTGTGCTTGTTTTTTCCCCCACTATTAGATTGTTCGTCTATGTATTTGACTTTATTCAAGTTTAAAAGGCTGTGCCAGTCTTGAATAAAAGTTACTCTGTGTTAGGTTTTCTTATGGGAGCAAAAGTTACCACACTTGTTTACTATTTTTTAGGCATGTCTGTGTTATCAAATGTCCATCTTTCTCTTGCTGATAAATGACCATCTTTTCCAAAAACAATAATGTTGCTTTTGTTCCAATTTACCTTGAGTTCAAGATTAGATGCAGTTCTTTGCAGACCAGTCAGCTGTCTCTGCAGACCCGATACTGTTTCTGCTAGTGACAGCACGTCATCTGCAAGTAATAAAATGAATAACTCAAAATAATCGATTGAGAATAAACCTCCATGCTTACCGATTTCAATAACCTCCAAAGCAAGTTCATTTATAAAAAAGGAAAAACAGAACTGGGCTGTTTTACACCATATGTACATTTGATATAGTTTATTAATCTAGATCCACATATAACCCTAATTTTAACGTTATTGTACATGTCTTGGATACAATGATATAGTTTTCCTTTTATTCCATTATTTACGAGAATACACCATAATTTTTTTTTCGATTTACTTAATGAATTAAACGCTTTTTGAAAATCTACGAAGGCCACATAAAATTTGAGAATTGTTGCTTTACTAATGCTAATAATGTAAACATGTGGTCAATGGTTGAATAATTTTTTCAAAACCAGCTTGGTGCGCCCTCAGCTGCTCGAAGTTTTCGAACTGTACACCTCTTTGAAATCAGATGGATACAACATAGATTTTGCTTGGGTTTCCAGCCATGTGGGCATTCGAGGCAATGAGGTGGTTGATCAACTTGCCAAGAGCGCCAAGGCGATCTGAAATCCAAAACACAGGCTTATGTCAAAGACCTGTGGCAAGACGAATCGAACTTGCAGACGGATAACAAATTGTACAAAATCCGTCCAAACCTGAAAGTTTTTTACCATGTTCCCAAGGTGGCCGTAAAGACGGAACAGTCTTGTGCGGTTTGCATACAGGCCACTCGTTTTACACCCAATCTTATCTCTAACAAGGTGAAGAAGCTCCGTGGTGCATTCCATGTCATGTTCCACTCACAGTGAGACATATTCTTTTAGAGTGTTGGGACTTGCACGATGTGAGACAAACACTTTACAGCAGACTCAGAGATGTCCCACATGACGTGATCTTTGAATTTCTGAAAGAGATTAACATTTTTCATCTGATCTAAGTTTTTTTACGGAAGAAAGATTTTTAACGAAGTTTCTAGTGCGTTTTCAGAAGGTGTATTTTAAACGAATGTGTGAATGGTGGTTTTTGTTTGTTTGTTTTGGATCACCTGTGAGTTGACTTAACGTGGTGACAACCCTGATATGGTCCTTTGCGATCGGCTGGGCTATAAGCAACATTACTTTACCATTAACTGCTCCCCGGTGATGTTATTTTCTTCAACCCATTCCTGTAAACGATGATTTATAACTGTACTCTAAATTTCAGCACAGATGTCACATACAGTAATGCCCCTCGGATTATCGACATCATCCTTCCTATACAATGGTAGCACAATTCCTTCCATCCAACTTTCCGAAAAAACACCTTTTTGAAACAAGGCATTAAAAAAATGCAACGAAAAAATCTAAGACATAGTCACTTGCAGTTTTTAATAATTTTCCAATTATTCCATCTGAGCCAGCAGCTTTTTTGTATGTAATGTTTTTCAGTGGAAAATCAATTTCTTCTCTTGAAATTGATCTGTTAAAACAGTCATTAGACTCCTCAACCGGATCCACATTCTCTTCGTGAACTTTCTCCAGCAGTCCTTTAAAATGATGAAATCAATCCTCAACAGAAACATTGTTCCTAATGTGCTTCCTCTTCAGTAATAGTTTATGTACATTATCCCGGAATGTTTTCTGATTCTCAATTGAAGACAAAAGTTTATCTACCAAAGCCTTGTGGAATTCCTTTTCTTTATGCTTTAACAAGTGTTTGTATTCTCTCCGTGTTGTGCAAAATGCATTTTGATCTGCAATGTCACCGGTATACTTGGCTAATTTGTATAACCTTCTCAATTTAGTTTTTGCTGCTCTGCATTCTTTGTCATTCCAGTCGTCTCCGATTTGATTAGACCCTATTTTGATTTCTTTTCTCATACATTCAGCACTTTGTTTAATGCAGATGTTAAAGGTATGTTATGCTAAATCATTGTTAATATCAATCTGGCTAATAGCTAATTCTAACATTTTACGAGCATCTCTAGTGTTCATTGAGCAAATAAATGTTCCTTCCATTTCGCTGTTCCACACACTCCTATTTACAATTTGCATCTCTGAATGTGTGGTGACTTTATCGTTTTTGTTTGAAAGATGTAAACAGAATTCAATGGGCATATGATCTGACTCAAACCTTTCATTTATACTAAGTTCAAATAAAGAATAGTATATGAAAAAAAAGCAAACATATCACTAGACAAAATAAAATACTCATTGACACTTGCTACTAGAATCTGAGATGAATGTCTGGCAATCTTGAAGGTCGCCATTACATGCACCATTCATAACACATAAGTCCAAAATGGTACACTAATTTAGCAAACGTTTTCCGTAAGTGTTTACGACTTTATCCTGAGAGCTTCTTTTTATATTCAAAAGGTTACTTTCACATAATGAACTGACAATACTTTCACCTAATGAGTCAGCAGAATTTAAATCGGCAGTTCTGCTATTCAAGTCTCCAGACAAGATAACATATAAATAATCAAAATCTGATAGACAGTCGGTTAAGCATTCCTCATGTAAATTAATGCCATTGTCAACATCAAAACAAAAATAAAAAGGTGACCTCTCCGGTGGTAAGCCTACATAAACGCAAACATACAAAATATCTTTGGGAGTGCCTGACATATCTTTACTATTAGGGAAAGCCATGAAGTTTGAGAAAGGAACATCAATTATGTCGCATATACGAGGCATAAACGTTTCTAAAGAGACACACAATGCCGCCCGATGAACGATCCTGTTTTGTAAATTTAACTGCAGACTTAGAGAAAATTGAGTAGGGGAGAGCGGGGCAGGTTGAGCCAGAAATTGCATATTACAGTTTGAGGCTAGCAATACTGAACAAATCAACGCCAAGGTAACACAGAATCAAACTTTAATCATTTTCATAACACCCAGAACTAAACAACAGGCCAAACATTCATGATTATCGGCATAATGAAAGAAAAATGGACATTACCCAAACTGACCCTACCAGCCCCAGTATGGGGCAGACGAGTCGGACTTTGGGGTAGGCTGGGTCAGTGGAATTTGACTACACCAGTAACCGCCTGTTGCAAAACTTGAATTGCTGTAACTAAATATCAAATACATATAAGTTTGAAGATAACTAGTCTTTGACGATCTTGTCCAAAAAATTCTGATTTATTTGAACTCAAGCAAAAGAAATCGCTATTCCCTGACCAAAGTCAGTTTAACTAAATTTGCTTTTTGTAACTTTTTTAAAACGAAGACTCTGCTGAACTGAAGTGCTGCAAGTAACTGCAGACTGGCATCTTGTCTTTGAAAATAAGTTCATAAAACCAAACCAAACCTAACCAAACAAATCAACGGTAAACAAAACTTGGCTGTCACGAGTCCAAGGATTTCAAGCGCATACAGTCCAAAGACTACTTGCACACATATCACCCTGCTTAACTGAAGTGCTCCGCTAACAGCAGTTTGACACCTTGTCTTAAACTTATTTTTTAAAAAGACTATCAATAGTCCAAATGCTTTCACCAGCACAACGGTCCCAAAGACTACTTGCAGAAGTCGCAAGTGAAAGTGAGGTTGGTGTCAATGTTTGAACAGGCTTCATGTGACCAGAATCTGCATTTGTTGCACTGTATCCAGGACTCTCCTGGTTTGGAATTTTCAAATATTTCATTGCAGTAAATGCAGGCATCAGTCGACACGAAGGTAGATGCTGGGGCAGGTTCTGAAGGGAGGGGCTTATCCACAACAAACTTGATGGTTTCCTCATCAAACAGCACATTTGGAAGCATGGCAGTGGCTTGGCTGGGTTCACCATCTACGCCGATGAGGTCGATGTGAAGTCCTACAATCTCAAAGGGGATCACTGTACTGGTTCCAAGATGCAAGGCAAATTCTCGTACATGGCTCAGCAAATCCGCCTTGCTGGGGAATTTCAGGAGGACTGCTCTTCCTCTGACTGATGGCATTCCTCTGTTACTTCTGGAATGCGAGTCAAACAGGCTATATCCTCCTGAGTCACCATTCTTGCACACCATGACAGAAAATTCTCTGAAGATGAGTACTGCACAAGAAGTTGTCGCAAAAGTTTTCTGCACAGCACTATTTAAGAAGTGGCTTTCTGGAATGTAAGGGTCGCTACCAAGGACACCACCTGCAGGTTCTGACTGATCCAGAAGGAAGATTCTGTCGTAGAGTTTGACTGTTTTCGGAATTTCTGAAATCAGTAAATATCCTGTTTGGTTTTCAGGATGTCCAGAGATTATACCCTGTGCAGTTGATCCCCATGATTTAGAATCATGTCCATGTCAGCTGTATCCCATTGGGACACACTTTTCACTTTTGTGTAGGAAGCTGCAGCAGCCGCCATGGCTGTGCACTGTCTGCCTCTTGATGAAATAGGAAACACTGAGTGTCCTTGGTGATAAGAGGCTTTCACAACGCTGGCTTTGTCTTTGTTATCTCCACCTGGAAACAGAGCGACAGATCTGTCTCACTTTTGGTTTCTTTGCCTTCTTCATCTTTAGAATGTTTTTCTCTGGTGTATCAGTCAACACTCTGTAACTTTCATGTGGCCTTGTCTTATGTTTATCCTCCCTTGGTCTTGCTTTGGGGTATGGTCTCAAAATCTCCGGGGAACAAGGGAAAGACATTTTCTGAGCACTCTCAGTCTCCAGTTCCTTCACAACAGTTGGTGATGCTGCCATTGGTAGAGCTGACGTTGATGGTACTGCTACTGGTAGTAAAGCTGGTGGTGGTGGTGCCTCTGTCGATGCTACCACTTGTGATTTGGGAGATGGCACTGGTGATGCTGCCTCTGGTGGTGCTGCCACTTGTGATGTGGCTGCTGAAACTTGAGCAGGTTCAGTAGCTGCTTCCTCAGAAACACTCCGACACTGGCAGGGAAGCACTTGTGCTTCACGTCCTGCTAGTTGTGGACAGCTGATTTGGACACTGGCTTGCACGAAATCTTCCTCTGAAAAGACCTGGGGGTTAAATGGGGATATGCCAGTGCTTTGGAAACCTGCTGTGATATTCAAGGGAGTGAACGCAGTTGGGAAGGCCTTTCCAACAAGGCCGCTGACATCATAGATCGTCATTCTTTTCCCTGGATTGTTATACATCCACGAGTTAGCAGCAATGCTGTATGAGCATTTAAAAGGCCCGAATACTGTTTTGTCAAGAGGCTGAAGGCGATGGGTGGTATGAGAGGGGAAACTGAGGAGAACCACCCCATGTTCACAACAGTAGTCAATGGCCTGGAGCGTTATGTGAGACTCATGGTTGTCAAGTATCAGCAATATCTTATTGACCTTGGTGCATCGCACGTGTCAAAGTGCTTCAGAACATCCATGAGAGGTCTGCGGTCATCCATCCACTGGAGCTGGCAAGACCCGGGTTGCCTGTTGGTGCCTGATGGGTCATGTGTTGTTTGAAAGTTTAACGAGGAAATACCAACACGGGGGGCAAAGCGTTTCCTATTGCACTGATAATGGCACACATTGTGACTGTCTGTCCTCTCTCGTGGGAAACTATTTGCGAGATTTGTTTCAGTCCTGCTTCTGCTACAACCTTCTGGGGGTTTTGCGAAGTGGTTAGTCCAGTTTCATCTAAGTTGAAGATTCCCTCTGGTGACAAGTGATATCGTTGGTAGACGTCTGCCAGCTTGTGAAAAAATGTCCCAACATTCGTGGCACTGAAGGCACCAGCTCTGGCAATAGAAGTCGCTTCAGGGGTTCGGATGCTGAGTTCTTTAAGTCATTGCAGGAATCCAGCCATCCAGTCTCTACCAGCACGCCCATGTTCTCCCCAAGCCACAGGGAAGTCTTTGCCATTCATGACAGCAAGCTGATAGGCTAAGCATCTGATTGTGTGGGTGTCCAAAGGGAATCTGAATCTTGAAGACTGCAGCAAATAGTCAACTAACTTCATCTGCTCAGTGTCAGTTTAAACAAGTTTTATTCAAACATGGTTTATATTTGCAGCGAAACATAATGTATTTTAGCACAACAAGCTAAAGCTTATGGACGTGCAATACATGGCTATTGTCACACTGTGCATAAATGCATGCCCGCACTCAGCCCAGCATTCACTCCGTGCACACGCAATCTCTCCAAACAACCAAAAGGCGCACTACAACAATTCTTCTTCTCCCCCTCCTCTCCGGGGAATAATTTACTAAACAATAATCAACTTTTCAAATCTTTCAACTGGTTTGTTTCTAGGAATTATTTTTCATTCCTCCTCTCCAGTGGAGGTACAGACATTCCACAGATCCACTAGCTGGGACCAAACTTCATCTCATTATACATAATAATTCACGAATACATCTTTTCATCTTATTATACATGATTCAAGAATACATCTTTTCATCTCATTATACATAATTCAGAAATACATCTTTTAATGGTTTCTCCTCCTCACTGGAGAAACAATTCATAGTTTCTAACGAAGAGTCAAAGATGGCTTGTATTTGAATTCCGACCCAGGGGAACAATCACCAATCTTTGTGGATCAACATGATAAATTCTTTAAATCTTCTCTCACGACTGTCGCAGTCTTCTTCACAATTAGGTGCTGCTGCAGCACTGGAGATCAACTACTTCTGCGACTGCCTCAGTCGCCTAGTCCGTTACTGGTGCTGCCACAGCACCGGGAAGGGCTGAAACACGAATGAAGTCCGTGTAAGTAATCTATTTCAAAATCTGAATAACGATAAATTCTTTTCCCTTTTTCCCTTTTCTTAACTCTCTCTTTTTTCTCTCCCCATCTGTCTATACCTCACCTGGTAATGGTGAATTGCAGGTGGACTCGTTCTTCAGACAACCTGTCCGGTCAGTGTCCCCAAGCCATCTCCTTCCTATTCCTTATTTTTCCCTCCTGCGCTCTTTTTGAGTACACGTTCAGTGAGTACTCGTCTAACTCTACGCATTACCAGCCCTTGTTTGCTGACCAATGGACAACGTCCGTCCATTCACTGAACTGTTTTCATAGCCACCAGCGACACCGATCACACTGGTCAGGCCACTTAAATAATCCTTTCTTTTATCTTTTCTCTTCCCTACCTAGGGAAATGCTTTATAACAAATAAGGGCGTATGCGACGGAACGTCACATGTCGCCATGTGAGGCTACATCACATGACAGCTATTGATATACAAATAGACTGGCTGCAATATAGCAAGTACACGATCATGGTGTGTAATATGAAAATATTATAAACATAAACGTAAGGAAAAGAATCAAAAAGAAAAGAAAGAGAAAAAGAGAAAGAGAGGGGGTACAAAGACAAAATACAAGGTGGTGAAAAAGAAAACATGCTGAACAAACTGGGAGAGTGTTAAGAGCACCACACCAGGTCATCTAGCGTGTGTGTGTGTGTGTGTGTGTGTGTGTGTGTGTGTGTGTGTGTGTGTGTGTGTGCGCGCGTGCGCGTGTGTATGAGGGTGCGAGCGTGTGTGCACTTGCGTGCGTGTAAAAAAAAAAAAACTGCAGGATAAAAATGGACAAATTATAGTTCAATCCTTTTCAAAACGTGCAGACATGTTAATAAATCTTCCTACCACCGCGAACGTTTCTTGATTTTCATTTATACTTTTTTCTTGTCTTCCAAGTAAGAGGGCTGAAACATCGTTTCTAACATCATTTGGCAGATGACCAATTGTCTGGGCTCTAGACTGATGGTACAAAGGACATTCTAGCAGAAAATGTAAAGCGTCTTCGACTGGTGATCCACAGATGCATGACGAATTGTCTGAAAGGTGTCGTTTAAAGAGATCATCCCTTAGATCACTCATTCCCAGTCTAAGTCTGCTCAGAACTGTTTCTGTTGATCTGCAAGGCAAATAGTAATACATCGGTACTGGGTTATCTGTATTATTTAGATATCGTTTAAGATGGCTTAATGAATGTAATTGTTTGATATCGTCTGGTAAGTCATTCCAGACGGAAGTTTTTGAAGGAAAGAATGAAGATTTATAAAGTTCTGTTCTACAAAACGGCATATGTCTCTCCAAGGGATTCCGACGGTGGTAGGGGTTTGCAGCAGAGACTAGTTGAGGTAAGCGGTTTACAAGATAAGGAGGAACAATGCCGTTAACGATTTTGTAGTACAGGATAATTTTATGACGACGACGTCGTTCTTTCAACGATGTAAATCCTGACTCGGTGTAAAGCTTCTGGTGGCTCGTACCGCGAACTGTTCCTACGATTGTTCTAGGAGCATCCAGATGAAGGTTTTCTAGGTCCTGAGCTAACCTGTCAGTGCAATTGTCCCAGACAATGTCTGAGAAATCAAAGTGAGGCATTATGAATGATTTGTACATCGTTTCAAGAGATTTACGACTAAGACGATACTTAAACGAACGGAGACAAGCAACAAGAATACGACATTTAGATATAACCGACCTAATATGGTGATCCCATTTACAGTTGGTTTGAATGATGACTCCAAGATGTTTGTGGGTGACTGTTTCCTGTAGGAGTATATCTCCAAATTTAAGCGGAAGTGTTTCTGGCACAATTCGGTTAGAAATAGTCATGAGTTCAGTTTTAGATTCATTAAATTTAACTTTCCAATTCGATGCCCTTTCAGTTATCTTTTGGAGATCAGAATTCAAAATTTCAGTTCGAATACGAGTATTGTCTAGCCCCAGGTACATACTCGTATCGTCTGCAAATAGTTTAACTACTGATTCTATATTGTTTACAATGTCATTTATATATATTAAAAACAATAGTGGGCCGAGAACAGAGCCCTGGGGGACACCCGCTGAAACAGGGAGATAGGACGACTTACTTCCTTTCAGTACAACTGCTTGAGTACGGTCATGTAGATAATCATTGAACCAGTGGAATAACTGTCCACGAATACCCAGGGCCGACAGTTTGTACATCAGTGCACGGTACCAGACTTTATCAAAGGCTTTAGACACATCGAAGAAAATCGCTTGTGCGGTTGTTTTGCAATCTAAAAATTTACCAAAGTCGTCATAAATACTAAGCAGCTGGAAAACTGTCGAGTCGTTAGGCACGAAACCAGACTGAACGGCTGTCACAAGGCTGTTGTCCATTAAGTACTTAAACACATGTTTTTGAACACACTTCTCTAAAACTTTACCGATGCAACTCAGCAAAGAAATGGGCCGGTAATTTTCACACTTTTGTTTGTCACCCTTTTTAAATATAGGTGTTACGTGAGCAATTTTTCCAGACTGATGGAAATTTGCCTTCAAATAAAGAACGATTGAAGAGATGCATTAAAGGTTCACAGATAATGTTCGCTGCTGCTTTTAGAATCTTATTGTGAACTAAATCGGGCCCCACAGCCTTTTGACAGTCGAGAGCATTCAAAATTTCTAAAACCATTTCTTTCGTAATGACTAGAGGATTGATAGTGCCTGCAAATTCTGGCATTGAAGGAACATCATCGTTATGATTTTCAACAAAACATTGTGTAGCAAAGTAGTGGTTGAGCGCAGTGGCTTTGTCAACAGAAGTGTAATAAATGTGACCATTAATATCTAGAGGAGGATTATCGTCTTGAGGCATACCCTTTTTAGAAATAAACGTTTTTACTAATCTCCACCATTGCTTGGATCCTAACTGGTCAGCTGAAGAAATTTGTTGATCCAGTTCAACCATAAATTCTGTTTTCCTGCGTCTAACGGTGGCTGTTACGTCGTTACGAATTCGCCGGAAAAGTGTCCAGGCCCAGTCTGAGTTAAAATGTTTAGCTAATTTGTGGATATTGTTTTTCTTTTTTATTAAGCTTTTTATTTCCGTCGTGATCCATGGAGCATCACGTTCGCTTACCTTAATTATTTTCAATGGCATACATAGTTTAGCAATGTGCATAAGATAGTCAGAAAATGCTTTAGCCGAGTCGTCAATTGATTCGAAGGGCAAAATAGGATCCCAGTTAGTGCGAGTCAGTTCGTCAGTCAATTTATGTATATCAAGTTTGGCATAATTATATATTGTTCGCTTGTAGGAAGAGTTAGCTTTGCGAAGAATCTTAAGAACAACAAATGGAGCTGAGTGATCACTGCAGACTGGCGGCAGCACATCTACTGATTGAACTAAGTCTCGACACGGCGTCAGAATCAGGTCGATTACTGTAGAGGAGTGTTCAGTTACACGAGTTGGTTTGCTGACTAACTGAGATAAGTTATTCGTCACCATTATATTGCGAAGGTGGGTTGGTGGTTGATGACTGCAATCAGCGTTAAAATCGCCAAGGACTATAAACTTATCAGGCGTGTTGCCAGCTAACTGCACCGACTTGTCAATCCAATTCCAATAAGTCACATTTGCATCAGGTGGTCGATAAAATGTTCCTACCAGTAGTGTGTCTTGTTTTAACTTTGTTTCTATCCACACTGCCTCCAAGAAGGGAATGGTCAAGTCAGGCCTTGATCTACAGACTAAATTACTCTTAACATATACAGCAACACCTCCGTGTGCGTCGCCTGCTCCGTCGTTTCTGACTGGAGGGTGAAAACCTTGAATTGCAATATCATCATTGGATATGTCATCAGACAACCAAGTGTCAGTGTCAGTGAAGATCTTCCGAGTGGCACAGAGTTTGGGGTAAGTCACATCTGTAGGATCTGTTCTCTTGAGAGCACGCCTTAGTGTTTCAAACGGCACACTGAATGGGTCTGATGTTTTCCGGATGGACTGCCCATGGTGAACAGCATCTACCGCCTCTCTCAGGTTGGCTGCAGGAACTCCATGGTTGGTTTTCCTCATGTAGTGTCGTACCATCTAAAGAAAACAGAATGAGGAAGTTGCATTATTATGTGTGCCTACATGTGTGTGTGTGTGTGCGTGCGTGCGTGCGTGCGTGCGTGCGTGCGTGTGTGTGTGTGTGTGTGTGTGGCTGGGGGTGTGAGGGTGTGTACGTGGTGTGTGTGTGTGTGTGTGTGTGTGTGTGTGTGTGTGTCTGTCTGTCTGTCTGTCTGAATGTGTATTCCTAAGTGAATATGTCGATGAAAAATAAAGCTAAGCAAAATCATCTGAAAAAGAATGAAATGATGACTAACATAACTTACAATAGAGCTTTTTTTATTCATTGTATGGGGTAGATCAGGTCACCATGGGGCAGGTCAAGTCAACTGACACGATGTGCCCCTACCCAACCTGCCCCAACCAAGCCCCTCTGAAAATAAATTGGATCTAAAATTGTCAGTCTGTGACTGACTGTTGTCTTTGTCTGACTTTGTATTTTTAATGTTCACAGATTCAGTTCATACAAAAGTGAAGGCTACTCTTCCTGTTAATAGTTTGTAAGAAAAAGAAATCATGGTGTCAAAAAAGTAGCTTACCTCCCAAAAACACATGGGTGATCTTGCCTGCAGCTCTTGGTGCTTTTCTCGATCAGTCCAACATGGCGCCACGGGATCTTTGGGTCAATAAAAAACTTAAAATATTTGAATTCATTTATTTGTTATATTTTTAGCAGACCCTACCTGCCCCATGACTCAACCTGTCCCGCTCTCCCCTATTCTGCAAATAAATCAGAATGAAATGTGTCCAAAAACGTTTCAACAAACAAATGTAATCGAAGAAACGGTTGTATGTAATTAAATCTTTGTCTCTTAACTTCGGAATTAAACCACTGATATTCCATTGCAACATTTTAAACATGCTATTTACAAATGTACAAGAGCCAGTTGTCACGCTATTCTCACCACCTGTAGCTCGTGTATTACCACACCCAACATAACACTCGCCCCTCCTTTTAGCACTGGTCCGATTGTCACCAATACCGTCACTGTCACACTCACGGGATTCACACACACGCGCCCGTACAGAAGAATCGTTATTCGCGGTTTCCACAACCGGTGTAACGATCCATTTTAACTCCCCTCCACTTTTTAACTCCACGGGAGTTAGAATTTGCACGTGCCAATTTGAACTCCCGGGAGTTAAAACAAACCACGCCAGAATGACTCCCCCCCCCCCCCCCCCCCCCCCTTTAGATTAACTCCCCCACCTCAAAACATTCAGTTTTATGTGTTAGTAATGATTTGAGAAATAAACATTTAATATGCACCCCCTCCCTCCCTCCCTCCCCCCCTCTCTGTCTGTCTACCTGTCCCCCCTCTCCCCCTCCCCCCAACTTTATTTCAATCTCTCGCTCACTCTCTCACTCTCCTTGCTTGTCTGTCTGCCTTTTTGCTTGTCTGTTTGTCTCTCTTAATCTCTCTCCCTCTCTCTTTGCTTGTCTCTCTGTCCGCCTGTCTATTTGTTTATCTATCTCAGTGTCTCTGTCTCTAGTGTCTCTCCCCACTCCCCCTCTCTCTGTCTGTCTGCTTTTCTTTCTTTCTTTTACTCCCCCCCCCCTCTCTCTCTCTCTCTCTCTCTCCCCTTCTCTCTCTCTGTCTATCCTTCTCTCTGTCTCCCCCCCCTCTCTCTCTCTGCATGCTTCTAGTCAGCTTTGTTTACTATTATTAGTATTTATCAAAGACAGATTGGATTAATAGGCATTTATGTTAGCCTAAGATCTTTATCCTTGTCAAGTAAAGTTTTCAAGTGTCATGTGTCAAGTGTCTCTCTGCAGTGTGTGTGTGTGTGTGTGTGTGTGTGTGTGTGTGTGTGTGTGTGTGTATGTGGGGGGTGGGGGGGGGGGCAGTCCTGGCATAAAGCCAGAATGACTCCTCCCCTTCTATTTTTTAACTCCCAGGGAGTCAATCTGGATCAACATTTCTTGATCGAAAGTAACTACCCGGGAGTCAGATTAGGCACGTGCGTATTTTAACTCTACCCCCAGGGGTAGAGTTAAAATACGCATGTGCCTAAACTTACTCCTGGGGAATTACTTTCGATCAAGAAATGTTGATCCAGATTGACTCCCGGGGAGTTAAAAGATAGAAGGGGGGGGGGGGGGGGTCATTCTGGCCTTATGCCAGGACTGCCCCCCCTCCCCCCCCCCCCCCCCCCCCACCACACACACACACACTCTAGAGAGACACTTGACACATGACACTTGAAAACTTTACTTGACAAGGATAAAGATCGTAGGCTAACATAAAAGCCTATTAATCCAATCTGTCTTTGATAAACACTAATAATAGTAAACAAAGCTGACTAGAAGCATGCACAGAGAGAGAAGGAGAGAGAGGGAGAGAGAGAAGGGGAGAGAGAGAGAGAGAGAGAGAGAGAGAGAGAGAGAGAGAGAGAGGAGTAAAAGAAAGAAAAACAAGACAGACAGAGAGATGGGGAGTGGGGAGAGACACTAGAGACAGAGACACTGAGATAGATAAACAAATAGACAGGCAGGCAGAGATACAAGCAAAGAGAGAGGGAGAGAGATTAAGAGAGACAAACAGACAGACAAGCAAAAAGGCAGACAGACAAGCAAGGAGAGTGAGAGAGTGAGCAAGAGACTGAAAGAAAGTTGGGGGGGGGGGGGAGAGAGAGAGGGAGACAGACAGGCAGACAGACAGAGAGAGGGGGAGGGAGGGAGAGAGGGAGGGGGGGGTGTATATTAAACGTTTATTTCTCATATTGTGACTAACACAGAAAACTGAATGTTTTGGGGTGGGGGAGTTAATCTAAAACAGGGGGGGGGGGGGGGGGGGGAGTCATTCTGGCGTGGCTTGTTTTAACTCACGGGGAGTTAAAATTGGCACGTGCTAATTCTAACTCCCGGGGAGTTAAAAAGTGGAGGGGAGTTAAAATGGATCGTTACACCGGTGTTACCTGCGAAAGTTTCCTTTAACCTAACAGGAAACAAGGGCTTATTTGTTATTGGAGAAATGTCCCTGATAGAGGAGCGGCCAGTTCCATATTTCCAGTCCCTTAGATTCCCTTCTTCGACTGAAAACGTTTGTCTAGTAATGACAAGATGATCCAAGACCATCGCCACCCTTTTACCCTCTATCGTGCTTTTCTCAGACTAATCATTTTTTTGGCTCTAATCCGCCATGAGAAATCTTCGCCAATGAAGATTCCTGAGCCTCACAGTTTCCCCTTGGCTTTCAGGACCTGTACCTTGCCGTATACATCTCGATCGTTCCCCGTCTCGATAGATCCCCATCTCGGTAGATCCCCGCCTCGATAGATACCCCACTACATGTGGACGAATTTCCGTCTCGATAGATCCCCGTCTCGGTAGATCCCCATCTCGATAGATCCCCGTCTCGGTAATCCCCGTCTCGACGGATCCCCGTCTCGATATATTCCCGTCTCGATATATCCCCGTCTTAGTACATACACGCATTCAATACTTTTGCGTGATTATTTATTTATTTATTTATGTGTGCGTGCATGTGTTTATGTGTTGTGTGTGTGTGTGTGTGTGTGTGTGTGTGTGTGTGTGTGTGTGTATGTGTGTGTGTGTGTGTGTGTGTGTGTGTGTGTGTGTAGTATATCAGTAACTTGATGTTGGATTTGTTCCCATGTTGATTTTCGCTGAGCTGACCGTTCAGTGTGGAAATGTCTATTATATTTCGTCTTCTGTTAAGATTTGATTTAGATCTAACTTTGAAATTTCTAAACACTCTGCACTCAACTCACTTAGTCTTATGCTACTAAAACAAGTTAAAAGAAACAAGGAGCATACCGATACCCCCATACAAGGCGACAAAATACATGCACAAGTTGAATAATTGTTGAAGGAAAATCTTTAACAAAAAAGTCACTCATTAGTTTTGAGGGGAAAAAAAAGCAGTAACGGGGATCTATCGAGACGGGGATCCATCGAGACGGGGATCTATCGAGTGCCCCCCATCTTGCCCTTGAAGAAAGTGCAGCACCCAATCATTGGGTAATCAGGCTTACCATTCAAGTAGTGCAGGTTGACCACTTCCGGCGTGTACGCATACGGTTCAGCGGCGCCTGCTCCACGGCCCACTGACGTTTTCTGGTATGGCGTCTTGAGTCCATGGATAATAAATAATAATAATGAGGACAATTTCTATAGCGCCCATCCTAATAACGAAGGCTACGGGGCGCTTTACAAGCTTTAACAAATCAACATCTAAAATATACGCAGCACACACACACACACACACACACACACACTGGGACACAATGTCCCATGCGTAAACGCTTACACTATGTAACACGGTGAACAGATCATTTCTACGCGAGCAAAGTGTGCAAGTGACATGTAGTAATTTAGTAATATTTCACACGCTAATCTGCAACTGGAGTTCAAACAGATAAGTTTTAAGTTTATATTCTTACGCTTGGACCTACACTCCATGTCGTCTGCCTTCTTCTCTGTGTCGACCAGCCTATTTTCTAAATCAGAATTTTTCTTTTTCTTCCGGAGGTCGTTATTTTTTTTTTTGCGGCAGAGAAGCACAGACCTCCCGGAGATCGTTGAACCCTCCCTGCAGTGATGCAGGGGTCGGCGTGTCCTCTAGGGGAAGGACTTGGAGTATTTCATCTATGAGAATTATGTTAAAATTTCACCTCCACCCACTCTCTTACTAGTGATGGAAGGAACAACTTTCTGGTGCTAGTCATTGAAAGAAATTTCTATTTTTTTCTCGGGACTGTTAAAGTACTCAATAGTGGCTCAGAGATACATTTCCTTAGGCTTGTACTCTTTAAAAGTACTTGTAGCTCCAAGAGACAGAATTAGAGAGAAGTTCAAACATTCAATACTGATTGAACACCAAAGAACTGACACGTGTTAAGTGCACTTTCACACATCAACTTCACTTGTTTACACAAAAGTGAAATGATTAAAGTTATTTCACAATAGAAAAATCAGTTCGTATAAGCTGAGTTTTGGTTCTCACTGTTTCATCATTAAGTGAGGGAAAGTTCTGAATGAGTTGAGTTGGAGTCCACTTGGAAAATCAGAACTTAGCTGATGTCGGAGAGGATAGTTGATCTCTCTTCCTCTCTCTCTCTCTCTCTCTCTCTCTCTCGTGGCTGGTGACTGATCCTGCTGTGTAGACCTGTTGGGCTGTAGTGTCTCTTCAGTACCGGACTTGCCCCGGGTAGACAGGGTCTGTGATTAAGTAGCTGAGAGTCTGGCTTGTCGAGTTCACACACTTGCCCTCTATCTTTTAGAGGATGTGTGAGATCTCAGCCAACAAAGGATTAGACTAACATAAATATATCTGCCATAATTATCAATCCCCATGGTTGTTTAGATGTTGAGTGGAGTTTACAAAAGAGTAGGAGACAATGATACAGTTCTAAACAATTTAAGTCAAATAACTCTTCAATGTTTCTTATGAATTAAATTACATTAACTTGGAATGCATTTTGCCCATGTACACATGTGATGTAGACTTAGAGTCACACACTACAAAGCATTCCAACAATCACCAGTATTCGTACATCAACTTAGCAGTTTTCACATAGTACAGGCATACTGTTCTTCTGATCAAAATTTATCATTCAGTTGTCACCTTAACAGACAGAATTGCATACTGGCAAAAGTCAGATTGTACTCAAAGAATGGTGATCAGATTGTTAACAAAGAATCTTAACCACATAGTAATAGCTTTTACCACATGGTGGTAAACAAACTATTTCAACAGAATACTCATTCATCATTTTGATAAATGTCAACAAGTATTTGCACAAAGTTACACTGTCAAACCACATGGCATACATGCATCTATACAATGCATAGATTCAAAATGTAGAAACAGTTTCAACTTACATTTCTGGGAAAATCAGTGAATCTTAGACTGGGATTAGAGTAGGTGAGCTCCACATTCAGTCTCTCTGGTTTACCCCTGTTGTCTTTCTTGATTCATATACAGCTGGCCTGAGGAACAGTGAATGGGAGGGATTGACTTTTCCCTTTTTATATGCTAAACTGTCCAGTCCGAGTTCGGTTCCGGGTGACAGTGTGTCACTCAAGACAATGAAAAGGGAGGAGGGTGGGGAGGGTGGGTCCTCCCCACCACTCACAGGGGAGAATATTTTCCAACAGTCGGAAGAACGCATGCTAATCGACGAAGCGACTGTTTGCGTGCGGGTGGTGAATATGAAAAGGGGGGTGGGGTGAGGAGAGGGTAAGGGGAGTGAGGAGAGGGTTTCTCTGTAGCATGCCGACTATTAGCGGATCGCTGAGTGAGTAGATATGGGAGAGAGAAGGGGAAGGGGGAAAGACCTGCGACCAGCCACAAAGTGATCTAAACTTTTCTTGTAACAATTGTGGCGACTTCAGGAAGAGAGGGGCGATGTAGTTACGACGTGACGTAATTTTTTTTCTTCACAGTGTCATTGCCGCCACATCAGGGAAAGAAGGTGTGTGTGTGTGTGTGTGTGTGTGAGAGAGGGTTTTGAGAGGGGAGAGTTGGCACTGATTTGAAGTCTATACTGCCGTTTGTGAGACGGAAGGGTACAGCTTGTACAGGAAGGTGGTTGGGACCGATCGGGTGGAGTTTTCAAGTGACTCGTCACAGTTATCCAGTGACATAAGACTCTGCCACACCAGTTCCACCACACACATCCACAGATATGTACATGTGCACACATGCCCCACAACGGCGTGCACATGCAGACATACATCAGGATCCACGCACACCCCTGGCTCTCACCACCTCACATGCATGCGCCCCAAGGAGACCCCCTTCAACTTTGATCAGCAGTTAGTCAGTGCCAGAGGTGTCCAGCCACACATACTGTACACCTTGTTCCTCGCTGAGGGCCAGATGTGCACAGCATGTCTACTACACGGAAGGATTCGTCGACAGGGGCTACTGTACCAACAAATAGTGCTCACTGGGGTATGGCTGTGTCAGCACCCGGCGACGGCGTCACAGGAGGACTTTGAGCGTCCCCGTCGAATTCGCCTGAGAGATTCTTGGGATGGTTCGAAGGCCCATGAAGATTCCTGGGCATCGGTTGGGGGATGAGGCGGTTGAAGTAGATGGAGGCGACTATAGCGGCCAGCATGAAAACGTGCAGCCAGTAGATAGCCAGCCATCCGCCGTTCTGATGCAGGCGGGACACGGGACATTAGCATTGCATGGACATGCACGCATGCTGCACCTCGACACACGCACACACACACACACCAACACACACACACACACACAAGCACACACACAACACCTATGTGCTCACACAGCAAATTATTGCATAACGCAACTGTGAGTGAATGAACCTAGCACTGTGGAAGAGACAAAGTAACTCATGTCATTATGCAGATAGAGTAAGAACACTTATTGTGAAGGCAGTCAGACTATGAATAGATCAGTGTGGATGTTAAGACACGTCATTGTGAAAGAGGCAAAACAAGGCGGTCACTGTGGAGGTAGACAAACTAGACATTTCTCGTGGGGATAGACAAAATAAGACATGTTCTGCTGAGGCAGACAAAATAAGACACGTCTGTGTGGAGGTTGACAAAATAAGACACGTCTCTGGGGAGGTAGACAAGAATGCCTGTGAGGCAGACAAAGACGACATGTGTGTAGAGGATGACAAAATAAGACACGTCTGTGTGGAGGTAGGCAAAATAAGACACGTCTTGTGGACGGTAGAGTAAAATAAGACACGTCTCTGTGGAGGAAAGACAAATGAGACACGCCTCTGTGGAGGTAGACAAATTAAGAACGTCCTGTGGAAGCAGACAAAAATAAAGACGTTTGTGGAAGTAGACAAAATAAGGCACGTCTCTGTGGAGGTAGACAAAATAAGACACGTTTGTGGAGAAGACAAAATAAGCAGTCTCTGTGGAGGTAGACAAAATAAGACACGTTGTGGAAGTAAGACAAAATAATGCACGTCTCTGTGGAGGCAACAAAAATCAAGACACGTTTTGGAAGTAGACAAAATTAGTCCCGTTCCTCTGTGGAGGCAGACAAAATAAGACCGTTTCGTGGAGGTAACAAAATAGGCACGTCCTTGGAGGTCGGTAGACAAAAGTAAGACACGTTTTTCGAGTAGACAAATAGCACGTCTCTGTGGAGGCATACTAAATAGCACGTTTGTGAGGACGACAAAATAAGACAGGTCTCTGTGGAGGTAGACAAAATAAAACACGTGACCGTGGAAGAAGAGAGAATAATACGTCACTGTGGAGGTAAAAAAAAAAGACGTCATTAGGACGGTAATCTAAGACGCGTCACTATGGAAGTTCAATCTTCACATTCTTCGTCTTCTTTGATACAGTGAACAGTCACTGGAGCCTGCACTGGAGGTAAAAGTTCACCATGTCCTTGGAGTTCTGTCGGTTGTGAGACAAAGCCTGGGCTCTGCTAAAGTTTCTCTTTCCATTCCGCAGTGTTGTCAGTCTATCGTTTTCTCTGTCTTCTGCGTCTCCCTCCCTCAATTGTCCTCGAAGGATTGTTTCAGCAAGTTGTTGGATTTGGTTACATGGCCCTACGAATGTAGTTTTCTTTCTCAACTATGTGAACAGATCATCATATGGTCAATGTACTACTTTTGCTAAGTTGTTCTTCGTTAATATAGTCAGTTTATGTGATGTTTACTATCTTGTGATAAGTTGTTCTTCGTTGATATGGTCAGTTTATCTGATGTTTACTATCTTGTGATAAGTTGTTCTTCGTTGATATTGTCAGTTTATGTGATGTTTAGTATCTTGTGATAAGTTGTTCTTCGTTAATATGGTCAGTTTATGTGATGTTTATATCTTGTGATAAGTTAGTTCTTCGTTGATATGGTCAGTTTATGTGATTTTACTAATCTGTGATAAGTTGTCTCGTTAATATGGCAGTTTATGTGGTTACTATCTTGTGATAGATTGTTTCTTCGTATATGTATCATTTATTGATGTTTACTATCTTGTGATAAGTTGTTCTTCGTTAATATGGTCAGTTTATGTGATGTTTACTATCTTGGATAAGTTTTCTTCGTTGAATAATGGTCAGTTTATGTGATTGTTTTACTATCTTGTGATAAGTGTTCTTCGTTAATATGGTCACTTATCTGATGTTTAGTACTCTGTGGTACACTTCGTTTCCAGTTCATGATTTTTCTTGCAGATCTGCTGTAAGGGTCCATTGTGTCTCATACATACGGAAGACAGAATCTAGCACACTAGCGCCTGATCTTGAGTTTTCATGGAGATGCTTCTGTCCTTCCCTATAGGTTTCATTCTGGACAAAGTTGCTATTGTTTTTGCTGACTCTGAAAATGACTTCTGGTTTGGATCCCTCATTGCCATTAACTGATTCCAAGTAAATGAACAGCTGAACAGTCTCTGGCTTCCATTTCTACTTGTCATATCGTGAGGTTATGTCAAATGTCTTCACATTTCGGTTGATCCAGCTTTCCCTCGCATTCTTATTTTTCTTGAGTGATATTTTGTTTATAAAACTGTAGTCTTCCCTTGTCATCTGCTGCAGTTTTAGTTCCTTCTAGTGTCACTGATCTCCAGAATAAGACTCGTCACTGAGGAGGCAGACAGAATATACGACCATGTCAATGTATGGGCAGACAGAATAAGACTCGTCACTGAGGAGGCAGACAGAATACGACATGTCATGTGGGAGACAGAATAAGACTCGTCACTGAGGAGGCAGACAGAATACGACATGTATGTGCAGACAGAATAAGACTCGTCACTGAGGAGGCAGACAGAATACGACCTGTCATGGTGGCAGACAGAATAAGACTCGTCACTGAGGAGGCAGACAGAATACGACATGTCATTGTGCAGACAGAATAAGACTCGTCACTGAGGAGGCAGACAGAATACGACATGTCATAGTGCAGACAGAATAAGACTCGTCACTGAGGACGCAGACAGAATACGACTGTCCATGGGCAGACAGAATAAGACTCGTCACTGAGGAGGCAGACAGAATACGACATGTCATTGAGCAGACAGAATAAGACTCGTCACTGAGGAGGCAGACAGAATACGACTGTCATTGTGGCAGACAGAATAAGACTCGTCACTGAGGAGGCAGACAGAATACGACATGTCATGTGCAGGGCAGAATAAGACTCGTCACTGAGGAGGCAGACAGAGTACGACATGTCATTGTGCAGACAGAATAAGACTCGTCACTGAGGAGGCAGACAGAATACGACATGTCATTGTGCAGACAGAATAAGACTCGTCACTGAGGAGGCAGACAGAATACGACATGTCATTGTGCAGACAGAATAAGACTCGTCACTGAGGAGGCAGACAGAATACGACATGTCATTGTGCAGACAGAATAAGACTCGTCACTGAGGAGGCAGACAGAATACGACATGTCATTGTGCAGACAGAATAAGACTCGTCACTGAGGAGGCAGACAGAATACGACATGTCATTGTGCAGACAGAATAAGACTCGTCACTGAGGAGGCAGACAGAATACGACATGTCATTGTGCAGACAGAATAAGACTCGTCACTGAGGAGGCAGACAGAATACGACATGTCATTGTGCAGACAGAATAAGACTCGTCACTGAGGAGGCAGACAGAATACGACATGTCATTGTGCAGACAGAATAAGACTCGTCACTGAGGAGGCAGACAGAATACGACATGTCATTGTGCAGACAGAATAAGACTCGTCACTGAGGAGGCAGACAGAATACGACATGTCATTGTGCAGACAGAATAAGACTCGTCACTGAGGAGGCAGACAGAATACGACATGTCATTGTGCAGACAGAATAAGACTCGTCACTGAGGAGGCAGACAGAATACGACATGTCATTGTGCAGACAGAATAAGACAAGTCGCTGTGGAGGTAGACTCAGACATGTCACTGAGGAGGCAGACAGAATACGACATGTCATTGTGCAGACAGAATAAGACTCGTCACTGAGGAGGCAGACAGAATACGACATGTCATTGTGCAGACAGAATAAGACTCGTCACTGAGGAGGCAGACAGAATACGACATGTCATTGTGCAGACAGAATAAGACTCGTCACTGAGGACGCAGACAGAATACGACATGTCATTGTGCAGACAGAATAAGACTCGTCACTGAGGACGCAGACAGAATACGACATGTCAGTGTGCAGACAGAATAAGACAAGTCGCTATGGAGGTAGACAGCCATTCTATTGGCTCTACCCAGATAGACAGTCTGTTGTGTAAAGAAGGGTTTGGATTGTAAAGCGCTTAGAGACTGGTGTCTAACTCAGGATAGGCGCTATGGAAGAAGTCTTGATAATGATAATAGTAATGTCTTGGTGGATATATAATTAGATATGTCACTGTGGAGATAGACTTGGACAGTCATTGTGGAGGTATAATAAAACTCGTCACCGAGGAGATGAAATATATACGTCACTGCGGAGGTAGACTCAGACATGTCACTGTGGAGAGAGCATAAGACAAGTCACTGTGGAGGTAGACTTAGACATGTCACTGTGGAGACAGCATAAGACAAGTCACTGTGGAGGTAGACTTAGACATGTCACTGTGGAGACAGCATAAGACAAGTCACTGTTCAGGTAGACTTAGGCATGTCACTGTGGAGATAGACAGAACAAGACAAGTCACTGTGGAGGTAGACTTAGACATGTCTCTGTGGAGACAACATAAGACAAATCACTGTGGAGGCAGATAGAAGAAAACTCGCCACAGTGGAGATAGAGCAATGCAGTCGTTGTGGAGGTCTATGCAATAAGACATGTCACTACAGCAATGCAGTCATTGTGGAGGTCTATGCAATAAGACATGTCACTACAACAGTGCAGTCATTGTAGAGGTCTATGCAATAAGACATGTCACTACAGCAATGCAGTCGTTGTGGAGGTCTATGCAATAAGACATGTCACTACAGCAATGCAGTCGTTGTGGAGGTCTATGCAATAAGACATGTCACTACAGCGATGCAGTCGTTGTGGAGGTCTATGCAATAAGACATGTCACAACAGCGATGCAGTCGTTGTGGGGGTCTATGCAATAAGACATGTCACTACAGCGATGCAGTCGTTGTGGAGGTCTATGCAATAACACATGTCACTACAGCAATGCAGTCGTTGTGAGGGTCTATGCAATAAGACATGTCACTTTGGAGGCAAACAGACTATGACATTTTTTTTTTATTATGGAGAGATGAAGGCAAGTCAATATCTAAGTATAGAGAACAGAACACATCATATTGGAGATACGTACCAAAAGATTGGCCACGTTGCCACACAATCCCCTATTGAGTATAGATTTGGCGATGTTATACAGGGGCCCACACTTGCCATACTCTTTAACCACCTGCACACAGTGTAAACGCACACTGTTTAGTTATCCTTTTCTCGTAAGTATCCTCGCCTCATAAGAGTGATCCTGAGTAACTCCAACCACAACGTATAATATTTTTGTGCTCTTGCCGAATCCAGATGTACATTGTCTTGGTAGCGTGCCTTAGTTTGCATACAGCTGTGTATTTAAAACTGGCCATTCGCAACAAAGGCTTCTTCAATACGTTTTAGTTTGTCTCCATTTGATGTCAACGAGATAAGTCTCCATTTTACGATGCGATCAACATAGAGAGAAAGAGAGAGGACAAATTAAGCTTGTGTATTGTACGCGTCTAAGCAGAAATTCAAAGTGGTTTGTTTGTTTGTTGTTAGGCGTTTGCAGTTTTTGCATTCTTCTGTTTTATGGTCAGTACTCTTGGCATGAGGAAAGAAAAAAAATCCAGGAGAAAGTGTGTTGTCCAGTATTTTGATAAACCGTTCGGTGTAACCAACGACTAGAGAGGTCATTCACGATATCGTCTCCTTTAGGTTACTGTCATAAAGGAACACTTTTACGCGTGGTGGGGAGCTAATTCTTTTCTTTTTTTCTGTTTTCTCCTCCGTATTTAAGAGTTTCTATGTACACTAAGGATGATACGCCAGTAGATAGTTAGGCGAAGATCAACCTATTTTACTCCCCTCCGCCCTACTTTCAGGGGTGGGGTGGGAGTGTGGTGGGGTGAGGAGGGTGCGATGCCTCCCTGCCCTCCATCCCATCCTCCCGGTTATGTCTGTTCCCATTCATTATCATAAAGGAATTGCAATGACGAATCTGTGTTCAACAGGAAACACCGTCAAGGCAGTGAAAAGACGAATGCCATCTCTCTCTCTCTCTTCCCTCTCTCTCTCTCTCTTTCTCTGGGGGGGGGGGGGGGGGGGGGGGGGGGGGGGGGCACGACGGGTAATGGCGGCTAGCAGGAAGTTTGTGTTGAGTGCTGCAGGAATATTTGCTTTGTTCAACTGGCATTCAGGACTGTTTGCTACCTATACTTGTTGGTATACATCGTAAGTACCAAGTGACAGTAAATGTAATAGAAAATGGTGGACTTGAACACTTGGAGGGCCGTTATCGGCGTTTTCTATGGTAAAGTACATGTGAGAACAAAATGTAAACAAAACAGGTCAGGTGACATTGTGAAGGTGAGTTCGGAGACTCATACAAAAACACACATTTCTTCCATTGATGTCGTCGTCGGTTTTGGTTTGATCTTCATGGTGTACGGAGTGATTGTCAGTTTCATCCAAAATGTAACGGAATCTGTGTCATTCAACAGTACGATGTACTATTCCAATGGGCAAAAGGGGACTGGAATCGAATGTGTAGATGAAGGGCTGTGTGTCAACACGTACATGTGTCAACTTGACATGCACGTGCAAGTGCTGCTGTCCGCTTTCTGTGCAATGCGTGTCGTGTTCTCGCTGCGCAGGCTGCTTCTCAGTGGAGACATTGACACCAACCCTGGCCCCAGTACTGAAGAAAAAACACAAACGAAAGGTGAAGTCGAAAAGAACACATAGGCTACACACTGATAGAACAAGACAAGCTTGTTGAAGCAATGATGCAAGCGATGCAAAACCAGCTGCGTGAACAAACCACAGTGCTCAGAAATGATATGTCTGAAATAAAACAGGACTTGGGCCAAGTGAAACGACAGTGCGAGGAAATAAACAAACGCTGTGACAGACTGGAGACTGAACAAAAACATCTGACTGACACAGTGAAAGACATAACTTATGACATACATGACCTGTTTGCTGTGTCAGATGAAAGAAAGGAAGAAATACGACAATGTTCTAAAACAATTGACAGCATGAGACAAGAACTGGACAAACTGAAGGCTGACACAGAAAAACTCGAAAGTTTTTCTCGAAGAGACAACTTAAGATTTTTTGGTATTCCCCAACAGGGCCCCAGTGAATCATTTGACACATGTGCGCGTGCAGTAGTTGATGTGTTGAATAGTATTGACGGACAAAAACAATGGACTGACAGCGACATCGGACGTGCACACAGAACAGGATACAGACGAGATGACCAACCACGACCAATGATCGTGAAATTTAACAGGTGGAAAGACAAGATGTGCATAATTGGCGATAGAGAGGTCAGAGAGAAATTACAGCAAAAAGGAGTAAGAGTGGCTAATGACCTAACAAATCAACAGATGAAAATAAAGGCTAGAGCACGTGAAGAAGGGAAAAGAGCATTTTTCCGCAGGGGACAACTCGTGATTGGTCCAAGATTGCCTGACCCACGCACTTTCGTGGAAGTAGTAGAGGGTTGCCGAGAAAATAATAAGACAAACGCATGCACAGTTACACCCTCTACTCCTCAATTTCAATCTGGGGAGAGTGGGGAGGGTGGGTCTCTGTCTGTTTCAGCCAATCAACAGGCATCTCGTCCTGTTAACGCATTGAGGGGGAATGGCAGTGAGGGTGGTGGGTTTACATCTTCCTCCGCTCCCCCACCCTCAGTTCGTGCTACACCCGATCGGCAACAGAGTGGTAATGGTGGTAAGGATGGGGGTTGCAGAGCGGCTCGTGACAGAGGTGGAGGTCAGCGAATTGGATCAGCGGCCAGTAGCGGGGATTCCCCCCGTGTCTCCACGGATCGACGTCACGGTAACGATGAACACAGAGCGCGTGGCGGAGTTGTGTCCAACAGTCAGAGTGGCATGCGAGCGTACCTGTCTAACCAGTCCAGCAAGTCTGTATGTGGGGAAAGGGGTACGGGTGATACTAGACCCTTGCGTTCAAACTCTGTAAAAAGCAAACAGGACAGGCTAGACCATCCACACAATGGACTTTCATAAGTTATGATGTTGAAAATTTGTTTCCAAAACTACGTGATGTTTCTTTTGTAAATTATGTTAACAAATTTGATTTTGTTTGCCTTGCAGAAACCTTTTTAGATTCGTCTTTTGACTATAAATGCATCTTCAATGATTATATGAAATTTCATGTTTCAGCTAGAAAGTTTTCATTTCATGGAAGAAACTCAGGAGGTATACTCCTTTTAGTAAGAAAATGTTTAGAAAAATAAGTAAAAGAGATTCAGATAAATTGTGACAATACAATTGTTATAAGAATAGATAAAACTGTTTTTGGTGTGAATAAAGATATCATTTTTGTTGGTTGTTGTATTGTTCCAGAAGGTGGCCCTCTATATAATGATAAGGTTATCAAAGATGGCGTACTTTTATTAGAAGAGGCTTTATTGGAAAAGTTTGATAAAGAGGATGTATACTTTATTGTAACTGGTGATATGAACGCACGAACAGGTCAGATGCAATCCGAGCATGAAGATATGACTATTTACGATTTTGATTTGTATGAAATGGATGAAATTTTTTTACGTAATTCAAAAGATATGGTTGTAAATAGCTTTGGGAAAACGTTACTGGATTTTTGTTTTCTGTTTGATATGAATATTTTAAATGGGTTTTGTGATGGAGATAGAGAGGGTAATTACACTTCTGTATCCCCTAATGGATGTAGTGTGGTTGATTACTTTTTGATTCATGCTGATTTATTACCGAAATTTGATTTGCATGTTGGTGACTGTGTTCATTCGTGGCATTTACCAATCGAAGTTGTATGGAATAATGTTCACCGGAATTTGGAAAGTAACCAGGTTAAACAACCAGGTGAAGAAAAAATTGTTTGGTCGAATGAAAATGTCCATAAATATAAAGACGAACTTGAAAGTGACGAGTTCCAAAGTTGTTTACAGTCAGCCCTCCTACAAATGGATATTGATATAAATGATAGTTTAAACCTTTTTGTTAATGCTTTATATGGAGCTGCTGCATGTATGGTCCGCACGGTAGGTCAAGGTCAAATAAAAAGTAATGACTGGTTTGATGCTGAATGTGAGAGAAAGAAAACAGAAGTAAAAAGGCTGCTAAAAAGATTTTAGAGATGTAAAACAGCTAGTGATAAAAAAGAAAAAAAGAGTAGAATATGCAGTGTCACGAAAAGAATACATCAAACTGAGAGAAACTAAGCAATTAGAATTTGAGGAAAATAGACTAAAGAAATTAAAAGAATCCATAAACGATTGTAAAACATTTTGGTCAGTAATAAGATCTGTTAATAAGAAAAGTTTAATTTATAATGAAACCTCCATCCAACAATGGTATGATCACTTTTTTCATGTTTTCAATGACTCAGATAATACTGTTCCTCTGGAAGAAGACGTTTCACTGGATGATGAGGATGAATCTGTGCCATTGTTCAATAACACCATTTCTAGAGAAGAAGTAATGGATGGTATCAGACATTTAAGGACAGGGAAAAGTGCTGGACCCGATAGAATTGTTGGAGAAATGTTAAAAGAAGCAAATTCTATCATAATTGACTGCCTTGTTCGCTTATTTGATGAGCTTTTTGAACACGGCAATTTTCCTTTAGAACGGGCTAAATCTATTATTATTCCAATTTATAAAAAAAGGGGATTCCAGTAATCCAGATAATTATCGTGGTATAGCACTCACTAGTACCATTAGTAAAGTGTATACTCGTATTTTGAACAAAAGATTGTCAAAATGGGCTGAAAATGAAGGAAAAATATTAGAAGAACAAGCAGGTTTCAGAGCAAATCATAGTACTATTGACCATATATTTACACTATATTCACTTGTACAGAAATATTTATTGAGCAATTCTAAACTCTATATAGTCTTTGTTGACTTCAGGAAGGCTTTCGACTCTGTGAATCGTAATACTCTTTGGAACGTGTTGCGTAAAAGTGGGGTGAATGGAAAACTTTATTTGGCTATTCGTGGTATGCATAATTCTGTGCTGGCATGTGTGCGTGCAAAGAGTGAATATTCTAATTATTTTGACTGTCCAAAGGGTGTAAAACAAGGCTGCCTTTTGAGCCCACAATTGTTTTTCTTTTTCATTAATGAGTTAGCAATTGAAATATCAAAAAAAAAGGAAAGCACGGCATTCAATTAATCTCAGGAGCTGTTGAGATATTTTTGCTTCTATTTGCTGACGATGTTATTCTAATGTCTCAAACAGTTATAGGTCTCCAAAACCAATTAAAGTCACTAAAAGAAGAAACAGATCGTTTAGGATTAACTGTTAATTTAGATAAAACTAACATTATTGTATTTAGAAATGGTGGGCACCTTTCAATGCATGAAAAATGGTTCTATGGAAATAATAAACAGTAAACAAGTGGGGTATTTTTTGCTCCCATAAGAAAACCTAACACAGAGTAACTTTTATCCAAGATAGCACAGCCTTTTAAACTTGAATAAAGTCAGACAAATACATAGACGAACAATCTAATAGTGGGGGAAAAAAAAACAAGCGCAGGCCAACAACTGAACTGTCTTCGTAGTAATGACTTGGCAAAGATTAGGACTTAAGGGGGGTGGGGGGGGGGGGGGGGGGGGGGGGGGGGGGGGGGGGTAGTGAAGATGGAGAAACTGGGAACATGAAATTAAGAAAATATGTTACAGATATGAAAAACTCTTCACTAGCTGCATAAGGGAACCATCGCAATCCCTTTTGAAGGCAGATATATTTGTATTGCCTGCTCCGAGGCCTTTCGTCCGCTGGGTCGGAACTCATCAGGGAGACACGGCTGGTTGTGTCTGTGTTCCTGGCGTCAAATAGAGACACACCACAGTCCATAATACTGTGGTGTTCTCACCACCAAGGGTGCAAAAAAGAGTCCAATAGCACCCCCAAAGCAGCCAGCGAAGAGTAGTAAATGAAACCAAACGAAAGTGTGGGGAGGAAAAAAGTTGCTGAAAAACTAAAGACATTATGCAAATGGTATAAAATGTAGGGGACAATCTTTTTTTTATACATTTGATACTATCTGCATAATGTCTTTAGTTTTTCAGCAACTTTTTCCTCCCCACACTTTCGTTTGGTTTCATTTACTACTCTTCGCTGGCTGCTTTGGGGGTGCTATTGGACTCTTTTTTGCACCCTTGGTGGTGAGGACACCACAGTATTATGGACTCTGGTGTGTCTCTATTTGACGCCAGGAGCACAGACACAACCAGCCGTGTTTCCCTTATGAGTTCCGACCCAGCGGACGAAAGGCCTCGGAGCAGGCAATACAAATATATCTGCCTTCAAAAGGGATTGCGATGGTTCCCTTATGCAGCTAGTGAAGAGTTTTCATATCTGTAACATATTTTCTTAATTTCATGTTCCCAGTTTCTCCATCTTCAACCCCCCCCCCCCCCCCCCCCCCCCCCCCCCCCCCCCCCCCCCCCCCCCCCCCCCCCCCCCCCCCCCCCCCCCCCCCCCCCCCCCCCCCCCCCCCCCCCTTCCTTAAGTCTAAATCTTTGCCAAGTCATTACTACGAAGACAGTTCAGTTGTTGGCCTGCGCTTGTTTTTTCCCCCACTATTAGATTGTTCGTCTATGTATTTGTCTGACTTTATTCAAGTTTAAAAGGCTGTGCCAGTCTTGAATAAAAGTTACTCTGTGTTAGGTTTTCTTATGGGAGCAAAAAATACCCCCACTTGTTTACTGTTTATCGTTTACTGTTCCCTGCCTCATTTCATTTCCTATTTTGGTTCTATGGAAATGAAGAAATAAAAGTTGTCAATTCTTATAAATACCTAGGAATTATATTTTCAACAAGATTAAGTTTGAATTTTGCTTGGGAAGAGGGAAGCAGGAAGGGTAGAAAGGGTGTAATTGAAATTTTGAAGTTATTAAAAAAGCTGAATACTATTGACTGTAATCTGTTTTGGAAATTATTTGATGCCCAAATAGAACCTATTCTTATTTATGCTGCTGAAATATGGGGGTTGTACTCTAATCAGAAAATGGAAAGAGTGCATACATTTGCTATAAAACGTTTTCTTCATTTACCTTTACATGTTTCTAATACTATGCTATACGGAGAAACTGGCCGATATCCTCTGTACATAAGATCTTTTGTCAAGTGCATAAAACACTGACTAAAAATTGTAAAATTGCCTCAGTCTCGATTGTGCAAACAAGCATACGACATGATGGTAATTCGACTCGAGACTGGTAAAGAGAATTGGGCCTATCAAGTTAAAAAAGTATTATCTGTAAATGGTTTTGGTATTGTATGGATGTTACAGGGAGTTGGAAATGATAGACAATTTATTTCAGAGTTTAAAGACAGACTGATATGTTCGTACAAACAAAACTGGCATTCGGCTATTGAGAACAATGAAAAATACAGTTGGTTTTCTTCATTTAAAAATGTCTTTCAAGCTGAAAATTATCTATATGTTATAACAGACAAATGGCATAGGATTAATTTTGCTCATTTTCGATTCAGAACTCTCGGATTTAATACAAAGAAAAGATGGTATCTACCGGGGCTTCCTCAGAATCTTCATGCCCTATGTGTGGTTATGATGTTGAGGATGAAAAACATTTCTTATTCCATTGTACAGGATATGTAACATTACGGAACAAAGGTAATTTTTTTCATACGGATTTAGCTCAGACTCATAATGTTACATCTATTTTACTTTCAAATGACGAAATGATTATCAAATCAGTTGCAAAATTTATAGCAGGGGCTCAGAAATTGAGAAAAGAAAAGATTAACCCACTATGATGCATAACCCATTAATATGATGAAGATAAAAGTGAATGTTCATATATCATATGATAAAGTGGATGGTCGAATTTCATATATTTTTGATTGCGTGTGCGTGCGTGCTTATCCGCGTGTGTATATGTGTGTATGCATGTGATTGGGGGGGCGTGAGTGTGTGTATGGGTATGTCTGCGTCGGCGTGTGTGTGTGTGTGTGCGTGAGTATATATGTGTGTGTGCGTGAGTATATATATATATATGTGTGTGTGTGTGTGTGTGTGTGTGTGTGTGTGTGTGTGTGTGTGTGTGAAATTCGGTGGGCTGGTGGGTGAGTGCTTGGGATATGTATTTATGTGATTAAATGATTATAATATTATAACTGATTGAAGTTTTGTTGAGATATTTTTTGTATATTTTTTTTATTTTATTTTATTTTTATATTGATTTCATATGTCAGCAAAATTTCCTTTCTGAGCCTATTGTTACCCCCCTTGTCATCAGACCGTAATGGTAATGACAATAAAACATCGTGAATCGTGAATCTCTCTCTCTCTCTCTCTCTCTCTCCACACACACACACACACACGCACACACACACACACACACACACACACACACACACACACACACACACACACACACGAGAGAGAGAGAGACAGACAGACGGAGAGTACTAAAAGTCACATATTCTTTTGGCGGAGAGAGAGAGAGAGAGAGAGAGAGAGGAGAGAGAGAGAGAGAGAGAGAGAGTACTGATGCTCACATTTGTTTTGCTTTCTGTGATAAAGGATTTGACGATCGTTGACAAGCGTTTCTGAAAAGCATCTGCTCCCTGACACAGTCACACACACACACACACACACACACACACACACACACACACACACACACACACACACACACGCACGCACGTACGCACGCACGCACACGCACACGCACGAACGCACGCACACACGTATGCACACACGCGCGCGATCACATTTGTATCAGAGTACACTTATCT